>CM032232.1:14675000-14865000 GCA_019009955.1 Riptortus pedestris
ACCTCATATTCATTCAATAGCAAATTTCCCTTAAGGGAAAACTGCTACGAGAGAAGGAATCGCACTACTGCTTGTAACTAGTATCAGCTGTTGAAAAATTGGGAGAAAGGAAAAGTAGCTGGAGCCAGGGCCTAAATGGTTGGAGGTAGGGGAATCCCCAATTTGCCCCCTCATCTACATCTAAATGCCCGACAAGAATCCCCCCACCCCACCTCCCCTCACCTTAATTTTACTCTTAGCACTTAATGCGTTAATGGCCGATGACTGGAATTACAACTCTATATTTCCCTTTCATGCTGTTAGAATATGATGACAATTAGAGCCAATGATGGAAAGTAATTAAATGATATGGATTTATTTCTAGTAAATGCTAACGTAATAGGATACCTCAACAATTTTTGTTTTCTATAGAAAATGACTAATTCGAGGTCTGTGAGAAAATTAATGAGAGTGATTTTCGACTAACTAAATTTTAGAACATTTCTCTTAAGGGTCGTACTCATGCTTCGATTTTCTAAAAATTTCTTCAAATGTCCATAGATCCTTCACAAGAGATGACGAAAATGAGGCCCGTTCAAAATTATTTTAATTTTAATTTTTTTTTTTTACGTCCACTTTATGCTACTAGGCTAATCGGGACGAGTTATCTACAGGTTACTTTTCTAGCCAGGGCGGGCACAAGGAGTTTATTTAATGAGGACGTCATTAAATAAATTTCCACAGCCCAGGGCGGGATTCGAACCCGCCACTCTAGGTCTGCCATAGGAGATTAGACCAAATATATATATATATATATATATATACATATATGTATATTATATTATATGTATTTGTCTGTTAACGGTCTAGCTGTCGCCATTTTAGCAGATTTCCCTTACGGGACTTCTACTTCTCGGAAAAATTATTCAACCCTCGGTCGGGCGCGTCAAGAATATCCTGCCATCGGGCGCGCGTGAGAGATCATCCTCAACCGTTTTTACGGAAATGCAATTTTCTAATATATATTTTGCACTAAAATGTTCAGTGTGTGATTCGAAACCATAACAAAAGAAGTATTTGTTTGAAAGAAGTAAATAATTTTCAAAATTGACAAGTATTATAATAAATAACAATCTTGGCAGATAAAATAATCAAGTTGGTTATAGACTCATTATTATTAAAACCGTGGACGATAATTTTTAAAATATAATTAAAAAGTACAAATATAAATAAACGTCCGTCTCGAAGTGGCTGCGTACACTAAGCAGATTTCCTACGTGGTTATACAATAGAGAAATATGCCTAATAATAACAGTAGTAGTAGTAAGGTATCTCTAGACCTATTCACGAGGGACGAATATGTACCAAACCGGCCGCAAGATCTCTCGGCGGATAGTTCCGACCACACTCACAATACAAAGGCAAATATCTCGGTAATAATTTTCAAGATACAGAATAAATGTATAGAACAATATTTATAGTAAATTTGCAATAAGATTGAATTTATAAACTTTTTCGATCCGATGCATAATAACGGAGATCTCGAATTTTTAAAAATACCCTCCTCTAACCCCCCCCCTCCCACTAGTCCGATTTTAGTCATTAACGAGTTTGATCTTTAGTTCTACATAAAACGTTTAAATATGGAGTTTGGTAACGATCAAACAAGAAGAACGACTGCTGGAGCGTTAACAGACAAATATATATATACTTAGTTTTGAACGGACTTTTCGTCATCTCCTGGTTAGGGTCGAAGGACAGTTGAGGAATTATTTCAAAAACTCGCGTCATGAGTACGACCTCAATAGCTGCTAAATGAAATTGTTTAAATGCACATGTCTTAATTATACATAATTCATTTCAGTATGTGAACAATATAAACAAATGATCTAAATATAACTTCATTCAAAAATTATCAGCACGAAATCACTTTTAGATAAGACTTATTAAAAATTATATAAATTTTAATGCTCCAATCCTTTTAAAACACCAGTTTAATTATTATTTATTTTGCAGAGCTGCATTACAATTAGGACAAAGCATAGAACTATGTTGGAAACAAATTTTGTTTTTGTGAATCTCACAAGAGTAATTAGTAAAACTACATTTCTTTTCAGTTTTGCTTGGTTCACATCATTTTATTATGTTCGTTGTAGCGGAGGGACTTTTTTTATGCTGTTCTGTACTTGAGTGCAATGTATGGTCCAATGAGCCTCTATACTCTTCAAGTTTCGTCCTTAGTTCGACTAGTAAACGTCTACTGTTGTCAGGGTGCCTTACAATATTTTCTTGTACAAGTTCTTCTGAAAGCTCATGTATGAGCAAAATAATAGAAAAAAATAGGTTTATATGATTCCATTAAATAAAGAGAAACTTAATTGTTGTATATATTTATGAAATACAGATTTAAAAAAAAACTCACGAGATCGGGAGCGTGGTATCTAGGAGATAAAACTGAATGGCAGGTGAAACACACGACTCCATCAAACACAGTGACACTACTGATCTTGAGGTGGTGACCTAAAAAGAACATAACTCGAAGCACTACACCACCACTGGCTGCTAGGAGGTGTGACAAATATTTCTCTAGAAACTGTGTATCTGAGAGATCACGCGCCCGACCAAGGGTTAAAGGAGGTTTGCCCATTACATCAGAAACGATTAATAGTGTTTTAGAAGACGAGAACATAATGTAGGTCAACTATATTGACAACAGTGGGGTTTCAGTAATAATGCACTATATGTTTTCTGTAATTTTTTTTTTTTTTTTCCGATCAAGAATACATCTATCTATTTATTCTGCTCTGAGAGGTTGCCTTACCTGTTCGTTTACAATTTATATGCTTCCTGTTATGGAGTTTATTAAAATGTAAATTGACTGAAAGATTTGTCATTACCGTTTGTATTTATTCACTTAATATTCACGGTGATGTTAAATGTTACAAGTAGTAGATATATGTATTGTAAAACTACTCGTGGCAAATCTGCTTAGTTTACGCATCCCCTGCGTGACAGAGTTTTATTTCAAGACGCTTAACTTCGATCAAAAGCGCTTAGCGTGAAATAAATTAAAAATGATCTACTTAGGTCCACTTTTTGCAAGTCCTTCTAATTGGGACGGGTATATACACACATAGCTATCCATTTTTAGACAGGCTGGGACCAAGGATTTTAGCAGATTTCCATTAAGGGAAATCAGCTATTGAGGTTGTACTCATGCCGGAATTTTCAAAAATTTTCTTCAAATGTCCATCGATCCTACCTAGTAGATGACGAAAATGGGGTCCGTTTAAAACTGTATATATATATATATATATATATATATATATATATATATATATATATATCATATTTGTCTGTTTGTTGACCGCTCTAGCGGTCGCAATTTTTTTTGATGTTACCAAACTCGATATTTACTCGTTTTAGGTAAAAAGAAAGATCAAGTTCGTTAATGGCTGAAATCGGACCACGGGGGGAGGGGTTTAGAGGGGAGGATTTTCGAAAATTCGAAATATCACCGTTACTATTTGTCGGATCGAAAAATTGTAAAGAATCAATCTTATTACAAATTAAATTTACTATAAATAATGTTATATACATTTATTCTCTATCTTAAATAGTAACCGAGATATTTGCATTTTTATTAAATCTGGGCGGCTAACGGACGAAGTGTCTTTCCCGCCAAAAGCTAGTTCGGCCGTTTCATTAACTGCTCGGCTCTCGTGAAATTTCTCTATTGTAAAACTTCACGTGGGAAATCTGCTTAGTTTACGCAGCCCCTGCGTGACGGACTTTTATTTAATGAGTTTGACAGTCAGGGTTGACTGTGTGAGCTCAATGCCTCCGCTTTAAGTCACATTGAAAGACATTAGTGTTGTAATAAAATGAAATCATTATGTAGAGTTTAAATTAATGCCTTCACTATACTTGTAATCACTGTTATTCGGTTGTTGCTAGGGTACCGGAGCTAGTTATCAACAATGTTGTACGCCTGCATATCCTTGTCATCTGGGAAACCAAGGATCCTGTGAGTGTTGCTAATCAAACTTACTCTCTGCCAGTTGGAATAGTTCGAGCCAGCTCCGTGTCTAGGAGTTAATATCAACCAGAATGGGGATGACCAATGAACTGGAAATTGTCAATATTTGGGAAAATTTCTATCCCGTACCCAAGGATTTGACAACTACAAGCCCATAACTTATTGACAATTAACTACGGAGTCAGCCAATGAGTTAGACGGGGAAATTTGGGGTACAACTTTTAAAAGCAATGTCCGTGACGCAGGTGGTGTGCAATCTATGCAGAATTCCCACAAGCTGTTATAACACATTTATGAACTAATCTCGCCACATATTCTCTATTTATATGTAAAAACAGATGAGGAGAAGGGGGTGGGGGTTAATGAAGAATAGTTATTTATTATACAAGTGACGAAAGTAGATCATTTTACAACTCGAGTGAAACGTTTACCCACACGAGCGAAGCGAGTCTGGTGATTTCACGAGAGTTGTAAATCCTACTTTTGTCACGAGTGTAATATTAAATTTTTTTCTGTAATCGTGAAATACATGATCAGATCTAACCAGAATATGAACAAAATTAGGATGTTGTGAAATTTATGGTATGTTGTTGGTAGGTTATAAGCATGATTGTGAAAGGTTATAAGCATGGTTGTGAAAGGTTATAAGCATAGCTATAAAACAACTAGTGATGATTGTGAAGTAGTGCAGTTATAAACAAGAAAGGTAATTATTATTATATTTAAATTTTAAAATATATTGATTATTTCCACCAATAGTTCATTCACTTTTCAATTTATTTTGTTAAAACAAGTTCTTACAATGTTAAGAAACATTTAAAAGCATTTAATTTCCAACTTCAAATTATTTTTTAATTTATACTTATTACTAATTAAGAAGGCAATTCACTTTCTTCACTCTATTGCAAAATGTTTCACTTTCTTCACTCATTTCAGTTTAGTAATGTTACCATTATTCAACAATTACAGAAAAAGATAGTAAGAATAACTCGCCATATATTTGAGTTACGAAAAAATACATAGAATAACAATTCTAGAACAATAATTGCTTAACAAGATTGGTTCTCTATCATTTTGTGATACGACTCATAATAAGGGAAGTATTTTGAATTTTCAATCCCCTCCCTTATAACCCCCCCCCCCTATTCTACCCCTAATTTCATCTATTAACTGATCTTTAGTGTGTAATGATACACTTAAATATCCCGTATGGTATGGATGAAATAAATATTTGCGATTTACGTCCACAAAATATTAATTGTTGATGTCATCACACTATATATTTGCATGTATCTCATCACAGTAAACATTCAATGAATACAATAATCGGGATTTAAGCATGCAATAAACTGTTTCAAGATACAACAGATTATTGCTAATGTGACATGAGTCGGAGTGGGGAAAAGTATATATATAAAATTGTAACCTCTGTCTGTACATTGATTTTTTTCGCGAAATTTCACGATAACTTTTCGTTTCATATGTCATAGACACCATAACTGCATTTTGTTTCTTTGGTGTCTGTTTGTTTGTTTGTTTATTTGTTTCTTTGTTTGTTACCTTTTCATGCATAAACGGCTGAACCGAATTTTATGAAACTTGGTATGTATATTACTACTAACCCAACTTAGACTTTAGGCTATATTAATATCCTCTGAGACGAACAGGAGTGGGGGTTATAAGGGAAGCCTGAAATTAAAAATAGCGATATTTCGATTCCTATTAGTTTTTCGGCAAATATAAAAATTACAAAAGTTGTTTATTTTGTTATTTAGAGTAACTTTTGTTATATACACTTTTTTCGTATTCCGAATTATAAACGAGATACACGCAAAAACCTATAACGAATGTGAACAATTTTATTTGAGACGAAAGACCCAACCGAAATGAATAAAACTCGGTATATTAGCACTTACGATTTCATTATAACAAGCCATACCAACGTTTCTAGGGACGGGCACGAGTGGGGGTTGTAAGGGAGGTCTGAAATAAAAAATAGCTGTATTTCGTTTCCTATTGGGTTTTCTGAAAATATGCACATGACAAAAGTTGTTTATTTTGTTATTTAGAGAAATTTTCTCAACAATTCTTTTCAATATGAACTACCAGGTACAACACCGGTAAGAATAAATTCAAATGTATGTTAATATTTTGTCCTTAATAATTCAAATCTATGCATAATGCACAGGAAACGGGAAATATGACAATATGGAGGACAGTGAAGTCTTACATAAAAAAATAATTTTATTATTAACAAATCCACAGAAACGAAGGGTACTAACCCTAAACACTGGGACGGGTAAATGTCAAAATATTGTGTAAAGTAAAGCCTCCCAAAAAAATACCTGTATCTGAGCTAGTATATAATATATATATATATATATATATATATATATATATATATATATATATATATATATATATATATATATATATATAAATCGGACCGAAAAAGTTCATGGAATGAGTCTTATTGCAAATTAAATGTACTATACATATTGTTATATACATTTACTAATTCTCTATATTGAATATTAACCGAGATATTTGCATTTTTCAGCTTTCAGCCTCCAGTAAACCCAACTTCTACTCATATTAATAATAAACTGTTATATCAAGAGCCACTTTATTACATGTTAAATACCACATATTGTTTTCATTGAACTTTTACTTTGGGATACATGCAAATACGTTCTGATGCCCCCCCCCCCTGTTTGATTCTGGACTACTAAAATTTGATTGATTGAGATCAAAATTATTCTGATTCATTATAAGTTACATAACTGGATATAGTAAATAGTTTTCAATAAAATTAATATATTATATTCTAATATGCTTCAGTTATGGTTTTTCTTTCCGGAAGCCATTGGCAGACCTGTTTGTTTACATTTCAGACGCTTTCTTCCGACAGGGGAATTAATTCTTAACACAGTTTGTATTTATTCACTTAATATTCACTGTGGTGTTGTGTATGTAGATTTATCTATTATTAAACTTCACGAGGGAAATCTGCTTAGTTTACGCAGTCCCTTGACTTCTCGTCAACTCTTAGGTAGGGTATTTGGACATTTGATTACATTTTTCGAAATTCGCGACTTAATAGTTGATTTTGGTTAGTTAGTCATCCTTTGAGATATGTTAGCTCAATGGATCTTGAAATTCCATGAGTGACGTTTCTCATGACAGGTATTCATACTTAAATATGGAACTGAACGGTGTTATGCCCATAGAATATCAAGTCTATGATATAAGGAAAAACCAATTTTTTAATAATAATATATTCTAATACTTTTTCATATTTACTAAAAAAAAAAAGGAAAACAAGATAGAAAAGTAATTTTTAATACACTAAAAGGAAACTTTTTGGGCAGCCTAATATTTTAATGAACTTTTTACATTTTCTTTTTGTCACCGATGAAAGAAGTTTAATTGAAAAACATGGCTGAACGGCTTTTTAATCAAACTCATATTGTATGTTTGTTCTTGGGCAATTTTGATAGACTTGGGAGCCTTTCGGCTATGAAAGGAGTTTGCTTTTGAGGCAATATTCTAATGTTCTTTTTTTTTTTTTTTTTGTTACTTTTGTTATTGTGCAATTTTTGAAAGGGCAAATCACCTTTGTTGTGATGTCCATAAATAAATAAATAAATAAAAAAAAAAAAATAATATTCTTTTTTAAAGAGCACTACGTACTTCGGTTGAATTCTTATTAACATTTAGCCATATTCCTTCAGGTGGCAGGAAGATATCTTCTATGCCATAGATATATATCTAACTTCAAATCTCGTTTTCACATTTTCTATTCCTGAATATATATATTTACATGGTATATGATAAAAATTCTAGGCTGTCCTTAACATCTTGCTCCTTCTCTAGGTTCTTTAGGTTGTACACATGATGCGATATTCAAAAATTTTCCCCAAGTGTCCATCGATCTTTCCTATGAGATGACGAAAATGACGTCCTTTCAAAATTATATATATATATATATATATATATATATATATAAATTTTTCAGTTAACGCTCGTCATAATTTTTGTTTTATTGTTACCAACCTCGATATTTACTCGTTTTATGCAAAAAGAAAGATCAAGTTCGTTAATGGCTGAAATTGGAAAGGTTGGAGGGGAGGGGCTAAGAGTGGGGATTTTCGAAAATTCGAAATATCTTCGTTAATGTACGTCGGATCAAAAACTTGTATAGAAGAAATCTTATTGTAAATTAAATTTACTATAAACATTGTTATATGTACGTATTCTCTATCTTGAAAATTAACCGAGATATTTGCATTCTTATTAAGTGTGTGGATGTCCATCGATTCTACCTAGGAGATGACGAAAATAAGGTCCGTTCAAAATTATATATATATATATATATATATATATATATATATATATATATATATATATATATTTGTCTGTTACCGCTCTAGCGGACGCAATTTTTCTTTGATCGTTACCAAACTTGATATTTAATCGTTTTATGTAAAAAGGAAGATCAAATTGGTTAATGGCTGAAATCGGACAAGTGGGAGGGGGGGGGGTTAGAGGTAGGATTTTCAAAAATTTGAAATATCTCCGTTACTATACGTTGGATTGAAAAATTGTATAGAAAAAATCGTATTGCAAATTAAATTGTACTATAAATATTGTTATATACATTTATTCTCTATCTTGAATATTAACCGATATACTTGAATTTTTCAGTTTTCAGCGCCCAATTCTACTCATGTTACATAAACAATACTCTGTTATATTATAAACCACATTATTCGACTCTTAAATAGCATATACTATGTTCACGAGACCTTTATTATACGAGATAAGTGCAAAAATGTTCTGTTGACCCTCCACCCCTTTCTTAAGTTCTTGGACAACTAAAATTTGATTAATTGAGATAAAAATTATTTTGATCCATTATAAATTATATTACTAAATATAGCAAATAGTTTTCAATAAAATTAATATATTATTATCTGATATATTTGAGTAATTGTTTTTCTTTCCGGAGTGAGGTTGGCATAACTATTTGTCTACGTTTCAGACCCTTCCCGTCAGGAGGTTCCTTATTTTCCTTAGTATTTATTCCCTTGATATTGACGGTGCTATTGTGTTACCGTTATGTAGATTTATCTATTGTTAAACTTCACGAGGGAAATCTGCTTAGTTTACACAGCCCCTGCGAGTCAGACTTTTTCATAACTCAACTATTAACCCTTTCCACTCCAATGTCGAGTATCACTCGACACTGATTTTGTTCCAGTGATACTCGACATGGTGTAATACCTCTTTTAGAATCGTAAGATACTATAATTCAATTAAATTTTATCGATGCTACATAATAAAACTAGTTGTTATCGCACCGTTATCTGTTCGCGTCGTAAACAACTTATCTCTGTGCATCATCGTGTTTGTTTTCATGCAAAGACCTGTAATGTCATGTATGGTGTGAATTTTCCTGGCGGATAAGACTGAGACTGAATCAATTCGCTGTGGGGCACGGACACGGATTGATAGTGCAACAAGTAACGCGTTTTGAAAGTAGTTATCGGTCGATTATAATTGCATATAAGTATAATAACCCTCCATACTGTCGTTTTTTTTTACAAAATACACAAAAAACACTAAAAGTAAAAAAACGTAATTTTAGCGTGGAGCTGGTGGAATAAAAACAAAAACAGCCTTGGAGTGGAAAGGGTTAAGTGAGTTATTCCAGCTTTCTTGTTCTCAACCTTTTGTACCCTCCACCCATCTACCCACCGGGTTTTCACATAGAAATAGAGAGTGTGCGGGGAGATGAGAGCAGAAGTGCGTTGCAGAATCATTTGTGAAATCTGTTTAGTTTACGCAGCCCTTGTATTGGTGTACTTTTTGAAGTCGGAATTACAGCTGTGTTATCTGCAGTAGATGCGGTAATCTCTTATCAATTCACTTTTTGATAAGCGCCGTTGAGTCTCAGTGGTTTAATGAGATCCCAGACAGAAGACCGCTTCCCGAATCAGTTTTATTGACGTTAATTGAACAGTGGTGGGTGGGCGGTTGTGAGAGCAAAGTGCTATTCGTTGAAATTGTTTTGTCCGTTATTCAGAAAATGAAATGAGAGTACTTGACTCGATGAAAGCCATTTGAGAATATGAAAGGAACCTGAGTTCCATCAGATGATGGCGGCCAATGATATTACCTGTGATAAAACTTCTCTCCAAGCTAGCAACTTCACCAATGTTAGAAGTACCAATTTCATTTCTCCTCGCGAAATGCCATTCAATTTATCTGACCAACTTTTCTATTGGCCCCATACCTTTATAAATAGAATTCAAGTTTTCTTCCCCCCCCCCCCCACACTCCCTCTTTCTCTTTCTGATTTTTCAATTTCCTCATATTTTCTTTCGTCGTCCAACAATCATAAATAATCGCTTAATTTCTTATTATTTGTTCGCAAATACAATCGTAAAGGACTCCCGCAATCAAAGAAAATATTTTAAAAAGTCCGTCACCGAGAGGCTGCGTGAAGTAAGCAGATTTCCCAATTCCTGGAATACACACTACTGACGACACCTCACAAGGGGAGAGCACGGCCTTCCCCTCACCGATTCAAACAAAAATGTTTTAGTGTTTCGTGGCAAATAAATTCTGTTAAAGTATGAGAACGCGTTCGTCTAAAAAAAAGAAAATGTTAAAGTGGCCTTCTTGAGTTGTTTCCAAAACATATATTCCAAGAAGTCCCCATGACTCAGCTGATTGTACTTTCTTTTTTTTTACCGAAAATCTTGAGATCGGATCTCGCCGGGAGCGACAATTCCCCCCCACCCAATTTTTTGCTAGGGCGTTTATTTAATATTAATAAATGAATAAAAAGTTGGTAATTCAAATAAAGGGTTAGAGCCGCCAATATAAATGATACTGTTTTCATAGCTCTCGGCGGAGACCGTCGTCACTGGCTGATGGTGGAGTAAAGCTGGCAAGGACTTTCGATGCAATGACACCATCTTCAAGCCCGTCAAAAAGTTGTACTGAGTTAGATGTCTGTTGGTCAGTAGGCCCTCCCCAGTGGCAGCAGTAAGCCCCCGCTGTGTAGCTGCTGGGAAGGGGAACCGTAGGAACAGTAGGTCCTTAGTCGGCTTTGCAGTTCCGGGCAGGGGATCACTCCTGCCTTAATGGGGTAAGTTCTAGCGGCTTACTCAATGTGAACTACGGGCTGGGTGGTGTCCGGAATGGAGGCTTGCCTTCACTTGTGTGTTCAAAGCACGAGGACATACAGGCCAGGTAAACTGGTACATGTGTTTTTCTCGTGCGGGAGCTGGGTAGTAGGAGACTGTCCCTTCCATAGGATCGCTTCTGACCATCGTAGCGAATCCTCAGTCACCATGAGGTTGTTGGATTGGTGTAGAAGGATTAAGGCTTCACGGCTAGGTGCCTCCTACATTGTAGCCACACCTCGAAATGGGTACTCAATGTCGGTCAGTAGGTTTTATGCGTCTGGTCACCGTATTAGTTTGTATACGTTTTAGCCCAAGCCTGTTTACTTACCTCAGATCTGTCAAGCGAGGGGTATTAGCTTGTGTCGAGGCAAGTTGTTTTCGTGTGGTGGGTCGTTGTCCTCATCCAAGTTGGGTTGTTTACATTTCTAGTGTTTTGTTTGTGTGTTGGTCTGGTGTAGTTCGTTAATACGGGTTTAATGTGATATGTGTACAATTGTTGGTATACATCAAGGACAATTAAATAAATACATAAATATACTCAAATAATTAAATTAAATCTGGGTCTACATACGTCGTCACTTCGTCTGATGATACTCCAGCGTGTGTCCATCAGTTGACGTTTTCCGTTTAAGTAGTCCCAATGGTCTGAATATCGTGTCTGAGCTAGTGTTGAGCTGTTGGTTGATGATGCCTCCGTTGAATGTTCGTTGTTTGTATATCTCCATGTTCTCGAGTATGTCCAATCTTCGGCCTTTCGTTTGTCTGTGTAGAAGTTACATACTGTCGGCTATACTTGTGGGGTCGTGGCAGTGATCGTTCAAGTGGTTGGCGAAGTTAGAGTCTCGTTTATTCAGTCTTAATGACCGTATGTGGTCGGTGTATTGCGTTTTCAGTCTCCTCCCAGTTTGTCCAATGTACGTGTTGTTGCAGCTGCACCTGATTTTATATGCGCGATTCATATTGTAGACGTCCTGGTTCTCGATATCATTTCACAGCTTTTGTCGTAGTGTTGTTGGTTCTGAAGGTGGTGTGGAGTCCTTCTTTTCGTAGTACATTGGTGATTTTGTATGTCAGGTCCTGTGTAGGTAACGGCGTGGCGTTTCGTGATTGGTCCTGCTGGGGTGTTTGCATCTCGTTTAGCGGTACTGGTTAGTTTCTCGAGTAGTTTTTCGATCGTGTGTCGTTTGTAGCCATTGTTGTAGGAAAAGCGCTTGCCAGCTGTACTCGACCAGCAGCCAGTGACGACGGTCTCCACCGACAGGTACGACAACAAATAAAAAGTTTTTTACATTAGTAGTAGTAAAAGTAGTCATTTGAGGACGAAATTCACTGAATGTTCCCACTCTCCTTCAATGTGTATTTTTGAAAAGATGATTTCCTGTCATAATGTTATTCATGACTTTTGCTCTACGTAACTCAAATTGAGCATGAAACTCCGTCACGGAACAATGGAACTCAATTACTTGCTGTATGTGTGTGTGTGTGTGTGTGAGAGAGAGAGAGAGAGAGAGAGAGAGAGAGAGAGAGAGAGAGAGAGAGAGAGAGAGAGAGAGAGAGAGAGAGAGAGAGAGAGAGAGAGAGAGAGAGAGAGAGAGAGAGGGAGAGGGAGAGGGAGAGAGAGAGAGAGAGAGAGAGAGAGAGAGAGAGAGAGAGAGAGAGAGAGAGAGAGAGAGAGAGAGAGAGAGAGAGAGAGAGAGAGAGAGAGAGAGAGAGAGAGTAAGTCTGGAGCTCTTTATTAACTATTTGGAATATAAAATGTGTTAGGTAAATATTTTACAATTAATAAAGATATTTAAAATTTACTAGCTCTATACATAAAAATATTCGTTGTCTGTTTTATACAATAGAGCACATTTTCATTATGCTTGGGATTGGATCACTGACTTATATTTCTCTCATCAAGCTAAAATTGTGTCAAGCATCTCCAAAACTGGTCGTAATTGATTGAATAGAATAGCATAATATCATCTAGACAGGATTGTATTAAAATTCATTATATTCTTCAACACCACTGCCATCCACAATAAAATTGTTAACTTGATGATAGAAGTATACGTCAGTGATCCAAGGCCAAGAACAATGAAAATATAGTTCTAAAGTATTAAACTTTTAAAAGAATATTTTTATGTCTAGAGCTAGAAAATTTTAAATATCTCTATTAATTTTAAAATTAAATAATAGCGCATTTAGACGAACGCGTGAGAAGTGCGTTCTCTAGCGTTGACAGAATTTGTTTTTTATTAGGTACTACACACTAAAAAAGTCCGTCACGTGAAGTTTTAGAATACAGAAATTTCAGAATAGAGAGTCAAACAATTACGGGAAAGGCCTGAACTAGCTCTTGACGGAAACTCACGACTAGACCCGAAGTTAGCCGATCTCATCTCAGAAGCTGAAAACAGAAAAATCCAAATATCTCGGTTAATATTCAAGATACAGAATCCATAGTAAAGTCTATCTGTAGTATCATTATTTATAGTAAATTAAATTTGTAATAAGAGTGGTTCTATATAATTTTTCGATCCGACGTATAGTAACGGAGATATTTCGAATTTTCGATAATCCTCCCCTCTAAACTCCTCCTCCCACTGGTCCGATTTCAGCCATTAACGAACTTGATCTTTATTTTTGCATAAAACGTTTAAATATCGAGTTTGGTATTGATCAAACGAAAATTGCGACCGCTAGAGCGTTAACAGACAAATATATATATATAATTTTGAACGGACCTCATTTTCGTCATCTCCTGGGTAGGATCGATGGACTTTTGAAGAAATTTTTCGAAACTCGCGTCATGAGTACGACCTCAATAGCTGATTTCCCTTAAGGGAAATCTGCTAAAATTTCGTCCATTTCGGGTGGGGGGAAGGACGTGCACTACCCTTGCGAGTGATTAATTCTAGGGATTTTTATTTTCGTTTCATCTAGGTTCATTTTTCTTAAAAAAAAAGTAACAATAATGCATATGCTTATGAATTCATCCATATGTGTGATCTTTCAATTTCATCCCGCTCTCACTAAATTATGTTGGTCTTAGAAAATTGAAATATATTCAAGAACCTTGGTTCCTTTTATCAGATTTATCTTAATTGAACAAAAATATAGTCTGTTCCTTAGGCAGTAACTTCAACATTATAACATTCATTTTCGGAATTGTATGTAATAACGGGGCTACACTGAACGGAATCACCTGAAATAAAGCAATAAGCTCAAGGCTAAGTCTTTTCATAATTCTTGGAAGCATTTTCAATTAATTCGTTCCTGTTAATTAATTGAGAAAGACATTTTTTAATTAGCTCTTCTAGGGAGTGATACTAAGGGAAGGTTTAAAACAAGGACCAGATATTTCTATGAATCTTTTCAACAGGCAAATTTGAAAATACGTCAAACAGCAATTGTAATAAATATTAAAATGAGTAATGAGATTGGTTATACAACATTTTGAAATGCCGCTCTTTATTTTGGAGAAATTACGAAATTGTAGTCACAGACGGACAAACGTTAACAAATATTTACGCGAAACGCTTACATATCGAGTTTGGAAACTGTACACTAAAAAGTCCGATAATTGTACATACTGGTAACACAACACCACCGTGAATATTAAGTGAATAATAATAAGAAAACCTGCGAGGGAATCCCCCCCACCCCCCCCCCCCCCCACCCCCCCCCCCCCCCACCCCCCCCCCCCCCCACCCCCCCCCCCCCCCACCCCCCCCCCCCCCCACCCCCCCCCCCCCCCACCCCCCCCCCCCCCCACCCCCCCCCCCCCCCACCCCCCCCCCCCCCCACCCCCCCCCCCCCCCACCCCCCCCCCCCCCCACCCCCCCCCCCCCCCACCCCCCCCCCCCCCCACCCCCCCCCCCCCCCACCCCCCCCCCCCCCCACCCCCCCCCCCCCCCACCCCCCCCCCCCCCCACCCCCCCCCCCCCCCACCCCCCCCCCCCCCCACCCCCCCCCCCCCCCACCCCCCCCCCCCCCCACCCCCCCCCCCCCCCACCCCCCCCCCCCCCCACCCCCCCCCCCCCCCACCCCCCCCCCCCCCCACCCCCCCCCCCCCCCACCCCCCCCCCCCCCCACCCCCCCCCCCCCCCACCCCCCCCCCCCCCCACCCCCCCCCCCCCCCACCCCCCCCCCCATATGTAAATGCTACATTTCCCAACACTTGTAAATCACAGACAGCAATATTTACAATCATATATAGTTGAAAACAGGGACGAACTTTCATTGGAATATATGCTAAATATTAACAGTGATGAAAAGCAGTAACAGTATTTTCCTTAGGTGTATATTATTATCCTCAGGCTCTTAACATTTAATTGCTTTTTTTTTTTTCAGAACTAATGTATATTCTTGCATATCTATTGTTATTTATTACTCATATAATAATAAGTATTGTATTATAAATCATTTAAATAGAATACCTAAAGGTACTAACATAAAATTGCCAGACCTCTGCCAACGCCGTGTATTTATGAAAAAACAAAAAATCAAACAATTAAAAAAAATTTTTTCAGTTTTATTAGCAGATAAAAGGAAATCAGCTATTGAGGTTGTACTCATGGCGCTATTTTCAAAAAAGTTTCCTCAAATGTTCAGCTATCCTATCCAGGAGATAACAGAAATTAGGTAAATTCAAAATTACTCATACACACACACACACACACACACACACATATATATATCTATATATATATAAAATTGTAACCTCTGTCTGTACATTGATTTTTTTCGCGAAATTTCACGATAACTTTTCGTTTCACATGTCATAGACACCATAACTGCAGTTAGTTTCTTTCGTGTCTGTTTTGTTTGTTTTGGTTTGTTTGTTTTGTTTGTTTGTTTTATTTGTTTGTTTGTTTTGTTACCTTTTTCCCACGCCATAAACGGCTGAACCGAATTTTTATGAAACTTGGTATGGTTTTATATTCTACTAGCCCATCTTAGACTTTAGGCTATATTAATAATTCTCTAAGACGAAACAGAGTGTGGGGGTTATAAGGGAGGCCTGCTGATATATTAAAAATAGTCGATATTTCGTTTCCTATTGCTTTTTCAGCAAATATGCACATAACAAAAGTTGTTTATTTTGTAATTTAAAGTAACTTTTAATATATACACTTTTGCCGTATACGGAAGTATAAATGAGTTAAATACGCTTAAAAACTTTAGCACGGGAGTCTACAATTTTATTTGGCACAAAAGATTCAAACCCGAACTAAAACCAAACCCGCTATGTGAATTAATACTAACAATTTCCCTTATAATAAGCCATACTATGACATTTGCTTAGGGACGGGCAGGAGTTGGGGGGGTTTATAAGGGAGGCCCTGAAATTAAAAAACGCGATATTTTCAGTTTTCCTATTGCTTTTTCAGCTTTATTATTATGCAACATAACAAAAGTTGTTTTCTATTTTAGTTAATTTAGAGTAACTTTTTGTTTATAACGCACTTTTGCCGTATAACGGAAGCATAAATGAGTTATACGACTATAAGCTTTAGCGGGAGTCCACAATTTTTATTTGGCACTAAAGGGTACTCAAAAACCAACCCCACGAATTTAAAACTAAACTCGTGTTTGTGAATTAGTACTAACGCCTTCATTATTAATAAAGCTATACTAGCATTTCTAAGGACGGGCAGGAGAGGTGTGGAGGGTTATAAGGAAGGCCACTTGGAAATTAATAATAATGATTTCCTATTGGGGTTTTTCGGCCAAATATGCACATAACAAAAAGTTGTTTATTTTGTTTATTGTAGAGAAATATTGCTCAACCACTTCTTTTTCAATATGAACTAACTAAGGGTACTTCATTCCTGATATAAACATTAATTCAAATGTTTGTCAATATTATCTCCTTAATAATTCAAATCTATGCTTAATGCACCAGGAGACGGGAAGGGAAAATATGAACAATTATGGAGGACAGTGAAGGATCTTACATGAATTATTACATTTTATTATTAACAAATCCATAGCAACGACAGGTATAATAAACTCTACATACACTGAGACGGGGAAATGTCAAATAATAAGTAGTGCAACACGCAAAGCCTTGCCAAAATAAAAAAAATACCATCAACCTCAAAATGAAATCCCGGGCGAAGCACAGCGGTATCTGAGCTAAGTATATATATATATATATATATATATACGTATATATAGTTATATATATATATATATATATGTCTGTTAACGCTCTAGCGGTCGCAATTTTTCTTTGATCGTTACATTACTCGCTCGCTTGTTAACGCTTTTATGTAAAAAAGGAGATCATTTTTGTTGATGGCAAAAATCGGAATGGTGGGGAGTGGGGGTGTATATCGAAAATTTAAAATATCTGCGTTACTATAAGTCGGATCGAAAAATTTTATGTGACCATTCTTAATTAAAATTGAAATTCCTATAAATGTTGTATTTACGTATTTTCTGTATAGTGAAAATTAACATAAATATTTGGATGATTTAGTTTTCATCCTTAACTAAACCCCTACTACTACTCAAGTCATATCAACAATAAGCTGTTATTTAATAAACCTCTTTGTTCTAAGGATAAATACCAAATATTGTTTTAAAGAGACCTTTATACATGCAAATTCGTCCAATAACGTTTTCAACCAAGATTTTACTTTCTTGTCTCGAAAATGTTTATTTGATCTATACCATGTTCGATATTTCAAAAATTCAAAATATCTCCGTTATGAGTCGTGTCGAAAAACGTTATAGAACCAATCTTGTTAAACTATTGATGCTCTACAATTGTTGTTCTATACATTTGCTATTAACTCAATTTTTAAGCGATATATTAGCACTTTCTTGTTTTCAGCCTTTAGTAATCCCTTACTGCTACTAATCTAATTTAAACTTAAAAATAAAGTCCGTCACAGCAGGGGCTTGCGTAAAACTAAGCAGGATTTCTCATGTTAGTTATACAATAGAGAAATCATCTCACTACGAAGGAGCCAAACAGTTACGGCCGCCCGCCCGCCGAACTTAGCTTTTTGGCGGGAAACACACGTTTTCGGTTAACATTAAATAAAATTGCAAATATCTCAGTTAATATTCAAGATAGAGAATAAATGTATAGAACAATATTTATAGTAAATTTAATTTGCAATAAGATAGGTTCCATACATTATGGTATCTATCGTATGGTACACTCGAAGATATATTTCGAAAATCCACCCTCTCTAAATCCCCCCCTCCCACTCGGTCCGATTTCAGCCGTTAACGAACTTGATCTGGATTTTTGCTATTATTAAAAAACGTTTTAAAAAAAAAATAAAAAAAAATAAATTTTTTTTATAATATTAAAAAAAATAAAAAAAAAATAAAAATATCGAGTTTGGTAAACGATCAAAACAAATATTGCGACCGCTAGAGCGTTTTTAACAGACAAAATATATATATGTACTTTTGTATATATATATATATTTTATATATATATATATATATATAAAACTTTGAAACGGACCTCATTTTCCGTCATCCTCCTGGGGTAGGTAGGGATCGATGGGACATTTTGGTGCATTATTTTGAAAATCGCGTCATTGAGTACGACCATCAATAGCTGATTTCCCTTAAGGGAAATCTGCTAATAGAGTAGTATATACATTATATATAGATATATTATATATATTATAATATAAATAGTATATATATATGGTGATATAACATTACTAATGTACTATATCTGCAGGGTGGAAATATGCTTAGTTTACGCAGCCCCTGCTTGACGGAATTTATTTTAATTGAATTAACCACTTGAAGATGAAAGTATTGATATGGTTAGTGAAGGACACGCTCTTTTTATAATCCAATTTAACCACTTGGTAAATGTTTCCAATATAATAAATATAATTTGCTAACCGGATAACTGGAGCTATTTACATAATTTACTGAAGAATAAAGCATAATTGTATTGGGGCGGATTGAATGTGTGCTCATCGGTGTGTGATTGAAAAGGAAATTCCTTCCGATACATTTCCCAATCAGAATGAAATTGGTCTAACTCATTTCCCCAGCTGGGATAAACCCTCTCCATCATCTCACATCAATAATAACATTATGAAAATCACTTTGACCTTCCGATCCAGAATTAATGTAGCATTTCCTTTAACAATATCCCGACTCGGGAGTATATATTTGTTGTTAGCCACGACTCTTTGTCATTTGAAACTAATTCGGATTTCAAACTCTATAATATATATGCATACACACACACACACCTACAATTTTGAACGGAGATAATTTTTATCATCTCAGTAGAATCGATTGATGATTACAGACTTTATAGCAGATTTCCCTTGAGGGAAATCAGCTATTGAGGTCGTACTCATGACGCGATTTTCGATAAAATTTCTTTAAATGACCATCGATCATACCCAGGAGATGACGAAAATGAGGTCCGTTCAAAATTATATATATATATATATATATATATATATATATATATATTTATTTATGTTACGTTTTTATTACGAAACCAGTAATAAACGTTGTTAATAAGAGTTCTTTTGGGTTGATAAATTGAACACACACAAGTTTCACAGTTTATCACTGCACAATTTATTTCACAATGCACAATACTCTTGGTTAATTATTACTACTCACAATCTTACACTGATAGTTTCCTTGTCCTTCAGATTACACAGTCTAATAATTCACTCACGGTCACTGAAATTCACATAAAACGACGGCAATGCACTGTCCTTTGCTTCACGGCACTGCATTGTCTTACACGGCACTAAACTGTTGCTTACAGACACGGCACAACACTTTTCTTCACAGCACAACACTTTACCGCACTGCACTACGTCGCACTGTAGCGCTTGAAACATCCCTTCGAAAGACCGTTTCGAGCGTTCATCTCTGAACTCTGGAGGGGTACTGGCAGGGTACACTCTTTTTAAATGCACTGGAGAAGGGACTAGGCAGGACGGTCAAGACTAGAAGTTCCAGTACTTCCTGGAAAGCACTAATTAGATTCTGCCGGCGGCCCTATTTAGATAGGCCCTAATTAGATCAAACGCACGGCCCCCTCTCCTTCAGGGAATCTTCCACGTATTAATTTTTCGCAACAATATATATATATATTTGTCTGTTAACGCTCTAGCGGTCGAAATTTTTGTTTGATCGTTACGAAACTCGATATTTAACCGTTTTATGTAAAAAGACAGATCGAGTTCGTTAATGGCTGAAATCGGACTGGAGGGAGGGGGATTTATAGAGAGGGATTTTCGAAAATTCGAAATATCTGCGTTATTATGTATCGGATCGAACAATTGTATAGAACCAATCTTATTGGAAATTAAATTTTCTATAAATATTGTTATATACATTTTCCATCTATCTTGAATATTAACAGAGATATTTATTAAATGTGTGGGACATGTGGTCGGGTAATTTTCGGATTAGTTAGGCTGTTTCCGTAACTGTTCGGCTCTGGAGGAGCTTCTTCTAACCTTACCTGTCGTTTCTGCTTTTATTTTGTGAGATTTTTGCAAATACGTTCTGTTCATCAGCCCCCCCCCCACCCTTCTTTAGTTCTTGGACTACTAAAATTTGAGTTATTAAAATATAAATTATTCTTACAATTCAGAAGCCGTTTTCATTGGGAATTTATTAAAATCAACTGAAAGATTTCTCATTACTGTTTAAATACAAACTCACGGTGGTGTTGTGTTATCAGTATGCAGATTTCTCTATTGTAAAACTTTACATGGGAAATCTGCTTAGTTTACGCAGCCCCTGCGTGACGGACTTTTTGTTATATGAGTGGTTGTATTACTTCCTCCTATGATTGCCATTAAGTTTATTAGCCATCCCAGACGGAGACTCACGGGATTCAGAGTTCTTACGTAGTGAGTGATTAACTTGACGTAGAACTTCCGTTATCCAAGGAGGAATGAGTTGTCTCCAGTAGACTAGGAGACAGGATCTGGGGTCAGGAATGACTATAAGTCCGTAGATCGCCGCGTTGCAACTGATGATAAAAGGGGAAGTGGCTTATGAAAAAAAAGATACATGGCTGGTCTCTTGAGATTGCAAAGGACCTTAAACTTCAGAACCACGAAAGCTTACAAAACTATCTCAAACGGCGCACTGAACGTAAAAGCAGGAACTCCACCCATCGATCTTCTATATACGGCCAATGTGGTTATGTGGACAGCTCTAAAAAGGATGGCAACTGCAAAGTTTAGCAACCAAGGCACTCCGAACGCTAGTTCAGGAGATTCAGAACAGTATCAGTGGTCCCCATGGGCTAAAAAAAGAATCAAAAAAGTCCTCAATGAACTAGACATAAGGGAATGGGAGAAAAGATGGCAGGAGTCCGAAAAAGGAGCCTACATCCAAAAAATCTTCCCAACAATAAAGGCAAGGCTTGATAGATCATGGCTGAACCCAGGATACCTCCGCACGCAGTCTCTGCAGTGATGTAAACCATTACCTCCACAGGTTCAAGAGGAGAGAATCGACCATTCACCTCTGGTAAACGCTGCCTGCGCTTGGTGGATCCATGGCAACAGTACTCTAAGTGAAACATGGCTAGAAAACGTGCTGATGGAGTGCACCTTATATGATGGAGCAAGATGTAGGATGTTCAGGGACTCATATAATTACAACCCAGGCATAAAAGAGCTCGTTAAAGATGAAGCTATTCTCCGGGCATTCAATGAATTCATTAAAAAATGGGAGAAAAATAAATAAATAATCAAATAAACGAACTAAGCACCCTATCCGATCCTATCCCAACCCAAATATGACAATATTGCAGCTTGCAATAGACGCCATTTGAAAAAAACGTCCGTCACGCAGGGGCTGCGTAAACTAAGCAGATTTCCCACGTGAAGTTATACAATAGAGAAATCTCCATGCGAGAGCCGAACAGTTACGGCAAATGGCCCGAACTAAGCTTTTTGGCGGGAAAACTCCGTCCGTACGTTTAATCAGGCCCCCAACTTTACATAAAAAATGCCAAATATTACCTCGGTTAATATTCAAGTCATAGAGAACTAAATGTTATAGACCTAAAATTTATAGTAGAATTATAATTTGCAATAAGATTGGTTTTCTATAACCACTTTTGTAGATCCGACGTATGGTTAACGGAGATATTTCCGAATTCCCTCCGCAAATCCCACACTCCTCCAAAACACTCCCCCTCTCCCCCACCCCAACTGGTCTGATTTCAGGCCATTAACAAACTTTGTCTTTCTTTTTACGTAAAAACGCTTTAAATATGAAGTCTCGGTAATGCGATCAAACAAAAATTGCGAAGACCGGCTTAAGAGCGTATAAAAGACAATATATATCATATATACTAGCTCAGATACCCGGGCTTCCCCCGGGAATATCATTTGAGGCTTGAAATGGTGATGGTATTTTTTAGCATGCTTTACATTGTCCACAATATATTTTGGAACATTTACACGATCCCATTTTTAGGCTATGATACGCCGTCTTTGCCGTGGATTTGCTAATATTAGAATTTCCTTTCGATAAGGCTAGACAGTCAAAGAATTATCTGTTCGATAAGGCTATCACAGTCTTTCGATATTTTTATATATCCTCCTTCCTCGTCCTCTATATACATGTAAATATGGTGAAATTTTTATTTCAGGCCTCCCTTATAAACCCACCCTCTTCTCGTCTATCCCGTTCGAACACTAAAAATCTTTAATATAACTTTATAATCACGGAAGAATTAATGCTAATTGACATACCGAGTTTTGTTACGTTCGGTGTTCAGCCGTTAGTGCACGCTAAAGTTTTTAAACGTATAACCTCTTTTATACTTTGGTATAACGACAAAAGTGTATATGACAAATAGTATTACTTCTCCAAAAAAACCAATCAATAAACAAACTTTTGTTATGTTTATATTTGCGGAAAAACCAATAGGAAACGAAATAATCGCTATTTTTATTTAACATTTCACAGGCTTTCCACTTATAACCTCAACCCCCACTCCTGCCCGTCCATGACAAATGTATGTGTATTTGGCTTATTATAATAGCAAGGCCTCACTGCTAAGTACACAACACCGATTGTTATTTAGTTCGGTTGAGTCTTTTTCGCAAATAATATTGTTGACTCCCGCTATAAATTTTTTAGTGTATAATAACGGCATTTAAACTTCGGTATACGACAAAAGTGTTGTATATAACAAAAGTTAACTCTAAATAACGTATAATAAAACAACTTTTGTTAGTTTGCATAAGGTGCCGAAAAAACCAATAGAAAGCGAAATTATCGCTATTTTTTAAATTTTCATGCTTCCCTTATAACCCTCTCCCCCCACGTTCCTGTTCGTCTCAGAAAAAATTAATATAGCCTAAAGTCTAAGTTGGGGTTATGTAAGTAATATACAAACCAAGTTTCATAAAATTCGGTTTAGAGGAGCCGTTTATGCGTGAATGAGAAAAGGTAACAAACAAACAAAACATACACGAAAAGAAACAAAATGCAGATATGGTGGTCTATGACATGTGAAACGAAAAGTTCATCGTGAAATTTCGCGAAAAAAAAAAAATCAAGGTAGAGACAGAAGGTTTAACAATTATAATATATATATATATAACTCTGATATATATATATATAATTTTGAAAGGAACTCATTTTCGTCATCTCCTGGGTAGGATCGATGGACATTTGAAGAAAATGTTCGAAAATCGCGTCATGAGTACGACCTTAATAGCTGATTTCCCTGAGAGAAATCTGCTAAAAAATAGAGAGAGAAATCTTAAACTGTGGTACGTAACTGAATGTGTGAGATACAGAGAAAGGGAGAGATTGAGCATAAGGAAGGAGTAGTGGAGTATAATAAGGCAGTATTAGAGTGTAAAGGAGTATTTCAAGGATATGGACCATTATACTGATGAACTCCAAGGATTAGCAGGCTGAGAAATGTTGAGGCGAACACGGAACCTTTACCTCTGACGATTTCTTCATCCCTCTTACGAAATTACACTTATTAAATCCTACAAGTATAAAAATAATTACTCTTTTCAATCACTCTGGAAAATATATAAAAAAGTCCGTCACGCAGACGTAAACTAAGCAGATTTCCTATGTTAAGTTTTGCAATAGAGAAATCTGCATACTGGTAACACAACGCAACCATAAGTAAATTTTATATTATCTTTCAGTTAATTAAAATAAATGAAATTAAACTGAAACGGCTTCTGAATTGTAAGAATAATTTATATTTTAATAACTCAAATTTAGTCCATGTACAATGTAGTCCAAGAACTAAAGAAGGGGGGGGGGTGGCGGATGAACAGAACGTATTTGCATAAATCTCACAAAGTAACGAAGGTTAGGTAAGGTTAGAAACTACAAGTAAGGTTAGAAGCTTCCGCCAGAGCCGACTTACGAAAACGGCCGAATTAACCCGAACAACAGACTTCATAAAAATGCAAATAACTCGGTTAATATTCAAGATAGAGAATAAGTGTATATAACAATATTTATAGTAAATTTAATTTGCAATATGATTGGTTCTATACAACCATTATGTATTTTTTCGTCACTTAAGTATTAAGCCGTACCTTACAATTAACTTTCTTGTTTTCTGTCTTCAGTAACCCCCTCCACCATTCTACTCATCGGTTTTTTTGCATATAAATAGAGAATATGTGGTGAGATAATATCGGAAGTGTGTTATACCATACGCCCCTGCGTGACTGATTTTTCAGTTGTACTGCTTCCGCAAACTATTAGGTACATCTGATATGTAAACCTGTTTAGTTGTACCTGCCAGATGTTCCTGATAGCCTGTGGCCGGCCTTAGGAATGAAAGAATTAAATATACCCCGGCCTTATGGAAGTTTAATAGGTTGATCTAGGATCGTATGATATTTGAGGGGAAAGAGTCGCTGATAAAGATCAGGTGGTTTCCTAAATATAAACAGCTGTGCCGAGATCACGCAAGGCGGGAAGGCGTCAAACTCCATCCTGGTGAGGAAATCATGACCTCAAGATAGAATGAGCAGAAATAGCCTCTTTATTCTATCAGGCCCTTTTATCAAGCTGGTTTATGACGCCATTTCTTCGCACGCATTCAAAGCCTTTTAAAACTGCGAAACTCTTCGAACATACCTCATTCGTGCTCTAAAATGTCAGTTTCCGTTGATAAAGGTCAATAACTAGTTCGACTTTCTCTTTATTAGCAGATTTCTCCTAAGGGAAATCAGCTGTTGAGGTTGTACTCATTCCGCGATTTTCGAAAACCTTCTACAAATATCCATCGACCCTTCCCATGAGAAGACGAAAATCAGGACCGTTCAAAACTATATATATATATATATATACATACAAACAAAACCAAACAAGCTGCCCTCCTTCTGGAAGGCTCCCCTCAGGGACAGTCTCCTAATCGGCCCAACTGGGTAATGTTAAAAGAAAAATATCACTTCTTTTTTTTTTTTTTTTTTTTTTTTTTTTTTTTTTTTTTTTTTTGCAGATTTCCCTTAAGGGAAATCAGCTATTGAGGTCGTACTCATGATGCGATTTTAGAAAAATTTCTTCAAATGTCCATCGATCCTACCCAGGAGATGACGAAAATGAGGTCCTTTCAAAACTGTATATATATATATATATATATATATATATATATATTTGTCTGTTACCACTCTAGCGGTCGCAATTTTTGTTTGATCGTTACCAAACTCGATATTTAGTCGTTTCATGTAAAAAGAAAGATCAAGTTCGTTAACGGCTGAAATTGGACCAGTGGGAGGGGGGGGGGTTTAGAGGGGAGGATTTTCGAAAAATCGAAATATCTCCGTTACTATACGTCGGATCAAAACATTGTACAGAATCAATCTTATTGCAAATTAAATTTACTATAAATATTCTTATATACAGTTATTCCCTATCTTGAATATTAACCGAGATATTTCCATTTTTATTAAATTTGGGCCGATACCGGATTTTTGAATTTCCCGCGAAAAGCTAGTTCGGCCCTTTGCCGTAACCGTTCGGCTCTCCTATGGACATTTCTCTATTGTAAAACTTCACGTGGGAAATCTGCTTAGTTTACGCTGCCCCTGCGTGACGGACTTTTTAATATTTCTTTTTAAAACAAGAAATTTGTTGTTAAATTTTGATGGCTCATGTGGTAAGGAGTGCAGCTTTGCATCGTGTCTTTATTTGTATAAATGATAATTGATAATTCTCGCCGAATGCTTAATAATGGTTGTAACCAAATTCTGGAGGTCGTTCGTGGATAATCCCAGTTCTTTTAGAGTTTCGGCTGTCCTTTGGGATATTGCACCTTTTGCTCCGATCAGCAAGCCTTTGACACTCCATTTTTCAACTGAGTATTTTTCCCAGCAAGGTTCGTAAATCTTCCTCTTTTCCTCGTCTACTTCTGTTGACTGGTTGATATTGGTTTCGAACCTTACTGCGGGATCTAGGATGATTCCTTCGTTTGCTACTCTTTGGATAATGACGATATCTGCCGGCGTATATATACATACATACATACAAACTTATATATATATATATATATATATATATATATATATATATATATATATATATATATATTTGTCTGTTACCGACGAGTTCAGTAATAGTTAAAATTGAACCAAAGGGGAGGAATTTCGATAATTCAAAATGCCTCCATTATTGTACATCGAAGCGAAAAAGTGTATAGAACCAATCTTATTGCAAATTTAATGCACTATAAACGTAGTTATATTAGTTATTCTTAGTTGTTAGTTGTTCTGTTCGCTATCTTGATTACACTGGTCGACAAGGTTTTTTTCACAAGAAATCTGAATAGTGAATCTAGTGCAGTTTTTCATCCTGAATTCTGATATGTAGTCAGAATTTTCACATCAGGCATAGTTTTTCTGTGAAAGCTACTTTTCCAAATATGATTATAGCGTTTTCTTTGACCTTTCATAGGAACCTTTACCTCAAATGTAGCTATTTTACACAAGCCGTATTTATTGAAATTATTTGTAATATCACGCTGAAGCACCACAACACAAGACAGAGCAGGTTCATTCATGTTTAGACAGTCTTTCAAATGTTTATGTTGCAATTTTCTTGGAAACCATAAAGCAGAAAACTATCGTGACATAGTGGCTGATCTTCTGCATTCATATAAAGCTATGGGATGCAACATGTCTTTAAAAATTCACTTCTTGGACTCTCACTTGGACTACTTCCCCGAAAACCTTGAGCTGTCAGCGATGAACACGGTGAGCGTTTTCATCAGCAAATTTCTACGATAGAGAAGAGGTACCAAGGCAAGTGGAGTTCCAATATGCTGGCTGACTACTGTTGGACTAAAAAGAGAGACGTTCCAGATGCAAAATATACCCGAAAATCACTATCTACCACTTTCTAGGTAAGTCAGAATCAGTAGTTATAATTTTGAGTTAGATAGATAGATACGGATTTTTTAGAATATTATAAAAATTCAAATGAATATCACACAAAACTCCTGCCCGATGCTGACAAACTGTAATTATATTTGAATTCAGCACGAAAAATACTTTTAGAATCTATTATTTTAATTCTTGTGAAAGAAAAAAAGTTAATTTTTGTAGACCAGTGTTATTAGCCGAGATATTTGCATTTTTTAGTTTTCATCCTTCAGTAAACCCACTTCATGTCGTATTTACTGGAAGCCATGATGTGACAGTATGATGGCTAATATGATGAAGTCATCAACTATGACTTTTCGGATTTGAAAATATTTTTTTGATCTCTGCCATACTCAATATTTAACAGTTCAATTAAATTATAATATTCGTTTTCGTTAATGGCTAAACTCTTCCCAGAAAAAGGTGGTTCTATATCTCGAAGTACCTCCTTTATTTTTAAGTCCAATCGAAAACTTTTTTTAAATACAGTATTAAGTATAATTTGAAGTTTAAAATATCTGCCGTAAAACATTCTCTAAAATAAAAACTTATTTTTATAAACAGATTACCCTTGTCCATCGATGACCTAAATAAAACCACCTAGGAGATTACAAAAGTAAAATCCGTTCAAAGTTACATACACATTTGTCTTTAGACGCTCTAGTGGTCGAAATTTGGCGTTGATTGGTACCAAACATGATATTTAAACGTTTTATGTAAAATTGAAGATCAACTTCGTTAATGGTTGAAATCAGACCAGAGGGAGAGGGGTTTAGAGGGTGAATTTCGAATAATTCTGAGTTGGGTCGAACAATTGTATAGAACCAATACAATATTGCAAATGTAATGTTCAAGAAATGTTGTTGTGTACTGTCTTTTGACTATCTCGATTATTAACCGACAAATTTGCAGTTTTTAGTTTTCGGCCTTCAGTTGCCCCCACTCATACTACTCTTGTCATATTAACAATAAGCTGTTATATCATGAAGCATTTTATTTGAAGCATAATACCAAATAATGTTCTCATTGAACTTATAAGTTTTGAAATAATGGCTAATATGTCACGCACTTGAGAAATCTGCTTAGTTCACACAGCCCCTGCGTGACAGACTTTTAAATCAGGTGCCGGTGTGTGTGTGTGTGTGTGTCTAAGGCGGCATATTAATACTTCATCTCTCATTTTAGTACTTGTTGAAGTCTTTATTCCATGGGTTGATATTACTGCATACGGTGCGGAGCTTATTGTCTCTCAGCTCACGCCATTGTCAAGCACATTCCTCAAATGCTCGGTTTTTAGCAATTTCCCTTGAGGGAAATCAGCTATAGAGGTCGTACTCATGACGCGATTTTCGAAAAATTTCTTCAAATGTCCATCGATCCTACCCAGGAGATGACGAAAATGAGGTCCGTTCAAAATTATATATATATATATATATATATATATATATATATATATATATTTCTAGGGGCTAGGGGGGAATTACATACTTCAAATGTCCATCAATCCTTCTTAGAAAATGAGGAAAATTTATATATATGTCTTTTAACGCAGTAGAGGTAGTAATTTTTGTTTGATGGATGCAAAACTGGATATTTAAACGTTTTAAATAAAATTCATTTTTTTTTATATAAAAACATTTTTGGGGGCTCAGGTTAGCCATGCGAGTTAAAGCGTTACCTTTATCTCACATGGTAAACCTAGAGTGGCCAGTTCGATTCTCGCCTGGACAAAGGAAATTATTTAGTGACGAAATTCATTAAATAACATTCTAAAATCCCAACCTGGCTAGAAAAGGGTGGTAACTTGTAGATAACCCGTCCCAATTAGCTTGAGTTACAAAAACTGGACGTTAATAAATAATAATAATAGAATTTCTAACTTGAGAATGGAATACTTCTAACATCAAATAGGGCTCTATTCCCGGCAGGAAAAGCTAATATTCTCAACCCAAAAGTCAATTACTTCCATTTTTATAAATAATTCAATGGGCTCTCGTTGGCAAATACATTATTAAGAGAGAAGGAGAGAGGGAGCGACTGTTAGAAACCACAGGCATTAGGGAGAAACAGGGCTAGATTTCCCGAGGGCTTTCCACCATTTCCCAGTTATCAGTTTAGCCCGTGAGAGGGCGCCACCCCTTAATTAAGCTCTGTAAGTAAGCCAACAGCTGATTCACTGTCACAGGTCTGCTCCCGATAAATGGGTTCGCTCTCTCACAGTCAGCCCATTAATGAATCTCATGACTGAAACAGACGTTGCGCTTTCTGTACACGCTGTCTTTAAATGTCAGCTCCCATGCTCACGGTGTACACAACAGCTGGGCAGAAATTCAATGACAACTCTTAAGTAAATATTAACCCAGTCAATATCAACCTTGTAAATTGTACCAACACGCCATTAATTATCAAATAATAATTCGAAATGGTTCGTAAATACAATATGCACAACGCGAATCGGGTCTTTTTCACTTTACCCAATCCAGTTACTTATTTCTAAAAGAGTGATTTATCTTATTATTATTATTTATTAACGTCTACTTTATGCTACTATGGCTAATTTGAGTCGGGTTATCTACTGGCTACCATCCTTTTCTACCCAGTGTAGAACTAAGGATTTTATTTAATGAATTCCGTCACTAAATAAATTCCCATTAGCCCAGGCCGAGAATCGAACTCGCCACTCTAGGTTAGCCATGTGAGATTAAGGTCAACGCTTTAACTCGCATGGCTAACCTGAGCCCCAGTAGTGTACCGTTGACTGCGGAGATTTTCAACGACATTTTTTAGTAGGACGAAATCTTTTTTTTTGTTAATTAGTTTCGTTTTACTTTACTTTAACTGTATATTATAAATTGTATCATCTTTTAATTGTTTTCCGCGAAAAAACCGGTGAACGACACGTTGTCGTCAACCGCACCGGGAAAGCACCATACTCCCTAGCCGTAGTCTAATAATGTAATTCACGTTTTTAGTTATTATATTTCTACTTAGAAAACCGTAAAATTAAACAATAAAGACATTGTTCACAATCACTGATTGATGAATTATTATTCAGTATTTATAATTGATTTTTATTTATATTTCGTAAAATATAAAACAATATGGATTATAAATTCGGGTTTGAAATAATATTTTTCCAACAAAATAGGCTTGTTTTAATTCATTTAGCTACTTTTTAAATAGATATTTATCATTAGCAATTATTATTAACGATAACTTTAAAAAAAATAATCATTCAAACTTATCTTTTTGTAAAATAGTCGAAAACAATTAAAAAAAAACAGGGAATCTTGCGTTGAAGAAGCAATTCTCTCAAGGACCTCTTTCACTGTGCTAGAGTCAAATATGGAATGGTTTGGGAAAGCCTGGAGCAATCCCCACCCATTTAACTTTCTATTATGCCCTGACGACAACGGTCGGGGCCCACCCCTGGGAACAACACACAAAACCGACAACGTGTCGTCAGCCGCAGACAAAGTGTTTGCAAGCTTCAAATAAAAATTATAGTTTAATGTACAATTTATTGAATTATTCATTTATGTGGGGCGATATGCTTTTAATGGTTTTAAAATACAATCAGATCTATCCTCGTTCTTGTATCTTCTTCTGTAAACTAACTCACATAGGTTTGAGTCTAGAAGGGATCTTCTGGTTCCGCATTCAATTTTTTTCCTTCTGGGGGAAAAACGTCGTGGGGCGCTGGCCCACGACGACTCAAGCCTTTGGGTATGGCACACTACTCTACTGATCTCACCATATATTCCCTATTTCCAAAAAAAAATCCGATTAGAAGGACCAGGGATTTACTGAAGACTGATAACATGAAAGTACGAATAACTTGGTTATTATTTGAGTTACGAATAAATTTATATAATATCATAATACAATTGAAGACCACCATATCTTCAACCCCCCCCCTTCTCATCCCTGATCCGTTTTCAGCCATTAACGAATCTTATGTTGAGTATAGAATGAAACGGTTAAATATCAACTATGGTATAGATCAAATGAACTTTACGAGTCAAAAAATAAAACCTTAATTGAAGACGTCATAAAAACGTATTTGCATATATCCCACCTAGTAAAGATCTCTTGAAAACCATATTCAATATTTAAGTTCGGAATAAGACGTTTTATTATTTTATTATTATGCTTATTATTAAAGTTCAATCACTAAAAGTGAGAAATGACTGATGGCTGAAAATTATAAAAAGTCCGTCACGCAGGAGCTGCGTAAACTAAGCAGATTTACCACGTAAAGGTTTACAATAGATAAATATACATACAGGTAACACTACCGTGAATGCTCAGTAAATGTACAATACAAGGCTGAATTGTAATCAAACAGGCAAGCCAATCTGGATAGATAGACCGAAAAGACAAACAATTAATGAAATATATTTGAATATAACATATTAATTTTATTGAAAACAATTTACTAAAGCTAGTGGTGTAATTTGTAATGAATCAGAATCAGTTTTATCTCAATCACTCAAATTTTAGTAATCCAAAAACAAAAGAAGGGAGGGGGGGTCAACAGAACGTATTTGCATATATCTCACAAAGTAAAAGTTCAATGAAAACAATATTTGGTATTTAGGCTTCAATTAATATCTTTTATTATATAACAGAGCATTATTTATGTAACACTAGTAGAAGTGGGGGTTTACTGAAAGCTGAAAACTGAAAAATGCAAATATCTCGGTTAATATTCAAGATAGAGAATAAATGTATATAACATCATTTATAGTGTATTTAATTTTCAATAAGATTGACTCTATACACTTTTTCGATCCGACTTATAGTAACGGAGATATTTCGAATTTTTTGAAAATCCTCCCCTCTAACCCCCCCCCTCCCACTGGTCTGATTTCAGCCTTTAACAAACTTGATCTTTCTTTTTTACATAAAACTACTAAATATCGAGTTTGGTAACGATCAAACAAAAATTGCGACCGCTAGAGTGGTAACAGATATATATATATATATATATATATATATATATACACACAGTTTTGAACGGACCTCATTTTCGTTATCTACTAGGTAGCATCGATGGACATTTGAAGAAAAATTTCGAAAATTCCGTCATGAGTACAACCTCAATAGCTGATTTCCCTTAAGGGGAGTCCAGGCTGTGTAAACTAAGCAGGTTATCCACGTACTGGTAAGACACACTAATGATATCCTCTCACGACACATTCTAAATTTCTGTGTAAAAAAAAGCCAAAACACGATGAGTAAAAGGAGGTGGGGGAAGGTTTGCTACTCGAACTTTCTTGTTTTCGAATAAGTCCCTGAATACTTAAGTTACGAATGCATAGAACGAGAATTGTAGAGCATCAATAGTTTATCAAGGCATGTTCTATAACATTTTACGACCCGGCTCATAATAAAGGAAATAACTTGAATTTTCGAATTCCCCTCCCCCCTCCATACCCACATTACTCCATGTCTGACTTCAGCTAATAAACGACCTAAATAAATGATTTGCGACCTCAATCTGCTCAAAAACTAATCATCTTTAACAGAGTGGGCCATGTGTACTTCCCCTCACCCAAAAAAAAAAAAATCTTAATGGATATCTGAAAGGACAGAACAGTTTTTAGAGCAGTGTAAGAATGTATTTTTTATTTTTTGACGAATAATAAAGAAGCCATGAGATGTTAAGTTGTAAGTAGCCAGAGATGAGACTAGAGGTGTGAGACACTCTCCGCCAATTTCCTGTTGTTGATCTTGTTGTGCACACCAATATACTAGTATTGGATGTTCCTTTGAACTTGACTCATTGTTGGATCAAGTCTGTAGCATTCTCCTCAGAGGCCACCTACCCACGTCCACAAGCATGGTCAAGGAAACAGCACAACAACAGAAAAGTGCAGATATGGCAGACGTTCTCCTCGACACTCGATTAAATCGAGGACGTACGTTCCATTATGTATGTGATATTAAATCAGGCCCTTCCTACAGTTGCTTTGATTGTACACGTTTCCAAAGAGAACACATTTTAACTGACCACAAAATGATAGATGTGATTAGAGAGATGAAAATCAAAAATTCATTGTGAAAATATGACCTATTTAACTTCACTTTAACTAACCTATGGCGGAAGGCCAACGAAATAATGAATAATTCAAATGATTATTTCAAAAATCATTTTGTTTCATCGTCTATGTGACGCCTCATCAAGAGAAATTCTACTTGTACTAACGGCAACATCTTTCTCTATGACCTTCCACTAGCCGTATTAGTCGGAGAATGGATTCAAATCAGCTGATTTATATCGATACATCACAAAATAAAAATAAATCGATTTCCCCTAATGAAGTGTAGTCTAAATAGTAAACAAGAAATTTAGAATTGATCAACTATCACTATAAAATAGGCATTTGAAGTATTCTTTTTTTCGTTGACCTTCCGCCATAAGTTAGTTAATGCAAAAATTCATAATTTCTTCGTGATTAGGAGCCCGATAAAAAAATTGGGATAACAAATCTTGTCCGAAAATTAACTCTCCATAAATATTTTTGTACACGTCTTCCCTTTCTCGAGTGATGATCGATATGTGTGATATTTGTTTTCGATTTTCTTTAGTAACCCTCAGACATCGCGTGTTAAAAATAAGCCAATTTATTAGGTTGGCAAATAAGTCGGTTTCGGTTTTTATATCACTACTAGCTCAGATACCCGGCTTCGCTCGGGAATTCATTTGAGGCTGAATGATGATATTTTTTTGGCAAGGCTTTATTTTGCACAATATTTTGACATTTACCCGTCCCAGTGTTTAGGGTTAATACCCGTCGTTTCTGTGGATTTTGTTAATAACAAAATTAATTTTTTTATTGTAAGACTTTCACTGTCCCTCCATATTGTCATATTTCCCCGCCTTCCTGTGCAATTATGCGTAGATTTGAATTATTTAAGGACTAAATTATTAACGTTATTAACATTTGAATTAATTTTTCCAGGTGACGTACCTTGTACTTCATATTGAAAAGAAATTCTTGAGGCAAATTTTCTCGAAATAACAAAAAAAAACAACTTTTGTTTTTATTTTTTAAAATTGGGTTTTTGCATATTTGGCAAAAACTACAATAGGAAACAAAATATCAATATTTTTAATTTCAGGTTCTCCCTTATAACCCCCACTCCTTGACATGTCCCTAGAAATAGTGATGGCTTTTTATTAAAGGAAAGGCGTTAGTGCTAATACACATAGTGAGTGTTTTTATTTAGTTCGGTTGAGTCTTTTGTGCCAAATAAACTTTTTTCACTTCCGCTATAAATTTTTAGCGTTATTATCTCGTTTATAATTCGGTATACGAAAAAAGTGTATATAACCAAAAGTTACTCTAAATAGCAAATATAAACAACTTTTGTTATGTTCATATTTTGCCGATATAAACCAATAGGAAACGAAATAATCGCTACTTTTTAATTTCTGGCTTTCCCTTAAAACACCACTCCTGCCCGTCCCTAGAAATGTTGGTATGGCTTCTTATTTATGAAAGCGGTTAGTGGCTACTTTACACATACCGAGTTTTTATTTTTATTTTTTTTTTTTCCCGGTTGGGGTCTTTTTGTCCCAATTAATATTGTTTGACTCCCGCTATAGTCATAAAGCGTCAAAACTCATTTTAAAACTGCGGAAATACGATGAAAGTGTTATTATGACAAAAGTTACTCTAAATAACAAAATAAACAACTTTTGTTAGTGATCTGCATATTTGCAAAAAAACCAAAAGAAAACTGAAATATCGCGACTTTTAATTTCAGGCCTCCCTTATAACCCCCACTCCTAGTTCGCCTCAGAGAAAATTAATATAGCCCTATCTCTCAAGTTGGACCGAGACTGCTCACGGTGTGCTAACATTTAATATTAAAAATCGGGTTAAGTAGTTTAGGAGTCCATCGCGGACAAACATCGTGACAGGAGATTTATATATATTAACATGATACACTCTTATCTGATGAATTTATCCCTAATGTGGATTGTTTATCCTGTTTGTAATACGTCAACAACTATATCTGTTAACTCTTGTTGAAACTACTTAGTATTGTGTTTGCTATTGCACTGTGAATATGGAAGGAAATATCGTTCATTATGGGTATATTTTGGGGGATTATATTAAAAAAGGTAAGCGTTCTGTAGTGTCTGTGTCTCATAGAAAAATTAGCAGTGTTAAGGAGACGATACTTTAATAGAACGCACCATTCGAAATTGGTTTGCCAAACTTTCATTCAGGGAATTTTGACATCAATGATGCTCAACGGTCTGGTCGCATGAAATTGAATGACGTTAAGACCACAATGTAGATCAAAATCCCAGCCAATCAGTACGAGAGATTGCTACGACCCTAAATGTGTCGCAGACAATCGTAAAAAGTCCGTCACGCAGTGGCTGCGTAAACTAAGCAGATTTCCCACGTGAAGTTTTACAATAGAGAAATCTGCCCAATAACAAGTGTAGTAAGTAGTAAGGGATCACTAAACTTATACACGAGGGACGAATAGTTACGAAAACGGCCGCCAGAGCTCTCTTCGGAAAGTACCAAACAGCCTCACTCCTGCCGGACCAATTGCAGAACACAAATGCAAATATCTCGGTTATTATTCAAGAGTACAGAATAAATGTATAGAACAATATTTATAGTAAATTCCATTTGCAATAAGATCTGATTTTATACAATGTTTTCGATCCGAAAGCATAATAACGGAGGATATTTCGAATTTTCCGAAAATCCCCCCTCTAAAACCCCGCCCCCCCTTCCCACTGGTCCGATTTTTCAAACCATTAGAACGAACTTGGATCTTCCTTTTTACATAAAACTATTTAAATTCCGATTTTGGTAACATCATCAAGGGACAGAAAATTGCTGATCGTGTGCTAGAGTGAGGGCGTTTAACAAGACCAAATATATATATATATATATATATATATATATATATATATATATATAAAATTTTGAACGGACATCATTTACGTCATCTCCTCGGTAGGATCTGATTTGAAGAAATTTTTCGAAACTCGCATCATGAGTACGACCTCAATAGCAGATTTCCCTTAAGGTAAATCTGCTAAAACCATTTGTACAAGCTCGTCTACGTTTCCAGGGTTAATATTTGGGTCCTTCACTCTCTAACCAAATTCAACTTGGCAACACGCATTTCTGTTTGTGATTCTCTAAAGAAACGGCAGAAAAACGACTCTGTTTTGTAATGGTTGGTAACAAGAGGTGAAAAATGGTTATTTTACTATAATTAGTCCGTATAAAATCCTGGGGACCTAATAGTAAGTATCTTAGAAGAATGTCAAATCCCGGATTGCATCCAAAGAAGATAATGCTTTCCATATGTTGGTATTTCAAGGGTGTTATTTACTATGAGCTATTGCCATTTGGAGAAACAATTGATGCAATTCTACAGTGCTCACAATTATCAATATTGGGACAATTATTTAAATTATAAACGGCCAGAACTGGCAAATCGGAAGGGTGTCGTGTTCCAGCAAGACAACGCTAGGCCTCGCACCTCATTGGTCACTGGCGATAAATTATTGAGCCTTGGATGCCACCTTTTGCCCCAGCCTCTCTATTCACCAGGTGGACTACCACTTATTCCGCACTCTACAGAACTCCATGAATGGAAGGAAATTCAAAAAGGAAAAGGAAATAAAAAAAAAATTGGATCAGTTTTTTTAACAATAAACATTCTAAGAACAGTATATAGTTAGTGGAATGACGGGGAAAAGTCATATTAAATAACGATCAATATATTGTAGACTAAAATAAAATTTATGTCCATAATGATAGATAGATAGATTTTATTGGCTAATATGTACATATTTTAGCCTGAGTCTGGCCCATTTAGTGTTAGTAATCTTACAAGTACTTTACAATAAGAATATATATATATATATATATATATATATATATATATATATATATATATATATATAAGAACTAATGACATAATATTAACCTATTACAATAAAATAATACATTTTACATTTTTTTAATTTTTTATTTTTTTATTAAATGTTTTCAGGTACTTACACTTCTAAAATTGTTTATAACTTAATCTGATTAGTACTATTCAACATATACGTATTTACTTTGAAATTCTAAGTTGACTGACTAATCTTACTTTCTTCATATTCACTTTGAATTTAAGATAATCTTCTGGTTGGGGGCTCCCAATAAACATATATATGCATTTGAAGAGGATATATTTCTAAGGCAAGAGCATGCTTTGTAGTCGGAAGATAATATACTTAGTGTAAAATAAAAGGTTTGAAAGTGCTCTTGCTGAGAGATAGATTTGTAAGTAGTTGGCAAAGTGTTGGCCCTAAGCAGGGCTGTTCTGCACTGCAGCCGAGGGCAATAAATCGCTAGGACCCTCATTGTTGTTCCAAGTGTATTGTGGCGCCCTGCCAGCACCTTACAAAATAACATTCTTTCCCCAACTTCGAATCTCATTTTGTTCCCCCATGTGTACACAGCGGCAAATACTTTTGTTCTTTGGGCGCAGTCACATGTTTGAACTTTTTTTGGAAAGCTCTCAACACAGTCTTTCCATTAGTACAAGCAAACTAGGAGAATAAAACTAATATTCAGATTAATAGATTTGGTACTTATCAGTTGCCCATTTAACGACGAATGTAATATATATATTTAGTTGTTAAAGATTTACATCATGTACAAATTAAATAAACAAATAAAAATACTGTCTTTTTAAATAAATAATTAAATCCAAGTTCTTGAGATTAACAATTATATGACAATAAAGAAAACAAACAAAAAAAAAGTAATATAGTGTAAATAGTAAAATGTAGTACATAAAAGATAACTAAAAGCATTTTATAAACTCTTTTCTGTCTTAATGTAACATTTAACTGGAGTGTGGTCCATCAGCACTTATAGATTCCAGAGTATTGCATGCTGACGTGATGAAGCAGTAAATCTTGTGTACTTTTTCGAGGCTATCGATACCGAGTATCTCTTCAATTTTATTATTATTTACCTTTATGTACACTCTGCAATACACAACTAACCATCAAACACTTACATACAGACTGCAGACTAATAACCGACAAGAACTTACCCACCAACCTATCAGAACTACTACACGAGAACAGCCCATACATAACAAAAATTATGAAACACCTCAAAGATACGAACATTTACAACCAGATTTAACATTTCAAACACTAGACTAGAATAATATCCACTGGAGAATAGATAAATAACCGTACTTTTACCTACCTCTATAGATTTTTTAGGTAAAAGTACGGTTATTTATCTATTCTCCAGTGGCTTTATCTATATTATTTAAATATTATAACAAGAAAATGTGTGAATCGCTTAAATTGCGACACACCTATATAAGTAAATAAAAAATAATTATTATTATTATTATTTATTAACGTCCACTTTTTGCGACTTAGGCTAATCGGGACGGGTTATCTACAGGTTACCACCCTTTTCTAAGTCCAGGGTGGGATATTAAGGATGTGATATTAATGGAATTTCGTCACTAAGTAATTTTTCCTTTCCCAGAGGCCGGGCACTTCTAGGTTTACCATGTGAGATTAAGGGTCAACGCTATTCTAGCCTCACATGGCTAACCTGAGCCACATTCAATTTTCATGCTCATCACTGACTTCTAGAGGAAAAGTGTTTTGTAAGATATTTTATATTTTTCTGTCTTGCAATGAGCTTTCTCCACAATTAGAGAAGTATATTGTGGCAGGGCTATTAGGGGATGAAACTGCATTTACAAAAAGTCCTAAGGTTCCTGGGTGCTGCGTGGGGGGGGGGGGGGGGGGGGGGGAATGGAGAAAAGTTTTGCTTCGCATGATTGGAAGTTTTGGTGATCGAAAACGACCAAGCAGGTACTGAATTCATTCGTTAATAAATTGCAGTCATTGATGTTTAAATTGAACAGATTTTAGCAGATTTCCCTTAAGGGAAATCAGCTATTGAGGTTGTACTCATTACGGGATTATCGACATTTTTCTTCAAATGTCCATCGATCCTACCTAGTAGTATGACGAAAATGAGGTCCGTTCCAAAACTGTATTTATATATCTATATATATATATATATATATATATATATATATATATATATATATATATATATATATATTTATCTTAACACTCTAACATTCGCAATTTTTTGTTTAATCGTCACCATATTCGGTATTTAAATCGTTTGATGTAAAAAGGAAGATCAAGTTCGTTAACGGCTAAAATCGGACCAGTAGGGGAGGGGGGGTTTAGAGGGGAGGATTTTCGAAAATTTGAAATATCTCAGTTACTATACGTCGGATCGAAAAATTGTATGGAACCAATCTTATTGCAAATTAAATTTACTATAAATATTGCCTTATACATTTATTCTCTTTCTTGAATATTAACCGAGATATTTGCATTTTTCAGTTTTCACCAAACCGCCACTTCTACACATGTTACGTAAACAATACTCTGATACATAATAAATCACATTATTGGAAGTTTAAATACCAAAAATTGTATTCAATAGACCTTTATTTATACGAAATACATGCAAATATGCACTGGTGAACGTCCCCCCCCCCCCCCCCCCATCTTAAAGTTTTGGACTACTAAAATTATTATTGATTGGAGTAGATAAACAATTATTCCCTGACTCATTATTAATTACAGTACTAGATATAGCAAATACGTTCTCAATAAAAATTAATGTGTTATATTCTGGATATATTTCAGTAATTGTTTTTCACTTCCGGTGTGAGGGCGGGACCCGTTTGTTTACATTTCTAACCTAACGCTTCCTGTCGGCAGGCATATTGAAATTGGATGAAACATTTCTTATTTCCGTTTTTGTAATTTATTCACGGTTTGGTTGTGTTAGCAGTATGTATATATATCTATTACTAAAAACTTCACGAGGGAAATCTGCTTTAGGTTTACGCCATACAATAAAAATAAGAAAAAACAATTCCCCTGCGTGGACTGACTTTTTTAAACCACCTATATTAAAGAAAAAGTCCGTCACGCAGGGGGCTGCGTAAACTAAGCAGAATTTCCCACGTGTAGTTTTTACAATAGAAAAATTTCACGAGAGCCCCCCCCGAAGAGTTAAGAAAACGGTCCGACCTAGCATTTGGCGGGGGGAAACTCTCACTCTCATCCGTTAGCCGCCCCGATTACATAAAATTGCTAATATCTCGGGTTAATATGGCAAGATAGAGAATAAATGTATATAATAATATTTATAGTAAATTCAATTTTCAATAAGATTAATTCTATACAATTTTTCGATCTGACGTATAGTAACGGAAATATTTCAAATTTTAGAAAATCCTCTCCTTTAAATCCCCCTCCCACTGGTCCGATTTCAGCCATTACCGAACTTGATCATTCTTTTTACATAAAACGACTAAATATTGAGTTTGGTATCGATCAAACAAAAATTGCGACCGCTAGAACGGTAACAGACAAATATATATATATATATATATATATATATATATATATATATATATATATATATACTGCTCAAAAATGAATAGGGATATTTGCTGTTTTGTGGTATTTATGGGGCCTAGCATTTTTTTTTTTAAATTATAAATATCATTAATATTTATGAGAAATTATTGTCTTTTTCCCCCATAAAAAGTAATTTAATTAAGGTGGATTTAATCAAAATTAATAGGATAAGAAAAAATAACCAATATCCCTATTCATTTTTGAGCAGTATATATATATATATATATATATATATATATATATATATATATATATATATATATATATATATATACAGTTTTGAACGGACCTCATTTTCGTCATCTACTAGGTAGGATCGATGGACATTTGAAGAAAAATGTCGAAAATTCCGTCATGAGTACAAGCTCAATAGCTGATTTCCCCTTATTTGTCTAATACCATTCTAGGGGTCGCAATTTTTGTTTGATCGTTACCAAACTCAATATTTAGTCGTTTTATGTAAAAGGAAAGATCATGTTCGTTAACGACTGAAATCGGACCTGTGGGAGGGGAGTTTAGAGGGGGATTTTCGAAAATTTGAAATATCTTCGTTACCATACGTCGTATCAATAAATTGTACAGAATAAATCGTATTGCAAATTACATTTACTATAAATATTGTTCTATACATTTATTCTCTATCTTGAATATCAACCGAGATATTTGCATTTATATTAAATTTGGGCCGATAACGGATGACTCCTGCCAAAAGCTAGCTCGACCCTTTGTCGTAACTGTTCGGCTCTCGTATGGAGGCGGCTCTCTATTGTAAAACTTCACGTGGGAAATCTGCTTAGTTTACGCAGCCCCTGCGTGACGGACTTTTTACTTTCGGACAGACATTAAGAAACGTATTCTTCTTATTTTTAACGACGATTATTAAATCATATTGAGTGAAAGTAAAACACTATTATTTAAAATAACAACCCTTCAATTTATTTGAATGACGAAATGTAATTATTAATTATATTTAAGCCAAAACTGGAGAATGTTGCCTAGTAGCTGAATACAGCGGTCGTCCCAGGCCGTCGTCTGTCACGAGAACTTTGCAAGGTAGCTGTCCAAGTAGGGGAATTATAAACGATCTCCAATCTTTACTCATTTTCTGAGATCAGAATGACGAGATAACCTAGTCAAGTATGAAGAGCCTAAAGCAATAGAAATATCAGCGACACGCGGTTTTAAAACAGCAAATATTTTATCTGTAAATAAGGAATAGCCTCCCGTTAACTATTTGGCGATTTATTAATTCTAGAAGTGTTATTTTAAAAAAATAAAGTGATTTTCGTTTAATTATGATTTAATATTCGTCTTTAAACGGGTGACCTCCCGATAACCGAAATTACCGTAGATTTCCAATAGGGTAAATCAGCTATTGAGGACTTACTCATGAAGAGATTTTTGAAAACTTTCCTCAAATGTCCATCGATTCTACACAGCAGATGACGAAAATGTGGTCTGTTCAAAACTGTAAAATTATATATATATATGTATGTGTGTGTGTGTGTGTGTGTGTGTGTGTGTGTGTGTGTGTGTGTGTGTGTGTCTGTTAACGGTCTACTAGTGGTCGCATTTTTTGTTTGATCATTACCAAACTCGATGTTTAAAAGTTTTATGAAAAACTAAACATCAACTTCGTTAATGACTGAAATCCGACACCTGGGAAGGGTAGGATTTTTAGAGTGGAGAATTTCAAAAATTCGAAATATCTCTGTTACATATACGTCGGATCGAAAATTTTTACAGAGGCAATCTAATTGCAAATTAAATTTACTATAAATACTGTTATATACATTTTTTCTCTATCTTGAATATTAACCGAGATATTTGCATTTTTAATAAAACTGGGCGCCTAACGGACGAGTTACTTTCCCGCCAAAAGCTAGTTCGGCCGTTTCCTTGCTTGAATGGCTCGGCTCTCGTGAAATTTCTCTTATGTAAAACATCACGTGGGAAATCTGCTTAGTTTACGCAGCCCCTGCTTGAAGGACTTTTCTACCTTCAGTACTTAACCCAGAACCTTCTACTCATCCGTTTTAGCTGATTTCCCTTAAGGGAAATCAGCTATTGAGGTCGTACTCATGATGCGAGTTTCGAAAAATTTCTTCAAATGTCCATCGATCCTACCCAGGAGATGAGGAAAATGAGGTCCGTTCAAAATTATATATATATATATATATATATATATATATATATATATATATATATATATATATATTTATCTGCTAGCGCTCTAGCGGTCGGAATTCTTATTTGATCTTTACCAAACTCGGAATTTAATCGTTTTATGTAAAAAGGAAGATCAAGTTCGTTAATGGCTGAAATCGGACCAGTGGGAGGGGGGGTTTAGAGGGGGGATTTTTGAAAATTCAAAATATCTTCGTTATTATGCGTCGGATCGAAAAATTGTATAGAATAAATCTTATTGCAAATTAAATGTACTATAAATATTCGTCTATACATTTATTCTGTATCTTGAATATTAACCGAGATATTTGCATTTTTCTTTTTTCAGCTTCTGAGATAAGATCGGGTAACTTCGGGTCTAGTCGAGAGTTTCCGTCAATAGCTAGTTCGAGCCGTTCCCGTAACTGTTTGATTCTCTATTCTGAAATTTCTCTATTGTAAAACTTCACGTGGGAAATCTGCTTAGTTTACGCTGCCCCTGCGTGACAGACTTTTTTGAACTATTGATGATCTACAATTGTAGTTTTGTGCATTTTTTCATAACCCAAGTATTAAGCAAGTAATCGTACTTTGTTGTTTTCTACCTTCAGTACTTAACCCTGAACCTTCTACTCATCCGTTTTTAGATACAAATACAGAATAGTGGTTAGAGGAAATCACAAGTGTGTGACAAATCTGCTTAGTTTACGCAGCCCCTGCTTGAAGGACTTTTCTACCTTCAGTACTTAACCCAGAACCTTCTACTCATCCGTTTTTAGATACAAATACAGAATAGTGGTTAGAGGAAATCACAAGTGTGTGACAAATCTGCTTAGTTTACGCAGCCCCTGCTTGAAGGACTTTTCTACCTTCAGTACTTGACCCAGAACCTTCTACTCATCCGTTTTTAGATACAAATACAGAATAGTGGTTAGAGGAAACCACAAGTGTGTGACAAATCTGCTTAGTTTACGCAGCCCCTGCTTGAAGGACTTTTCTACCTTCAGTACTTGACCCAGAACCTTCTACTCATCCGTTTTTAGATACAAATACAGAATAGTGGTTAGAGGAAATCACAAGTGTGTGACAAATCTGCTTAGTTTACGCAGCCCCTGCTTGAAGGACGTTTCTACCTTCAGAACTTGACCCAGAACCTTCTACTCATCCGTTTTTAGATACAAATACAGGAATAGTGGTTAGAGGAAATCACATGTGTGTGACAAATCTGCTTAGTGTGGATTACGCAGCCCCTGCTTGAAAAGGACCTTTTCTACCTTCAGTAACTTGATACCCAGAACCTTCCTACTCATCCGTTTTTTTAGATACAAATACAGAATAGTGGTTAGAGGAAATCACAAGTGTGTGACAAATCTGCTTAGTTTACGCAGCCCCTGCGTTATGGGTCATTTAGAACAGCACAGAGATTGATTAGACTGTAAATTTTTTCACTCATCTTAAGAATGACACGAAACATAAAATGAAAGAAACACACAATTTATGAAGAAATTATTTTATGTATTACTAGCTCAGATACCCGGCTTCGCTCGGGAATTCATTTGAGGCTGAATGGTGATGGTATTTTTTTTGCAAGGCTTTACTTTGCACAATATTTTGACATATTTACCCCATCCCAGTGTTTTAGGGTTAATACCCGTCGTTTCTGTGGATTTTGTTAATAACAAAAATTATTTTTTTGGTATGACCACTGTCCTCCATATTGTCATATTTCCCGTTTTCGGTTGGGCATTATGCATAGATTTGAATTATTTAAGGATAAAAATATTAAACTTACATTTGAATTAGTTTTTCTCCCGGTGAAGGTACCTGGTAGTTCATATTGAAAAGAATTGTTGAGCAAATTTCTCTAAATAACAAAATAAACAACTTTTGTTATGTGCATATTTACCGAAAAACCAATACGATACGAAATATCGCGATTTTTAATTTCATGCCTCCCTTATAACCCCCACTCCTGCCCGTACCTAGAAATGTTAGTATGGCTTATTATAAGCAAGGCGTTAGTACTAATTCACTACCGAGTCTGGTTTAGTTCGGTTGAGTCTTTTGTGCCAAATAAAATTTTGGACTCCCTGTATAGTTTTTAGCGTATAACTCATTTATACTTCCGTATACGGCAAAAGTGCATATCATAAACGTTACTCTAAATTACAAAATAAACAACTTTTGTAATGTGCATAATTGCCGTAAAAACAATAGGAAACGAAATATCGCTATTTTTAATTTCAGGCTTCCCTTATAACCCCCACTCCTGTTCGTCTCAGAGGATATTAATATAGCCTAAAGTCTAAGTTGGGGTAGTAGTAATATACATACCAAGTTTCATAAAATTCGGTTCAGCCGTTTATGCGTGAAAAGGTAACAAACAAACAAACAAACAAATAAACAAACAAACAGACACCAAAGAAACAAAATGCAGTTATGGTGTCAATGACATGTGAAACGAAAAGTTATCGTGAAATTTCGCGAAAAAAATCAATGTGAGGGTAACAGGGGGTTGTAACAGAGGTTACAATTTTATATATATATATAGATTTACACTAAACATTAGATTACTTGAAGATCTCTTTGGTCCTTAAGTTTTCCTTTGAGCTATAACTTTATGATCTATCTAATCAAGGATATTATTTGCACTGTTTGAGTTTGAGAATCAGAGTCGTTTGAGAATATTCCTAAAGCCATTTGACATATCAAAAGAGCCTTGCATTCAAAGCTACCCAAGTAATTCAATTCCAGCCTTGCCGTTTGAAGTTCGCCGCCTCCCTTTGATTCAGCAGCCCAAGGCCTCATTTAATAATATAAACAGATCAATGAGGAATAGTTTACTAGCAATTATAGTTTTACAAAGGTGCAAACACACTACACGAGTTATTGAATGAACTAAAGCTCTTTCTGGCTAATGAAGCATGTCCAAGTACTAAATTATTAATAGTAAAGCGGCTATTGTTCTTTGAGAAAAGCAAGTTGCTTTCAGCAGCTCTGATTTAGCTATTTAGGTCGTACACATAACGCGACTTTTGATAACTTTCCTCATATGTCCATCGATCCTACCAAGATGATGAAAATGAGGTCTGTTCAAAACTATATATATATATATATATATATATATATATATATATATAATTGTGCTGATGTTTTCGACCAGGTTGTATTTATATGTGGTGTGTTGTTCTTTTCGGAGCTTTGGTCAATGTTGGTGAAATGAATCTTAGTTTATGCCAATATTTCGAGCACACCCTTTTATAACAATGTATAACACCAACACACCCTTTTATAACAATGTATAACACCAGGAAGGTTACTATAACCCTAGTCATAGTGCAATAAGAATGTATACTAGTCTATAAATATATTTAGTCTTGGTAAGTAATAATAAGGAAAACACACCCTTTTATAACAATGTATAACACCAATGTGCAATATTAAAGTCCGTCACGCAGGGGCTGCGTAAACTAAGCAGATTTCCCACGTGAAGTTTTACAATAGAGAAATCTGCCTAATAACAACTGTAATAGAAAGAAACCTCTAAACCTAAAACATTATTTAGGGCGTAATAACCCAGTAGTTTCTAGCCCCCCAAAACAGTTAGCCTAACCTCTAAACCTATTCACGAGGGACGGATAGTTATGGAAAAGGCCGCCAGAGCTCTCGGCGGAAAGTCCGAACATAGCCTACTGGTACCACACGCAGAATACAAATGCAAATATCTCGGTTAATATTCAAGATACAGAATAAATGTATAGAACAATATTTATAGTAAATTTAATTTTCAAAAAGATTGATTTTGTACAATTTTTCGATCCGACGAATAGTAACGGAGATATTTCAAATTTTCGGAAATCCTCCCCTCTAAACCCCCCCTCCCCGTGGTCCGATTTCAGCCGTTAACGAACTTGATCTTTCTTTTGACATAAAACGACTAAATATCGAGTTTGGTAACGATCAAACAAAAATTGCGACCGCTAGAGCGGTAACCGACAAATATATATATAGATATATATATATATATATATATATATATATATATATATATATATAGATATATATATACAGTTTTGAACGGACCTCATTTTCGTCATCTACTAGGTAGGATCGATGGACATTTGAAGAAAAATTTCGAAAATTCCGTCATGAGTACAACCTCAATAGCTGATTTCCCTTAAGGGAAATCTGCTAATAATGTAGTACATGTAATTTGTACAGCCCTGAGGAAGAGAAAATAAAAATTCTAGAAATTTTGTAATAAACTAAGAGTCATTTCAACATCATTGACCAAAGCTCCGAAAATAACAACACACCACATATATATATATATATATATATATATATATATATATATATATATATATATATATATATATATACATACATATATATATATATATATATATATATATATATATATATATATATATATATATATATGTTACTGTAAAACCCCGAAGTGTGGTAAATGTCAGGACTTACCGGTAAATCCTAGAATTCACCAAGTGTACTGGTTGTTATAGTCCGAAATTTAGATGAAATTCCAGCTTTTATCGCTTGGCAGTTGGTCAATCCCCGGATTTAAAGTCTGGCTTGGTAAATTTCCGAAAAACATTAAATAAATGTGAGATTTCGTACTTTTACCAATGCTGTATGGTAAATTTGCGGATTTGCCAAGGCTCATTGGTAAATGTCCAGTGAAGAGGAGTGGGGACAGGGATACTCCCCCCTACCTCATTTTCATGTCTCCTGATGAAGTGTCCGATGAAGAAATAAGCTTTCGGACAGCAGTTCGTCAACAATCATTAGTTGGTGGCCAGGGTTTCGAAATATGCAACCTGCTTAAAAAAAAATGTTCAAATCAGAAATATCTGTGCAAGTTAGCTATTATGAAGTGCAATTCAAAGTGACACATTTCTTTCCCATGCTGTAACAAGTAATAATAAAACTTATTCTAAAATTTTTATTTCAAATAACCTTTATTCCAACTTTTACCGGCAGACGCTGGGATATGTTGGGATTTACCAAACTCTGTTGGTAAAAGTCCGAAAGGCGCATCCTGATTGAGATAATTCTAGCTTTTACCGAGCCTCTTGGGAAATCCTAAGATTTACTGGCTAAATTCCGATTTGAAAGATAAAATCAGACATTTACCAATGCTTCTGGAAAATCCTATGATTTACTGGTATTACAGTAACATAAATACATATATATATATATATATATATATATATATATATATATATATATATAAAATTGTAACCTCTGTCTGTACATTGATTTTTTTCGCGAAATTTCACGATAACTTTTCGTTTCACATGTCATAGACACCATATCTGCATTTTGTTTCTTTCGTGTATGTTTGTTTGTTTGTTTGTTACCTTTTCACGCATAAACGGCTGAACCGAATTTTATGAAACTTGGTATGTATATTACTACTAACCCAACTTAGACTTTAGGCTATATTAATTTTCTCTGAGACGAACAGGAGTGGGGGTTATAAGGGAAGCCTGAAATTAAAAATATCGATATTTCGTTTTCTATTGGTTTTTCGGCAAATATGCACATAACAAAAGTTTTTTATTTTGTTATTTAGAGTAACTTTTGTTGTATACACTTTTGTCGTATACAGAAGTTTAAATGGGTTATACGCTAAAAATTATAGCGGAAGTCAACAATATTATTTCCCAAAAAAGACTCAAGCGAATTAAATAAACTCGGTATGTGTATTAGCAGTGAGGCCTTCATTATAATAAGCCATACCAACATTTCTATGTACGGGCAGGAGTGGGGGTTATAAGGGAGGCCAGAAATTAAAAATAGCGATATTTCGTTTCCTATTGGTTTTTCCGCAAATATAAACATAACAAAAGTTGTTTATTTTGTTATTTGGAGTAACTTTTGTTATATACACTTTTGTCGTATACCTAAGTATAAATGAGTTATACGTTAATACTTTAGCGGGCACTAACGGCTGAACCGAACTTAACAAAACTCGGTATATCAATTAGCATTAATTCTTCCATGATTGTGCAATGTAAAGCCTGCTGAAAAATACCATCACCATTCAGCCTCAAATGAATTCCCGGGCGAAGCCGGGTATCTGAGCTAGTATATATATATATATATATATATATATATATATATATATATATATATATATAAATACACACACACACATATATGTACAGGGTGTCCCAAGTTCCCATGGCACACCCCGTAAAATCTCCAATTGTTGGCGTAAAGTCTTCCAATTGGGACCCCTGAAGAATCCTTTCAGTCCATATCCATCCTCATATGGTCCTTCACCAGCGACCGTAACTTTGGAATTCCAATTGAATGCCCTACGGCCATGACGGATGATTGTTGAGAATCAAATTCTAAAACCAGTTTATATCGGTGAATTTTTCGATTTGACTCATCCTTTAGCCGTAAAATGCAAAAATCTTTATTTCAAAAATGGCAAATTCTCTATTGTATAACTTCACGTGGGGAATCTGCTTAGTTTAAGCAGCCCCTGCGTGACGGACTTTATACATATCATTTTCGTCATATCCTAGGTATGATCAATGAACATTTGTGGACACCCCTTAAGGGAAATCTGCTACAATAATGAATGAGGAGATAAGGGTTACCTTGTGCAACATAAATCCATTGCGAACGGTGTGGGATAAAGTCAACTGAGTGTAATAAAGAAAGATTAGGGGAGTAACTTTGTTCCACAACTTTTAATAATGGATCACCTAATTCTAAAAACTTATTAATGCTGATGAATAACTTTACTCCGTTTATATAAATTTTTATTTGAGGTATATTAGTACTTTAATAGGAGGTTTCTGTAGATAATGATCTTTTTAGCAGATTTCCCTTAGAGGAAATCAGCTATTGAGGTCGTACTCATGACGCGAGTTTCGAAAAATTTCTTCAAATGTCCATCGATCCTACCCAGGAGATGACGAAAATGAGGTCCGTTCAAAATTATATATATATATATATATATATATATATATATATATATATATATATATATATATTTGTCTGTTAACGCTCTAGCGGTCGCAATTTTCGTTTGAACGTTACCAAACTCGACAATTAAGCGTTTTATGCAAAAATAAAGATCAAGTTCGTTAATGGCTGAAATCGGACCAGTGGGAGGGGGGGGGTTTAGAGGGGAGGATTTTCTAAAATGTGAAATATTTCCGTTACTATACGTCGGATCGAAAAATTGTATAGAATCAATCTTATTGCAAATTAAATTTACTATAAATAATGGTATATACATGTATTCTGTATCTTGAATATTAACCGAGATATTTGCATTTTTCTGTTTTCAACTTCTGAGATGAGATCGGCCAACTTCGGGTCTAGTCGTGAGTTTCCGTCAAGAGCTAGTTCGGGCCGTTCCCGTTAATGTTTGACTCTCTATTCTGAAATTTCTCTATTGTAAAACTTCACGTGGGAAATCTGCTTAGTTTACGCAGCCCCTGCGTGACGGACTTTTACTTCAATCACAATTCGCTACCTATGCTCAAACATGTAATTTTAGCAGGTTTCTATTGAAGAATCTTCGAAACATTTCCTCAAATGTCCGTCGATCCTAACTAGGAGATGACGAAAATGAGGCCCGTTTAAAACTGTGTGTATGAGGCGTTTAGTTTCAAAACCAGGTACATCCATTTTCAAAAATTTTTCAGGACTGATCAAAATAAATTTCATTCTTTAAAAAAGTCAGTTTAACATATTTTTTTCATTATCTGCCGGGATTGATTTTGGAAGGATCTAGATGGTTTTGGAAAAAAAGCGTCCAATACATCATTTCCGGCATTAAAAACTTATGACAAATTTTAAAGGATGTACCTGGTTTTGAAACTAAACGCCTCATATAATTATATTTGTCTTTTAACGCTCTAGTAATTTTTGTTTGATCGTTACTATACTGGATAACTAAACGTTTTGTGTAAAAATAAAGGTTCGTTAATGGCTGAAATCGGACCAAATGAGATAATTTAGAGGAAGGGGAAGAAAGAATTTAGAAAATTCCAAATATCTCCGTTATTACAAGCCGAATCGAAAAATCGTTCATAACCAATCTTATTCCAAATACAATTTCCTATAAATATTGTTCATATACATATTTTGTCTATCATGAATATTAACCGAGATATTTGGATTTTTTTAGTTTTCAGCCTTCAATAAACCCCTCACTCCTACTCATGTCATATCAACAATCAGCTGTTATATCATGAACCACTTTATTCTAAAGTTATATACCAAATATTGTTTTCAAAAACCCTTTCATACTCGTGATACATGTAAATTCGTCGTTTGATGACGTCAATTTATATTTTACGTTTTAACTAGAAAATGTTCAGTTGACCTACAACATACTCGATATATAACCGTTTCTTGTATAGATAGATAATAGAATAGATAGATAAAATATTCTCGATTGGAAAGACAAACAATTACTGAAATATATATCAATATAATGTATTATTTTTTTATATATTTATATTTATTTTATTTTGGAGAGTTCGCAGCGAGACGATATTGCTTATAAAAAACAATTTATATAAACAAAATACAAAAATTAAAATAGAAACAAGAAAAAATTAAATAATACAAAATAAAAACTCAAACAAATAACAAAACTCGACTAAATAACAGAACGCAACAAAATAACAAAACACAACTAAATAACAGAAGGCAACTAAATAAAACTCAACTAAATAACAGAACGCAACAATATAACAAAACACAACTAAATAACGGAACGCAACTAAATAAAACTCAACTAAATAACAGAACGCAACAATATAACAAAACACAACTAAATAACGGAACGCAACTAAATAAAACTCAACTAAATAACAGGACGTAACAATATAACAAAACACAACTAAATAACGGAACGCAACTAAATAAAACTCAACTAAATAACAGAACGCAACAATATAACAAAACACAACTAAATAACGGAACGCAACTAAATAAAACTCAACTAAATAACAGAACGTAACAATATAACAAAACACAACTAAATAACGGAACGCAACAATATAACGAAACACATCTAAATAATAGAATCAATCAAATAACAAAACAACGAAAAACAACAATAAACACAAAAAACAAATAAAATAAATAAACAAAACCAAAACATTAAGTTCAAAAACAAAAAAAAATCTTGTAAGGAGACTAGATAATTAAAAACTGTAAAGACTAATAAGATTACGTAAACAAATATATAATTTCAATGGATAAAAACTAAAATAAAATCAAATAAATATAAATTAGTATGTACAATAACATGAAGATTTCTAACACCTGAAATATTTACAATCATATGCTCTCACTTTCTTTATCACACATACAAACATGCATACACACTCACACACACACGCACGCACGCAAACATACACAAACACACACACAAATAAAAACACGCATATACACACACATAAACATACAGTAAAACAGTTTAGCTGGAATTTGAAATATTTAATTTAAGAAGGATTAAAAAAGATTTTAAAATGTAACAATTCTAAATTTGTGAGTATATGTTAATGTCATGTAAATGTTGGAGTATTATGGGTATGTGTGGGCTACCTTCGGTAAGTAAGTCGTGTTAGTCATGAGGGATCTTTAGATGGTCACGTCTTTTGCAGTCTGTTAGTACGAGTATGTGTGTATGTGTGTTAGTTTGTCAATGAGTGCAGCAGCTGCTGTTCCAAAGTCAGTCTTGGATCCGTCCGTGAATGTGTATAGTGCGTTTGGGTTATTTGCAGTAATGGAGTTAAATGCAGTCATGTAAAATCTTGCAACCTATTTATTATATCAAGTACAGTAATTTATAATGAATCAGAATATTCTTAATCACTCTAATTTTATTAATCCAAGAACAAAATACGTGGTGAAAGCGGGCATCAGAACGTATTTTCATGTGTCTCATCTAGAGAATATTTGATGAACACAATATTCAGTATTTCGGCTTGAAATAAGACAGTCCATGATATATTAGCTTATTCTTAACATGTGATGAATGAAAATGGGGGTTTACTGAAAAAAATGTCAATATCTCGGTTAATATTGAAGATAGAGAAAACATGTATATAAATATATGCAATAACATTAGTTCTATACATTTCGATATGACGCATACCCCCTCCCCTCCTACTGCTCTGATTTCAGCCGTTAGGCAACTTGATCTTTAGTTTTACATTATACGTTTAAATATCGAGTTCAACAAAGATCAAACAAAAATTGAGACCGCAAGAGCGGTAACTGACCAGCACACACACAGATATATATATATATATATATATATATATATATATATATATATATATATATTTCTCCTCATAGTAACCCTGTGAGGAGTTATTTATTCGAATACACGTTCCAATGCCACATGGCATATTACATGTATTATTATGTTTAAATACATCATTATTTTACAATAAATATTTGTTTATCAACTGTCATTCAAATATTCAAGAAATAAAATAAAAAAAAAAAAAATGAAATAAAAAAAAATAAATAAATAAAAAAATAAAAATAAAATACAATATTAAGATAAGTATGGTAATTACAAACAGAATTAATAAATGAAATGAAAAGTAAATAAATAAATACAATAGGAACAAAAGCATATCAATTGAAATTAAACTTAAACTCAACGATGTTTAATTTGCGAGTCTATGTAAGGTAAATATATTGAATTATAATTCCCATTCCTCACAATCAACTTCACATTCTAATATTATATATATATTATTTATTTCCTTCCTGAAGTAAGCCTACAGGAAGGGAGTTTATTAGCCACACGTCCCGTACATTAGTACATAACGTGTGCTTGATACATTTTTTTTAACTATAATAACATAAAATATTTATACAATAAAAATTATTTACAACAAAGAAAAGGAAAAAAAAGAAAAGAAAAACAAAAACAAATTTTGGATTCAATGCTGAATAATTAATTTAACTGTATTTCAGTTTTAAATAATTCAGGAAGTCATACATTTCTTCAGCAAACTGTTTTAGTAGTTTATTATGTTTATAAAATAGTAGTTTATTATGTTTATAAAATAGTAGTTTATTATGTTTATAAAATGGTAGTTTATTATGTTTATAAAATAGTAGTTTATTATGTTTATAAAATAGTAGTTTATTATGTTTATAAAATAGTAGTTTATTATGTTTATAAAATAGTAGTTTATTATGTTTATAAAATAGTAGTTTATTATGTTTATAAAATAGTAGTTTATTATGTTTATAAAATAGTAGTTTATTATGTTTATAAAATAGTAGTTTATTATGTTTATAAAATAGTAGTTTATTATGTTTATAAAATAGTAGTTTATTATGTTTATAAAATAGTAGTTTATTATGTTTATAAAATAGTAGTTTATTATGTTTATAAAATAGTAGTTTATTATGTTTATAAAATAGTAGTTTATTATGTTTATAAAATAGTAGTTTATTATGTTTATAAAATAGTAGTTTATTATGTTTATAAAATAGTAGTTTATTATGTTTATAAAATAGTAGTTTATTATGTTTATAAAATAATAGTTTTTCCTCAAAAGGCCAATTTTCTTGTCGGCAATTTAATTGGGTTTTAAAGTCTTCTCTTTGGTACGTTAGTAGTCTGCAGACATAGAGCAAGTGTCTGTATGTCAGATCAGTAGTCGCAGTAACAGTTTGGTTGATCTGTTAGGCCAAAACGATTAAAATAAGAATTTGTTGTTCCGTCTTCAGTTAATAATTGTGTCAAGTAAAAGTCTGTTGATATTAATTTTTGTCCTAAGTACTCTTTAATGTCTGGAATAAATATCTTTAAATGTTGTCCTTTCATAGTCGTATACCATTTCTGTTGCCATGTGTTAATTGTGTCAGTAAGTAATTGTGTTTTTAAGTGTGATTTTGTTGTAGCATTCTGATATTTATGGTATATATATATATATATATATATATATATATATATATATATATATATATATATATATATATATATTTGAATTGACCTCATTTTTGTCGTCTCCTATTTAGGATCAATCAACGTTTCTTGAAATATTTTCAAAGTCGAGTCATGAGTATGACCAATAGCAAAAATTCTCCTCAAAATTAGGGGAAACCAATTTCTTTTATTAAACTTTCATGAAAATCGTAATTTTCGACTCATCCTTTCCAAATTCTAAATTGAAGTTTTTCTTAAAACCTAAATACTAGGTTCAGCTATGGCTAAAATAGGGCAAAGAGGATCATTTTTTCTTGTTTTTTTTTATTAAGATAGGATTTAGAAGAGTTTGTTCTGTATTGGGGGAAATGGAAGAAAATCAGGGCAGATATTGGAAAAGAAAAAATTGAATGAGTTCCAAGAGAAAGACTCGCCCGTATTCAAATGGGAGCTGATCTGCCGTTGCCCCACTTCCAGAACAGTCAAAAGGTTAACCAATTGGTGGAGGCTTCCTCTATGGATTGTAGTTCCCCTCTGTCTGTATCTCCTCCCCGAATGGCCAGCCTTGTATAACAAGGCACTGCTCTCAACTACACAACCATCTTATTGCAACTCATTGATTCAGAACACTGTCCCACGATTCAATCTCAATGAACAAAAAAAAAGTTTGTCACGCAGGGGCTGCGTAAACTAAGCAGATTTCCCACGTGAAGTTTTACAATAGAGAAATTTCACGAGAGCCGAGCAGTTAAGAAAACGGCCGACCTAGCTTTTGGCGGGAAACTCACTCTCATCCGTTAGCCGCCACGATTTCATAAAATTGCAAATATCTCGGTTAATAGGCAAGTTAGAGAATAAATGTATATAACAATATTTATAGTAAATTTAATTTGCAATAAGATTGATTGATACACTTCTTCGATCCGACGTATAGTAACGTCGAAAAAACGTAACGTAACGTAAACGTCGTTCGTTTCAAATTTTAGAAAATCCTCCCCTCTAAACCCCCCCCCCTCACTGGTCTGATTTCAGCCATTAACGAACTTGATCTTTTTTTTACATAAAACGACTAAATATCGAGTTTGGTAACGATCAAACAAAAGTTGCGACCGCTAGACCGGTAACAGATAAATATATATATAGTTTTGAACGGACCTCATTTTCGTCATCTACTTGGTAGGATCGATGGACATTTGAAGAAAAATTTCGAAAATTCCGTCATGAGTACGACCTCAATAGCTGATTTCTCTTAAGGGAAATCTGCTAATAACCGATGGGTAGAAGAGGAGGGGTGTTTCTGTAGCCAGAATGAAAGGAAGTACGTATAACTCTTTTAGCAGATTTCCCTTATGGGAAGAAAGATCAAGTTCGTTAACGGCTGAAATCGGACTAGTGGGAGGGGGGTTTAGAGGGGAGGATTTTCGAAAATTCGAAATATCTCCGTTACTACACGTCGGATCGAAACATTGTACAGAATCAATCTTATTGCAAATTACATTTCCTATAAATATTGTTATATACATTTATTCTCTATCATGTATATAAACCGAGATAATTGCATTTTTTATGAAGTCTGTGGTCGGGTATAGTTCGGATTAGGTCGGCCATTTCCGCCAGTACTCGGCTCAGGTGGAAGCTTCTTCTAACCTTACCTGTCGTTTCTAACCTTACCTTACCTTCTTTACTTTGTGAGATTTATGCAAATACGTTCTGCTCATCCGCCCCCCCCCCTTCTTTAGTTCTTGGACTACTAAAATTTGAGTTATTAAAATATAAATTATTCTTACAATTCAGAAGCCGTTTCAGTTGGGAATTTATTAAAATTAACTGAAAGATTTCTCATTACCATTTGTATTTAATGAGGGTGGTATTGTGTTACCAGTATGAAGAATTGAGAAGAATCTTTTGTATAACTTCACATGGGAAATCTGCTTAGTTTACGCAGCCCCTGCGTGACGGATTTTATTTTCTGCACATCCCATGCATATTTGCATTGTATGTGCATTTTGTCAAAACATTTAACAATTTTATATGATAATATATAAACATTTTAAAATGTAAATAAGAACATGAAAATTAAACTTTACAAAAAAATAAATAAGAACAATTAGAAATACAATTAAATAAACCATAAGAAAAATTACATTATATTAGCAAATTTCCCTCAAGGGAAATCAGCTATTGAGGTCGTACTCATGACGCGATTTTCGAAAGATTTCTTGAAATGTCCATCGATCCTACCTAGGAGATGACGAAAATGAGGTCCGTTCAAAACTATATATATATATATATTTGTCTGTTAACACTCTAACATTCGCAATTTTTGTTTAATCGTCACCATACTCGGTATTTAATCGTTTGATGTAAAAAGGAAGATCAAGTTCGTTAACGGCTGAAATCGGACTTGTGGGAGGAAGGGGGTTTAGAGGGGAGGATTTTCGAAAATTTGAAATATCTCAGTTACTATACGTCGGATCGAAAAATTGTGAGGAACCAATCTTATTGAAAATTAAATTTACAATAAATATTGTTATATACATTTATTCTCTATCTTGAATATTAACCGAGATATTTGCACTTGTATTGTGTGTGTGGTCGGCAGGAGTCGGCTATGTTCGGGGCATTCCACCGAGATCTAGTGCGGCCGTTTCCGTAACTATTCATCCCTCGTGAATAGGTTTAGAGATTCCTCACTACTGCCGTTATTATTATGCAGATTTCTCTATTGTAAAACCACGTGGGAAATCTGCTTAGTTTACGCAGCCCCTGCGTGACGGACTTTTAATATTATATTATATTTTCCTGTCTCAACTTAAGAATATCATCGGCTATTTGTTTTAATAAATTTAGATGTTTTGATAGTATAATATGAGGACTGATAGGCCATCCAGGAATATGAGTCTTTAACTGTCTTCGTATGTCTTGAGTCTGCATTCATAAATCAGGTGGGTGAATGTCTGTTCAGTGTAACTGTCGCATTTACAAGTATTTGAGTCAGTAAGTTTGGATTTATATAAGTAAGAGTTTGTATCACCGTGCCCAGTTAGTACTCGTGTTAGATAAAATGTGTGTTGAGATAGTGATATATTCGTTTCTAAAACAGGTATATATAGTTTTAGATGTAATCCTTTATATGTTTGATTCCATCTGTGTTGCCACAACTTAATACTTTTTCTCTTAGTAAAGATTTTAACACAGTCGGAGTAATTTTATTGTTCATTACCTCTTCGCTACTTTTAGAGGCACTTTTGGCGTGGATATGACTATTTCGTTGCCCATAATTCCTGCGTGTGCCTTGACCCATTTGAAGTGAATGAAAGTCAGTCTGTTTTTTAGTAGTGTTATATTATGGCGTATTTGTTCTATATGTTCGTCGTGGTTTTTCGTGTTGTCTAGTTTGTGTAAAAGCATTTGACTGTCTGTGTGTAGTAGACTGTAAGTGTTTGGTGGCAACACCATTTCATTTACATATTTTAGAGCTTGTAAATAATATGTTTTGGAGTTTTATTTTAATATGGCTTTTAGCAGATTTCCCTCAAGGGAAATCAGCTATCGAGGTCGTACTCATGACGCGATTTTTGATAAATTTCCTCAAATGTCCATCGATCCTATCTAGGAGATGACGAAAATGAGGTCCGTTCAAAATTTATATATATATATATATATATATATATATATATATATATATATATATATATATATATATATATATATATATATATATATATAAGAGAGCTCTGGCGGCCGTTTTCGTAACTATTCCACCCTCGTGTATAAGTTTAGTGATCCCTTAATACTTACTACACTTGTTATTAGGCAGATTTCTCTATTGTAAAACTTCACGTGGGAAATCTTCTTAGTTTACGCAGCCCCTGCGTGACGGACTTTTTCCACGTTTCAGAAAGTATGACACCGTCCACGCCGTTTATAGTATTTGCTCTCTTGTTTATTTCTAGAGCTTCCAAGACCAATCTTTTACCGAGGTGGTCTTCTCTATGTGGATCTTTTGTCTCGTCAAATTTAATTTGATGAGGACAAATACTTGCGTGTTTGGCAATGGTGGATATTTTTGTTCTGTTATGTTTTATACCATCCATGTTTTGGTTGACTCTTATAGCAGTCTTCTTGCCTGTCTGCCCCACATAAACTTTGCCGCAATCACATGGTATCATATATATTCCACTATCTTGCAAAAATTGGGTGTCTTTTGGGCCCTTTCAATATTCTTTTAATATTTTATATGGTTTGAATACTATTCGTAAATTATATTTTCAAAGTATTCTTGCCAGTCTTTCTGAGGCCCCCGCTATATAAGGAAGCGTTACGCTGCTCAAAAGTTTAACTTGAGTATATTCAATGTCTTGTTGAATCTTGGTATCAAGTTTCTTCTTCATATTTCTTAATGCTCTTGTTACTTTCCATTTTTATGGTAGCCGTTGTAGTGGAGTTCTTCTTTTAACTATATTATTTCATTTTTCAAATGCGTTTCATTGCTGCACAATGAAATAGCTCTATTTAGATAGATGATACCATGTTTTTGGTATTAATAATTAATACCAAATTAAATTAGACGAGACAAAAGTTCTACGCAGATAAGACCACCTTGGTAAAATATTAGTCTTGGAAGTTCTACAAATAAGCAAGAGAACAAATACAATACACGGCGTGGACTTTGTCATACTCTGTGGAACGTGGAAAGCCATATTAAAATAAAACTCCAACAATGTTTTTTTAGCAGATTACTCTTAAGTGAAATCAGCTATTGAGCGCGATTTTTGGAAAATGCCCTCGAATATCCGTCGATCCAACCCAGAAGATGACGAAAAATGTGGTCCGTTCAAAGTTTTATATATATATATATATATATATATATATATATATATATATATATATATATATACTAGCTCAGATACCCGGCTTCGCCCGGGACTGGTTTTGGGGCTGAATGGTGATGGTATTTTTTAGGCTAGACTTTACTTTGCACAATATTTTTACCCGTCCCAGTGTCTAGGGTTAATACCCGTTGTTGGCATTTGTTAATAATAAAATTAATATTTTATGTAAGTCTTCACTGTCCTCCAAATTGTCATATTTCATACTTTGTTATATTGTCATATTTCCCGTCTCCTGTGCATTATGCATAGATTTCAGTTAATAAGGACAAAATATTAACATAGATTTGAATTAATTTATCCAGGTGAGGTACCTCAAAGTTTAAATTGGAATGAATTGTTGAGCATATCAATATTTCTACGCAAATTACTTGCTCCACACGTTGTTCCTGGAGAAATGTATAAAACAAAAGTTAATCTAAATAACAAAGTAAACAACTTTTGTTATTTGCATGTTTGCCGAAAAACAAATAGACAATGAAATATCGCGAATTTTTATTTCAGGCCTTCCTTATAACCCCCACTCCCGTTCTAACCTAAAAATTTTAATATAGCTTATAATCATGGAAGAATTAATGCTAATATATATATATATATATATATATATATATATATATATATATATATATATATATATATATATACCGAGTTTTTAAGTTCGGTTTAAGCGTTAGCACCCAATGAAATAGTTGACTCCCGCTTTAGTTTATAGTATATATCTCGTTTATAATTCGGTATAAGAAAAAAGTGTATATAACAAAAGTCACTCTAAATAACAAAATAAACAACTTTTGTTATGTTCATATTTGCAGAAAAAAGAATAGATAACGAAATACCGCTATTTTTAAATACAGGCCTCCCTTACAACCCCCACTCCTGCCCGTCCCTAGAAATGTTGGTATGGCTTGTTATAATGATAGCGTTAGTGCTAATACACATACCGAGTTTTATTTATTTCGGTTGGGTCTTTTGTCCCAAATAAAATTGTTCACTTCCGCTATAGGTTTTAGCGTATATCTCGTTTATAATTCGGTATACGAAAAAAGTGTATATAACAAAAGTCACTCTAAATAATAAAATAACCAACTTTTGTTATGTTCATATTTGCAGAAAAAAGAATAGATAACGAAATACCGCTATTTTTAAATACAGGCCTCCCTTACAACCCCCACTCCTGTTCGTCTCAGAGGATATTAATATAGCCTAAAGTCTAAGTTGGGTTAGTAGTAATATACATACCAAGTTTCATAAAATTCGGTTCAGCCGTTTATGCGTGAAAAGGTAACAAACAAACAAACAAACAAACAAATAAACAAACAAACAAACAAACAGACACCAAAGAAACAAAATGCAGTTATGGTGTCTATGACATGTGAAACGAAAAGTTATCGTGAAATTTCGTGAAAAAAATCAATGTACAGACAGAGGTTACAATTTTATATATATATAGATATATATATATATATATATATATATATATTTGTCTGTTAACGCTGTAGATATCGCAATTTTTGTTTAATCGTTACCATACTCGATATTTAATCCTTTTATGTAATATGTTTATGTAAGAGGAAGGTCGTTAATGGCATAAATCGGAAGGAGAATTCCGTTATTATAGGTAGGAACTAAAAATAAAAGCCCGTCTCACAGGGGCTGCGTAAACTGAGCAGATTTTCCATGTGAAGTATTAAAAATAGAGAAATTTCATGAGAGCCAAACAGTTACAAAAACGGCCGAACTAGCTTTTCGCGGGAAACTCACTTTCGTCCGTTACCCGCCCAGATTTAATAAAAATGCAAATATCTCGGTTAATATTCGAGATTGAGAATAAATATACATAACAAAATTTCTATTAAATTTAATTTGCAATAAGATTGATTCTATACAATTTTTCGATCCGACGTATAGGAACGGAGATATTTTGAATTTTCGCAAATCCTCCCCTTTAAACCCCCCGCCCACTGGTCCGATTTCAGCCATTAACAAACTTGATCTGTTTTTTTATATAAAACGACTAAATATCAAGTTTGGCAACGATTAAACAATAATTACAACCGCTAGAGCGGTAACAGACAAATATATATACAGTTTTGAATGGACCTCATTTTCGTCATCTCCTGTGTAGGATCGATGGACATTTCCAGAAAAATTTCGAAAATCGTGTCGTGAGTACAATCTCACTAGCTGATTTCCCTTATGGGAAATCTGCTAAAACATTAAAATAATTTATTATAATCTTCGTGTTTTTGAATGCATTTCTTATTAGAGATCTATAGAATTTCACCGCTATATCTTTTAGCCTTCCATTACTCTAAATAATAGCCAGCAAAACCAGTTATGATAAAGGTGAGGGAATGTGAAATTGTATGTTGGAATAGACCTTCCTTAATGGGTTCCCTAACGGGGAAATACTCCAGGGCCAATAGCGTATAAGGGCTCTTCAATTTGAAGTGGGACACGAATTTGCAAATCTTAAAGGAGTGAACCATTTTCTTCTCGGAATATTATTTATATATTTGCTATTAAAAATTTCTTTTCCCAGAAAATATTGAAGCTCAAAATCATACAGGCACAAACGTTTGACAAAGTTGAAGAAATTTATACGTATTTATTTCTATATACAGCTTCTGAATATAGTGCCAACTCTGGTGATATGGCTCAGAGAAGAAAGAAAGGAAATAGCAAACGAAATACCATAAAGTCCGTCACGCAGGGGCTGCGTAAAATAAGAAGATTTCCCACATAAAGTTTTACAATAAAGAAATCTACATACTGATAACAGACCACCACCGTAAATATTAAGTGAATAAACAAAAACGGTAATGAGAAATCGTTCAGTCAAATTTAATAACCTCCCAACGGGAAGCGTCTGAATTGTAAACAAAACGGTCAGCCAATCTCTCAGAGCCGAAAATATAAATAATACTTGATCGGGTACAAAATAATTACTGAAATATATATATCTGAACATAATGTATTAATTTTATTTAACACGACTACATCTAGTGCTGCAATTTATAATTATCTAGAATACGTTTTGTCTCAATCAGTCTAATTACAGTAGTACAAGAGGGATCAGAACGTATTTGCATGTATCTCATCTAGAAACAATTAGTTCAACACAATATTTGTTTTTTTAGCTTGAAACAAGACGGTTGAAAATAAAATATCTCGGTTAATATTCAAGATCGATAGTAAATGTATATAACAATATTTATAGTACTTTTTAAGTTTAGACAATTCCTCCTCTAACCCACCTCTCTCCCACTTTTAGCAGACATTTTTTTTTCGAAATATTTCTTCAAATGTCCATTGATCCTACCTACTAGATGATGAAAATGAGGTCCGTTCAAAACTGTATATATATATATATATATATATATATATATATATATATATATATATATATATCCATCTATTTATATATATATCTTATCTATATATTTGTCTGTTACCGCTGTAGCGGTCGCAATTATTGTTTAATCGTTACCAAACTCGACATTTAGTCGTTTTATGTAAAAAGAAAGATCAAGATCGTTAATGACTGAAATCGGACCAGTGGGAGGGGGGGTTTAGAGGGGAGGATTTTCGAAAATTCAAAATATCTCCGTTACTATACGCCGGATCGAAAAATTGTACAGAATCAATCTTATTGCAAATTAAATTTACTATAAATATTGTTATATACATTTATTCCCTATCTTGAATATTAACCGTGATATTTGCATTTTTATGAAATTTGGGCCGATAACGGATTTTTGAATTTCCCGCGAAAAGCTAGTTCGGCCCTTTGCCGTCACCGGCTCTCCTATGGAGATTTCTCTACTGTATAACTTCACGTGGGAAATCTGCTTAGTTTACGCAGCACCTGCGTGACGGACTTTTAAGTTTAGACAATTCCTCCTCTAACCCACCTCCCTCCCACTTTTAACAGAAATTTTTTTTTCGATATTTTTCTTCAAATGTCCATCGATCCTACCTAGTAGATGATGAAAATGAGGCCCGTTCAAAACTGTATATATATATATATATATATATATATATATATATATATATATATATATATATATATATATATATGTCTGTTACCACTCTAGCGGTCGCAATTTTTGTTTGATCGTTACCAAACTCGACATTTAGTCGTTTTATGTAAAAAAAAAAGATCAAGATCGTTAATGGCTGAAATCGGACCAGTGGGAGGGGGAGTTTAGAAGGGAGGATTTTCTAAAATTCGAGATATATCCGTTACTATACGTCGGATCGAAAAATTGTATAGAATCAATCTTATTGCAAATACAATGTACTATAGATATTGTTCTATACATTTATTCTCTATCTTGAATTTTAACCGAGATATTTGCATTTTTATGATATCGGGGCGGATAACGGATGAGAGTAAAACTTCACCTGGGAAATCTGCACCTGAATAGTTTAACTTGATCATAAAACGATTAAATGTCGAGTTTGGTAACGATCAAACAAAACTTATGGCCGCAAGAGCGTTAACAGACAAATATATAGATGTCTATATATGCAATTGTCGATATATGCATTTTTTCGTAACTCAAGTATTAAGCTATATATTCCTTGTTTTCTTGCCGTGCGCCCCCTCATCCGGCCTTTAACTCATCGGCTGGTTTACGTAGAAAGGAAATAAATTGTGAGATCACAAGTGCCTTATAGCAGCGCGCGGGAAATCTGCTTAGTTAACGCAGCCCATTGTCCTACACAAGAATTCATAAAAGTTTCATTTTGCTTCGTTTCCCCCGCGCCTCTGATGAGCGCTAAATAGATTTAGCTTGGTAAATATTCCATTTCAACATGGAGCCTTTAATGGACCACTCGAGGGTGCTTAATATCTCTTTAAAATTAGGGCTGGGGAGATGTAACAAGAAGCGCGGCAAAATAAGGCCGGGAAACTCTTCACGAATAAACACTGTGGAAAATTAATTTGGCGAGACATTCTCGGCGAGACTCGAAGAAGACAACAAAGGATGACAGAAACGCTGCTTTGCCTCCAGGAGTGGCGTTTATTAAAGCAGCTGCTAGTTGGTTTCGACAGGCCTGTAAATTAGATCTACCAATTAGGACCTGGCCCTTTTACCTAGGGCGGAGGTTATCCCCATTTAGGAAGGGGTAGAGGTTATGTAGCCTCAAGACTGTAACCTCGAGGATGGCGGCTGTCACCACACTCTCCCCCGCTGTCTCCTTATGTCTAATATAGCAAGGCTTCAGCCCTCATTGTCAGGGGAATTAGCACAACTCCCAACTTGAGGCGGGAACACGCCATCTCGACAAGTTCTCTCCCCCTCAGGCAGTTACCACAGTAGCTAGAGCACACAAAGGCACAACTACTCAAATTATTACAACAAAAAATGAATCCGTCACGCAGGGGCTGCGTGGATTAAGCAGATTTCCCACGTGAAACAAGTGATTTCACCTCAACATATATTCTATATTTTTATAGAAAAAAGTCCGTCACGCAGGGGCTGCGTAAACTAAGCAGATTTCCCTCGGGAAGTTTAGTAATAGATAAATATACATACTGGTAACCACAACACCACCATGAATAAATACAAACGGAAATAAGAAATGTTTCATCCAATTTCAATAAACTGCCGACAGGGAGCGTTAGGTTAGAAAAGTGTTTCAACGGGTCTGCCCTCCTCACACCGGAAACAAAAACAATTACTGAAATATATCAGAATATAACATATTAATTTTATTGAGAACTATTTACTATATCTAGTACTGTACTAGAGACCTTTATAATGAGTCAGAATAATTGTTATCTCAATCAATCAAATTTTAGTAGTCCAAAACCTTAAGACGGGGAGGGGGATCACCAGAACATTTTTGCATGTATCTCGTATAATAAAGGTCTCTTCAATACAATTTTTGGTATTTAAACTTCGAATAATGTAATTTATTATGTAGCAGAGTATTGTTTACGTAACATGAGTAGAAGTGCCGGTTTGCTGATGGCTGAAAACTAAAAAATGCAAATATCTCGGTTAATATTCAAGATATTGAATAAACGTATATAACAATATTTATAGTAAATTTTATTTGCAATAAGATTGATCCTATACACGTTTTCAATCCGACCTATGGTAACGGAGATATTTCAAATTTTCGAAAATCCTCCCCTTTAAACCCCCCCTCCCCCTGGACCGATTTCAGCCATTAACGAACTTGATCTTTCTTTTTACATAAAACGACTAAATATCGAGTTTGGTAACGATTAAACAATAATTGCGACAGCTAGAGCGGTAACAGACAAATATATAGATAGATAGATAGATAGATAGATATAGATATATATATATATACAGTTTTGAACGGACCTCATTTTCGTCATCTCCTGGGTAGGATCGATGGACATTTGAAGAAAAATTTCGAAAATCGCGTCGTGAATACAACCTCAATAGCTGATTTCCCTTATGGGAAATCTGCTAAAAAACCAGATGAGTAGAAGGAGGGTAGGGAAGAGTTACTGAACACAAGAAAGTACGTATAACTCGCTTAGTACTTGAATTACGAAACAATGCATAGAACAACAATTGTAGAGCATTAATAGTTGAACAAGATTGATTCTGTAACATTTTACTACCCGACTAACATTAACGACGATATATTGAATTTTCCCTTCTCTAAACCTCCATTATGCCTTGCCAGATTTCTGCCAATCACTGGTATGAACATTATTGTCGAATAAATCGGTCGAATATCGAGTATGATTTAGATTTCGAAAAAAGGACGTAAAACCTTAATTGGTGACGGCATCGCACAACGAATTTGCATGTATCTCGCATAAATAAAGATCCCACGGAAACAACATTTGGAATTCAAGCTTAGAGTATAGAGGTACTTGTTACAATCGCTTATAGTCATTAGGACATGAGTAGGAGTGGGGATTTACTGACCGATGAAAACTAAAAATTCCAAATATCTCGGTTAATGTTAAAGAGAAAATACGTTTATTTAATCATTTATACATAATTAAATTTACAATGAGATTGGTTTTAGCAGATTTCCCTTAAGGGAAATCAGCTATTGAGGTCGTACTCACGACGCGAGTTTTGAAAAATTTCCTCAAATGTCCATCGATCCTACCCAGGAGATGACGAAAATGAGGTCCGTTCAAAATTATATATATATATATATATATATATATATATATACTAGCTCAGATACCCGGCTTCGCCCGGGAAGTCATTTGAGGCTGAATGGTGATGGTAAAAATTTTTTTTTTACCAGGCTTTACATTGCTCAATATTTCTTGACATTTACCCGTCCCAGTGTTTAGGTTTGATACCCGTATTTGCCGTGGATTTGCTAATAATAGAATTATTTGTTCGATAAGACTTCACAGTCTTCGATAAATTTATATTTCCCGTCTCTTATACATGTAAATAAGGTGCATTTTTATTTCAGGCCTCCCTTATTACCCCCCCCCTCCCGTTCGAACCTAAAAAGTTTAATATAGCTTATAATCATGGAAGATTTATTGCTAATTGGCATACCGAGTTTTGTTCAGTTCGGTTCAGCCGTTAGTGCCAGCTAAAGTTTTAACGTTTAAGTCATTTATACTTAGGTATACAACAAAAGTGTATATAACAAAAGTTACTCCAAATAACAAAAATAAAACAACTTTTGTTTATGTGTTATAGTTTTGCTGAAAAAAGCAATAGGAAACGAAATATCGCTATTTTTTAATTTCAGGCCTCCCTTAAACCCCCACTCCTCCCCCCCCACACCCCCCCCCCCCCACCCCCCCCCCCCCCCCCCCCCGCCCCCCCGCCCCCCCCCCCCCGCACCCCCCCCACCCCCCCCACCCCCCCAACCCCCCCCCCACCCACCCCACCCCCCCCCACCCCCCCCCCCCCCACCCCCCCCCCCCCCCACCCCCCCCCCCCCCCCCCCCCCCCCCCCCCCCCCCCCCCCCCCCCCCACCCCCCCCCCCCCCCACCCCCCCCCCCCCCCCCCCCCCCCCCCCCCACCCCCCCACCCCCCCACCCCCCCCCCCCCCCCCCCCCCCCCCCCCCACCCCCCCCCCCCACCACCCCCACCCGCCCACACGCCCCCCCCCCCCCCACCCCCCCCCCCCCCCACCCCCCCCCCCCCCCACCCCCCCCCCCCCCCACCCCCCCCCCCCCCCACCCCCCCCCCCCCCCACCCCCCCCCCCCCCCACCCCCCCCCCCCCCCACCCCCCCCCCCCCCCACCCCCCCCCCCCCCCACCCCCCCCCCAAAAAACTCCAAGTATCTCAGTTAATGTTTATGATAGAGAAAATATTTATATAACAACATTTATAGACAATTAAATTTGCAACAAGATTGGTTCGATATAATTTTATGATCTGTAGTATAATAACGGAGATATTTCGAATTCTCCCTGTAACCCTCCCCCTCCCCCATCCCGCCGGTCCAATTTCAGCCATTAATGAAGTCGATCTTTATTTATTCATCAAACGTTTAAATATGGCATTTGTTGTCGATCAAACAAGATTGAAATCCTTAGACCATTAGCCCATATATAAATATAAATATATACTAGCTACGATACCCGGCTTCGCCCGGGAATTGATTTGAGGCTGAATGAAGATGGTATTTTTTTGACAAGGCTTTATTTTGCACACTATTTTGACTTTTACCCATGCCAGTGGTTAGTGTTAATACCCGTTCTTGGCATTTGTTAATAATAAAATTAATTTTTTATGTAGTCTTCACTGTCTTTCAAATTGTCATATTTCCCATCTCCTGTACATTATGCATATATTTCAGCTATTAAGGACAAAATATTAACATTGATTTGAATTAATTTTTCCAGCTGAGGTACCTGATAGTTCAAGTAGGAATGAATTGTTGAGCATATCAGTATTTCTACGCATATTACTTGCTCCGTCCCTTGAAATTTTGGTATGGCGTGTTACAATGAAAGCGTAAGTGCTAATACATATACCTAGTTTTATTTATTTCGGTTGGGCCTTTGGTCCAAATAAAATTGTTCACTAACGCTATAGGTTTTAGCGTATATCTCGTTTATAATTCGGTTTACGAAAAAAGTGAATATAACAAACGTTACTCTAAATAACAAAATAAACAACTTTTGTTATGTGCATATTTGCTGAAAAAGCAATAGGAAACGAAATATCGCTATTTTTAATTTCAGGCCTCCCTTATAACCCCCACTCCTGTTCGTCTTAAAGAATATTAATATAGCCTAAAGTCTAAGTTGGGCTAGTAGTAATATACATACCAAGTTTCATAAAATTCGGTTCAGCCGTTTATGCGTGAAAAGGTAACAAACAAACAAAGAAACAAACATACACGAAAGAAACAAAATGCAGATATGGTGTCTATGACATGTGAAACGAAAAGTTATCGTGAAATTTCGCGAAAAAAATCAATGTACAGACAGAGGTTACAATTTTATATGAATTTAAGTTTTTTTTTACAATATTTGACCTTTACCCGTCCCAGTGTTTAGGGTTAACACCCGTCGTTTATGTGGATTTGTTAATAATAAAATTATTTTTTTATGCAAGACTTCACTGTTCTGCATATTGTCATATTTCCCGTTTCCTGTGCATTATGCATAGATTTGAATTATTAATGAGAAAATATTGACATACATTTGAATAAATTTTTTTCATTTGAGGTACCTGGTAGTTCATATTGAAAAGAAGTGTTGAGAAAATTTCTCTAAATAACAAATTAAACAACTTTTGTTATTTGCATATTTGCCGAAACCCCAATAGGAAATCACTATTTTAATTTCAGGCCTCCCTTACAACTCCCACTCCTGCCCGTCCCTACAAATAGTATGGCTTATTATAAGGAAGGCGTTAGTGCTAATTCACATACCGAGTTTGGTTGAGTCTTTTGTGGCAAATAAAATTGTGGACTCCCGCTATAGGTTTTAGCGTATAACTCATTTATAGTTCCGTATACGGCAAAAGCGCATGTAACAAAAGTTACTCCAGATAACAAAACGAATAACTTTTGTTGTGTGCATATTTGCGGAAAAACCAATAGGAAACGAAGTATCGCTATTTTTAATTTCAGGCTTCCCCTACAACCCCCACTCCTGCCCGTCCCTAGAAATAGTATGGCTTATTATAAGGAAGGCTTTAGTACAAAATCAAATACCGAGTTTGGTTTAGTTCGGTTGAGTATTTTGTGCCAAATAAAATTGTGGAATCCCTCTATAGTTTTTAGAGTATAACTCATATATACTTACGTATACGGCAAAAGTGATTATAACAAAAGTTACTCTAAATTAAACAATAAACAACTTTTTTTATGTTCATATATGCTGAAAAACCAATAAGAAACGTAATATCGCTATTTTTAATTTCTGGCTTCCCTTATAACCCCATTCCTGCCCGTCCCTAGAAATGTTGGCATAGCTTGTTATAATGAAAGCGTTAGTGCTAATACACATACCGAGTTTTATTTAGTTTGGTTGATTCTTTTGTGCCATATAAAATAGTTCACTTCCTCTATAGGTTTTAGCGTATATCTCGTTTATAACTCGGTATACGACGAAAGTGTATATAACAAAAGTTACTCTAAATAACAAAATAAACAACTTTTGTTATGTGCATATTTGCCAAAAAACCAATAGGAAACGAAATATCGCTATTTTTAATTTCAGGCCTCCCTTATAACCCCCACTCCTGTTCGTCTCAGAGAATATTAATATAGCCTAAAGTCTAAGTTGGGTTAGTAGTAATACACATACCAAGTTTCATAAAATTCGGTTCAGCCGTTTATGCGTGAAAAGGTAACAAACAAACAAACAAACAAACAAACAAACAAATAAACATACACGAAAGAAACAAAATGCAGTTATGGTGTCTATGACATGTGAAACGAAAAGTTATCGTGAAATTTCGCGAAAAAAATCAATGTACAGACAGAGGTTACAATTTTATATATATATATATATATATATATATATATATATATATATATATAAAATTAACTGGCCTTATTATTGTTATCTAATCAGAAGGATCGAAGGATATTTGAGTAAACTTTTGAAGCTTTTCCCCATAAGGGAAATCTTCTGCAACCCCAAAAAATTCCCGGAACCTTAGAGCCGTGCTTTATGTAGATGTGCTGATAGCCCCTTCCTTGGTTTGTGTGCTCGCCAAACACTCCATATTTGCCCGAAGGCCCCGTGTCTGGAAGCTGTCAAGCCCCGGCCTGCGATATTTGTCACGCCCGCACCTCTACCAGCTGTACAATGCCACCTGTTCGTTTATGGTTCGGCTTCGTTTGCAGTACTAATGCACCTAGGAGCTTAGAGTTTTTTTCCCGGTGGCCGACATTGGTATTTGCGTTGGCAGGACTGCTTCGTCGGTCGACATGTTTACCAATAAAGCTGCAAAAAAAAAAGTTCGTCACGAAGGAACTGCGTAAACTGATCAGATTTCCCATGAGCTGATGTAATATTCTTGTGATCTCATATCACAACTTATTCCTCATATATATGTAAAAAGTCCGTCACGCAGGACGAAGCACCCACTTGAAGTTTTATCAAAAATCTCAACACTGGTAGAACATAACACCACCGTGAGTAAATACAAACGGGAATGAGAAATCTTTCAGTTAATTTTAATAAGCTCTCAACGGAAACAGATAGACATATTCTTCATCGGAAAGAAAATACTGAAATTTGTCTGAATATAACTTATTAACTTTATTGCAATCTAGTACTGTTATTTATAATAAATCAGAATAATTTTTATCGTAATCACTCAAATTTTAGTAGTCCAAGAACTAAAGAAGGGGGGGGGATCAACAGTAGGTATTTGCATATGTCTCACAGAGTAAAAGCTTATTTCACGAGAGCCGGACAGTTAAGGAAACGGCCGAACTAAGTTTCGGCAGAATCTCACGAACAGAACCGACAATAGCTGAACTCATCTCGTCCGTTGTCACCACACACTTCATAAAAAGGCAAATATCTCAGTTAATATTCTTGGTAGGGAATATTGTATATAACAATATTTATCGTCAATTTAATTTGCAATATGATTGGGTCCGTAGATATTTTCGATTCGACTTATAGTAACGGAGACATTTCGAATTTTCTCTTAACTCTCCCACTGGTCCGATTTCAGCCATTAACGGACTTGATCTTTCTATTTGCATAAAACGAGTAAATATCGAGTTTGGTAAAGATCAAACGACAATTACAACCGCTAGAGCGTTAACAGATATATATATATATATATATATATATATATATATATATATATATATATATATATAAAATTTTGAACGAAACTCATTTTCATCATCATCTCATAAGGGAAGTTTGCTTAAACCAGAAGGTGGTGATGTGAGGAAGATGGGTGCTGAAAGCTGAAAACTAGTTAGTACTATAGTTTTAGATACTATTGTCATACCTCTCGGTGGAGACCGTCGTCACTGGCTGATGGTTGAGTACCGCTGGCAATGTGCTATAGATGCGATGGCATCATCTTCAAGCCTGTTAATTGTTGTACTGAGTTGGTCGTCTGTCAGTCAGTGGGTTTTATGCTCTGTTCACCGTATTAGTTGTTTACGTTTAGTCCAGATCTGTTTACTTAACACTAAGATCTGTCAAACGAGGGATGTTGATGTTCAGGTAAATTGTTTTCGTTTGGTGGGTTGTTTAAGTTTTAAAACCGCGTCGAAAGCGCCTGCCAGCGGTACTCAACCATCAGCCAGTGACGACGGTCTCCACCGACAGGTATGACAACAGTATCATTTATATTGACGGTTCTAACCCTTTATTTGAATTACCAATATAGTTTGATTTTCAAATTCTCCCATCCTCTCTGCCTCGAACCCTTACTATTCCGGGTTATTACAAATATCATCTTTAGTGTGTACTTAAACATTAAAATATCGAGTATGGTATAGGTCTAGTAAAAAATTTCGAAACGTAATATCATAATTGATGACGTCATCACACAACGAATTTGCATGTATGCATAGTAAACGTTTCTTGTAAACAATATTTTTTATTTCTCCACGCTTATTAACTTGCCGAGTTTTAGGAGATTTCCCTTCAGGGAAATCAGCTACTGAGGTACTCATGACGGAATTATCGAAATTCTTCTTCAAATGTCCATCGATCCTAAGTAGATGATGAAAATGAGGTCCGTTCAAAACTACTAAATATCGAGTTTCGTAACGATGAAACAAAAATTACGACCGCTAGAGACAAATATATAACAGGTACAGACAAATATATATATATATATATATATATATATATATATATGTCTGTTAACGCTAGCGGTCGCAATTTTTGTTTGATTGTTAACAAACTCGATATTTAGTCGTTTTATGTAAAAAGAAAGATCAAGTTCGTTAACGGCTGAAATCGGACCAGTGGGAGGGGAGGTTTAGAGGTTGAGGATTTTCGAACATTGAAAACTTCTCCGTTACTATAAATCAGAAAATTACTATAAAATTGTACAGAATCAATTTTATTGCAAATTAAATTTACTATAAATATTGTTATATATATATGTCTACCACGAGGGATTTCTTTGCTAGAATTTTATATTGATTATTTATTAATGTCGTCTTTTTGCTACTATGCCTAATTGTGAAGGGTTATCTACAGGTTACCACCCCTACGGGACTAAGGATTTTATTTAATGAGGAAAGTGACCCAATTTCCTGATTAAGTGTGATTCGGAATAAAGTGTGCAGTTCAATATTTTTAAATTTTAATCCTAATATTTCCTTAAAATATTCCTTTAGATTCTTATATTTATCATATGTGTTAATGTTCTGCAGCACCCCCTATTTAGGGAAATCAGCTATTGAGGTTGTACTCATGATCCGATTTTCGAAAGTTTTGGTATAAAACCATTCTTATTGCAAATTTAATGTTCAAATATTTTGACCATCTTGATTATTAACTGAGATATTTGCATTTTAGCAGATTTCCCTTAAGGGAAATCAGCTATTGAGGCTGTACTCATGACGGAATTTTCGAAATTGTTTTCAAATGTCCATCGATCCTACCTAGTAGATGACGAAAATGAGGTCCGTTCAAAAATTGTTTGTATATATATATTTGTCTGTTGCCGACTCTAGCGGTCGCAATTTTTGTCGTATTGTTACCAAACTAGATATATGTGTTTCATGCAAAATTAAAGATCAAGTTCGTTAATGGCTGAAATCGGACCAGTGGAAGGAGGAGTTTAGAGGGGAGGATCTTCTAAAATTCGAAATATTTCCGTTGCTATACGTCGAATCGAAAATTTTTATAGAATCAATCTTATTGCAAATTAAATTTACTATAAATATTGTTATATACATTTATTCTCTATCTTGAATATTAACCGAGATATTTGCATTTTTATTAAATCTGGGCGGCTAACGGACGAGTGACTTTCCCGCCAAAAGCTAGTTGGGCCGTTTCCTTAACTGCTCGGCTCTCGTGAAATTTTTCTATTGTAAAACGTCACGTGGGAAATCTGCTTAGTTTATGCAGCCACTGCGTGACGGACTTTTTAATATTTTACGGACTTGTGCCCTCTTATCGACTTGTTGAGTTTTTTAATAGTACTATTCAATTTAAAATTGAAGTTGCCATACAAACCGACACCAGCCCCATCTGTTGCCATCTAAGCCAGCCAAGGATGCACGTAGAGTGTGCTGGCCTTTATTGGGTATTTAATCAAACATAACCTGAGAGGAAATCCTGGAGTCCAAAGTGTAGGTGGAAGGACAGGCGGATGAGAGGAGAGTTCCATCTTTGGCGGTGTACAGTCTACATGTGCCTTTCTATGCCCCTTTTACATGTTTTTCACCATGAGTGAGTAGGCAAAAACTACATCCAGGAGGGAGATCAGGATGAAGGGAGGAAGAAGAAGCGAGAGAGATCCAAAACATCATTTTCATCAGCATTTTATGAGATGCTATAACCCTATATTTCAATTTCTACCTCACTAACAACAAATTCCCTGCCATAGGTCATTTCCTCTAAATTCTGTGAAATTACACAATAAACGATTATCATAGGAAATTACCAACTTCTACATTTCAAAGGTCCTCCGGAATTCAAATTCAACAACATAAAATGTTCCTGAGCCAGCAGCTTATAAAATTGCTATACAGTTAGTGGGTAATACCGAAGGGCTTGCAAAACCGAGTACAACCATAGTTCTTCCTATTAAGATATTAGTCATTCTTGTCGCAAGTTGGTGCACATTACACAACTCATGACCTATCTTGCAAGAATCAAATAAGAACTTGTGTTAATTAATAGCTGTCGATTTTTAGATCTCGTTGTCCCTGAAATCATTTTATCGTTTATGTCGACCCCTAGAGGTCGATATCGACTACTCCAGGAACCCCGGGTTTAGGCGAATGTGCCCTGTCCGAAGAGGGACATGCCTGGGTCAAACATGTCACTCAAAATCTCTGTTGCATAGCAAATGCTGTTGACATCGCATAATACCGATAATGTGACGTAATCGCCGGACTGATGGAGTCGAAATTAGCTGACACTGTCTCTCTGACATAATTAAAGTTGCAACATTCTATTTTCAGGGTAAAAATGTAATGAGGAAGAGAGGGTAGTAACAAAAAAGGTGAGACGGGGGGGGAGAGAGGGAGAGAGAGGGAGAGAGAGAGAGAGAGAGAGAGGGAGATTTGAGTGTTAGAGGGAGTAGATGAGAGAGCGAGAGGGAGAGGAGGGAGAGAGAGAGGATGGGAGAGAGTGACGAAGAGAGACGATCGAGAGCGGAAGACGGACGGGATGAGGAGATGAGAAGAGGAGAGATGAGAGAGAGAGAGAGAGATGAGTCGAGAGAGAGAGAGCGGGTAGGGAGGGATGGGGGGGGGGAGGAGATGTGGTAGAGGAGAGTGAGGAGAAGAGAGGAGAGATGATGAACGAAGAGGTGAGAGAGAGTCGAAGAGTAGAGAGAGAGAGAGAGGGAGAGAGGGGGGAGAGTGCGAGTAGAGAAGAGGAGAGGAGAGAGAGAGCAGAAGAGGCAGGAGGAGAGAGAGAGGACTTGAGAGAGGGATGAGAGAGAGAGAGGGATGAGAGTGGGGAAAGGGGAGAGAGAGAGAGAGAGGGGGGGACTGAGAGATCGAGGGGGGGTGAGAGAGAGCTTGAGAGAGAGAGAGAGGAGAGAGAGGAGGAGATGGACAAGAGGATAAGACTCAGAGAGAGAGGAGAAGAGAAGTCGAGAGAGAAGGAGAGGAGAGAGACGATGAGAGAGGGGAGGGGGGGGGAGAGAGAGGAGGAGGAGAGAGAGAGCTGTTTTATGTGATGAGATGAGGAGAGGAGAGGTAGAGAAATGATGAACGTGGAGCGGAGCGAGAGAAGGTCGAAGTGAGAGTATGAGTAGAATGAGGGAAATCCAGAGAGGGAGGGAGAGAGGGGGTGAGTGTAGAGAGAGAGAGAGGAGAGAGAGGACGGAGAAGAAGATTGAGAGGAGAGAGAGAAGGGAAGAGGAGAGGAGGAGAGAAGAGAGAGAGAAGAGAGAGAAGAGAGAGAGGAGAGTAGGTGACGAGTGAGAGGCGCGAGACGAGAGATGGGAGAGAGAGTGAGTGAGGAGAGAGAGGAGAGAAAGATAGAGAAGTGAGGCAGAGAGGAGAGAGACGGGGAAGAGAGAGGAGACGACAGAACGATGAGAGAGGAGAGAGTCTGGGTAGAGAGGAGAGGGATGAGGGGTGGATAGTAGAAAAGAGAGAGAGATGAGTGTCGGTGAGGAGAGAGAGAAGCAGGACGAGAGTTGAAGGGGAGAAAGAGATGATGCTTCATTGCCATAGGGGACCAGTCCTCTCTTACAGACAACATAAACACATGCTCATTAATATACTATTTACAAATTAACTCGTAAGACTATATAGAAATAGAAATAATAAAATAATTACTTATTGCTAGACGTATAAAAAAATAAAAGTACAATAAAAATTGGATTTGTCATATCCCATCTCGGTGAATAGAATATGATTAATGTAGGCCCTTCGGAATGATGATGATTATTTTATTTCTTAACTCTCTTGCAGCATCGGGCAGAGAAAGAGTTGGTTCTGCAAGCTGCCAGTTAGAAATTATTTACCAATCTTTCATCATGCACAAGCTCGTCTTCTTTGCAATGCACAATATATTAAAGGGCTTTTATGTACAGAGAAATTTGCTCGCTTCCCTTAGAATTAAAAATACGTACTCTTGACAGGCTGAATTTTACCGTTAGCCCTGAAAGATGTGAATCTAGTTCGGTAACCCTCAGAAAACTATAGTTATTCTTAATTGACCTTTATGAATTTCAATTTACGTGATATAATCGCCACATAACGTGAAATTCATGTAGGTCCTTAAGGGAAATCAGTTATTGAGGACGTAAATCCATCGTCCACAAACTCGATTACATAAACTGGTTTCAACGCACAAAACCTAAAGTGTCTAAGTTCGTTAATGGCCTGAAATTCAACCTTAGTGGTGAGTGGAGGTGGAAGATTTCGGAAATTCGGATTATCTCCCGTTTTATTTAATACATCAGGATCGAAGAAATTTGTGGTTATATGAACCGAATCCTATTGAACAATTCAGAGTAATGTTGCTGATAGAATGTTTGTTATGTACGTTTTTTTCGATATCTTCACAGTTTTACTCTCGAGAGAAATTACAATTAGTGTTTTGGTTTCGGTACGCTGTCACTTATAAACATCGAATAGCCTCTATGTACTGGAGGATTTTACGCGCTAGTGCTTATGTCATATTATAGCGATTATAGCTGTTATTATGTATCGACTACAATACGCAAGAATCGCTCACCATCACAAATGCATACAATTACTAACGGAACATGGACAAGCAGGACATTATTTAACAAGATTTAAAATTCAAGACAATAACAAATGTACTTGCGACTTACAGACAACACAGACGTGTTTACATATACTTTATGACTGTTCAATATTTAATCAAAATAGATCAAATTTAATAATGAACATAATTTTAAAAGGAGGCAATTGGCCAGAACCACCTCATATTATATTTAACAAATATAATAAAGAACTTATAAAGTTTATCAAAAGTATAGATATGGACGTAGCAAAAAAAAGTCCGTCACGTAGGGGCTGCGTAAACTAAGCAGATTTCCCTCGTGAAGTTTACTAATAGATAAATCTACATCGAGGTAATACAACACCACCGAGAATAAATACAAACAGTAATAAGAAATTCAATTTCATCCAATTTCAATAACCTGCCTACAGGAAGCGTTAGGTTAGAAATGTAAACAAACGGGTCGGCCCGCCTCATACCGGAAGGAAAACTATTACTGAAATATATCAGAATATAAAATATTAATTTTATTGAGAACTATTTACTGTATCTAGTACTGTAATTAATAATAAGTCAGAATAATTGTTATCTCCATCAATCAAATTTTAGTAGTCCAAAACCTTAAGAATGGGGGGGGGTCACCAGGACATATTTGCATGTATCTCGTATAATAAAGGTCTCTTGAATACAATTTTTGGTATTTAAACTTCGAATAATGTGATTTATGATGTAGCAGAGTATTGTTAATGTAACATGAGTAGAAATGGCGGTTTGCTGATGGCTGAAAACTGAAAAATTCAAATATTCGGTTAATATTCAAGATAGTGAAGAAATGTATATAACAATATTTATAGTAAATTTAATTTGCAATAGGATTGGTTCTATACAATTTTTCGATTCAACCAATGGTAACGGGTATATTTCGAATTTTCGAAAATCCTCCCCTCTAAACCCCCCCCCCTCCCACTGGTCTGATTTCAGCCATTAACGAACTTGTTTTTTTTTTTTACATACAACGACTAAATATCGAGTTTGGTAACGATCAAACAATAATTGCGACCATTAGAGCGGTAACAGACAAATATATATATATATATATATATATATATATATATATATATATATATATACAGTTTTGAACGGACCTCATTTTCGTCATCTCCTGGGTAGGATCGATGGACATTTGAAGAAAAATGTCGAAAATCGCGTCGTGAGTACAACCTCAATAGCTGATTTCCCTTAAGGGAAATCTGCTAAAATGTATTTAAACATAATCATACATGTAATATGCCATGTGGTACTGGAACATGTATTCATATAAATAAATAAATAAAAATAAAAAAAGAAAAAAGAAAAGCTGTTATATTATGAATCACGTTCTTTGTAGCCTAAATACGAAATATTCTTCTCATTAACTTTTACGTTTTGAGGTTAATGCGAATATGTGGCGCCTGTGGGTAAACTGTTTAATTAATGTAGGCCCTGCGTGACGGGCTTCAAACTTTCTGCAAGATATTATTGTTAATTCATTGGATCCGGACGCCATTTTTGATGATGTAGAAATATATTTGTATGGAATAGAGGCTGGGCCGATAATAGAGTAGGATAGGGAAGGAATGGCGGAATTATTCAGGCTGATTGTGTGCAGATAGAAAATCCCTGAAAGGAGGCTGCTCCTGAAAAGAGCTGCTCCTCCGGCCATTACTTATACAGGCAGGGATGGCGCTCCAACCTTTCTAGCTTTGTCCCCGAATAATGGGGCAGAGATCGCCTCTCTCCGCTCTACAAACAGCTGTTACCATTTTTACGGATCTCCCTTACAAAGTAGCCATGTCAATAGCGATTGGGGAACGAAAGGAACACCTGGCTATGCCGATTGGTATATGGCTAGAGAAATGGTATAACAGCTACGAGAGGAAATTAACTTTTATTTCCTAGTTTGCAGTCGTTAGCCATGTGAGTTAAAGAGTTTACCTTTATCTCACATGACACACCTAGAGTGGCTAGCTTAATTCCCTCCTGCGCAATAGGAATTTATTTAATGACGAACTCACTGTTAAGGCGTGCGATTAGCCTTTGTGTTAATAACAAGAAAGCATTAGACTGAAATAAAATTAATAAAAGAGATAATTTCCTCACCTTGATTATACCGAAGTATTTACTATTTTCTGGGAAAGATGAGGGTGAAATAATACAAGCCACTATTTGAGTTCTCCAAAGAATCAAAATATATTGAATAAGAAATAGCATATAAATAAACTTTATAGTAATAAACCTTCTGAGATGTCGTAACTGAATGAAACTAATTTGATACAATTTAAACCTGAAAAGAATACTAATTTAGGGACTAACCTTAAATATAATAAAACAAAATTAATAATAAAGATGTGATGAAAACAAAGAAACTTTAACTTTATGAAATACATGTATGACTGTACAATAGACAGAACAGAATGGTTACCCTTTGTTGGTTTTGTAAACTTTAGCGGCAAGCCAATAATATATATACACATTAAATAATGATTGAAATGTCCTATATCATGAGTACTCATTCGAATACTTACGTCGATAAAGCTAGCATTATATAAAAGAAAGAGCTATCTTCGAGAAAAATATACTTTCCATGAGGCGGGTTTCTTTTCAGTGTTATTTGTGTACCAAAGTAGATTCCTTCTTCTCGCGTGCAAAATAATTGTGTATCTTCGATGAGGCGATCCTTTCTGAACACAAGAGCTGCGGGAGCAGAGCAGTGTTCACCTGCAATACCCAAGCACGTGCTTTACATTCGAGCAATAGAATCAACAATGGCTGCCCAGCCATAACGCGAGCGGTGTATCCTGTAAGCTAGCGCTGCAGTTTCCGCTCTTGGCCACCGCCTACGGCGACCCCTTGATGTACGGCCGGTTAGTGAACTAAGTAAGTGGAAGTACGACTAAACACTCACTAAATGAAATCCTTAGTCCCACCCTGGCTAGAAAAGAGTGATAAGCTGTAGATAACCCGTCCCAGATAAGCCATAAAAGCAAAAAATGGACGTTAATAAATAATAATAATATAGTCGTTTTATGCTAAACTCTAAGGTGTTTCATCTCTCTTCCCCTCCACCTCTTCGCCCATAATTAGTTAAATAGTAGAAAGGTATAAAACAATGTAACTAACAAACATTTGTCTAAAATTACTCGTAAAAAGGAGGGGTGGGCAATCGAAACTCGTCGGCGTGGGGGAATAAATGATTAATTAAGGAATTATTATTTTACTGAACTCATTACTCAAAAAACATTCATAAATAGTAAATGGTAAGGTAAAAATCTACTGTATATAGTTTTGAACAATTTTTGTTGTATCGTTACCAAATTCAATATTTAATCGTTTTAATTTAATTTTTATCAAAAAATGGGGTCCGATGATTCTTCCCCGGAAGGTAACGCACCGTTTTATTTGCATGCAACTGTGAAGGTGAAAAATGTATTCCATTTAAAAATAACTACTATGTAATTTGTTTAAAAAAAAAATTAACTGTGAGAACATTTTTTGGATTAATACTTTTGCGTCATTTCGTTTCAATTTTTTTATTTTTTATTTCAGGATCGATTAGTTTTATCGTAGACTTGTTGCAACGATTATTTTGTTGTCTATAAAATTTATCTCGCTGCATTTTTCAATAAAATGTGCCGTTTCTGAAATAAAGATTTGTGCATTTTACGGCTAAAGGATGTGTGTAATAAAAAAATTCGCCAATATAAACTCGTTTATTTGATTTTCTACAAGAATCCGCAATAAAAAATAGGGCATTCCATTGGAAATTCCAAAGTAATGGTCGCTGGAGAAGTACTCGAGAAGGTTACAAGTTTGAATATGGGCTCAAAGGATTCTTCAGGGATCACAATTATGGTAAATGCAGTCTCATTGTATTAAAATATTAGGAAATTTTAAGGTGGGTGACACGGGTGTGTTTGTGTCTGTATATATATACTAGCTCAGTACCCGGCTTCGCCCGGGAATTCATTTGAGGCTGAATGGTGATGGTATATTTTTGGCAAGGCTTTACTTTGCGCAATATTTTGACATTTACCCGTCCCAGTGTTTAGGGTTTATGCCCGTCGTTGCTGTGGATATATTGTCATATTTCCCCTCTTCTGTGCATTATGCATAGCTTTGAATTATAAGGTCAAAATAATAACATAGATTTGAATTCATTTTTCCAGGTGAGGTACTTGGTAGTTCATGTTGTAAAGAATTGGTGAGCATACCAATATTTCTAAACAAATTACTTGCTTCATACATTATTCCCGAAAAAAAATGTATAAAAAAAACGTTACTCTAAATAACAAAGTAATCAACTTTTGTTTGTTGGTTTTTCGACAAACATATGTGCAAACATGCACATATGTTTGTCGAAAAACAAATAGACAATGAATTATCGGGAATTTTTATTTCAGGCCTCCCTTATAACCCCCCCACTGCTGTTTGTACCTAAAAATTGTAATATAGCTTATAATCATAGAAGAATTAATGCTAATAGACATACACGAGTTTTGTTAAGTTCGGGTTTCAATCGTTAGTGCCCAATAAAATTGTTGGCCTCCCCCTTAAAGTTTTAGTGTATATCTCCAATTTATACTTTGTTATTAGACAAAAGGTGAATATCACAAAAGTTACTTCAAATAAAAAAAAATTAACTACTTTTGTCATGTGCATATTTGCAGGAAAACCAATTGGAAAAACGAAATACCGCTATTATTAAATTCTGCTCCCTTACAACCCCCAGATTATGGCTTATGATAATTAAGGCGTTAGTGCTATATACACATACCGAGAGTTTTATTTAGTTCTGGTTCAGTCTTTTGTGACCAAATAATATTGTTTGACTCCCGCTATAATGTTTAGCGGTATAAACGCATTTTACACTTAGGGTATACGACGAAAATTGTATATAGACATAAGTTACTCTAAATAACGAAATAAACAACTTTTGTTATGTGCAATATTTGTCGAAAATCCAATAGGAAACGAAATATCGCTATTTTTTAATTTCAGGCCTCAAAAAACCAATAGGAAACGAAAAATATCGCTATTTTTAATTTCAGGCCTCCCTTATAACCCCCACTCCTGTACGTCTCAGAGAAAATTAATATAGCCTAAAGTCTAAGTTGGGTTAGTAAGTTTAGTAAATGTAAGCATACCGAGTTTCATAAAATTCGATTCAGCCGTTTATGCGTGAAAAGGTAACAAAAAAACAAACACACGCGAAAGAAACAAATTGCAGTTATGGTGTCTATGACATGTGAAACGAAAAGTTATCGTGAAAATTCGTGAAAACAATCAATGTAACAGACAGAGGTTGCAAATTTTATATATATATAAAATAGTATATAAAATATATATATATATATATATATATATATATTCACAATACTGAATATCTTCATTTTCTCTCTCAGCTGTTGCACACTCATCGCGAGATTTTTATTTTAGATTTAAAAAGGGTTATTAGTTTTAGATAATTTATCTAACTCTAATGTAGGTCACTCTTAAGTAGTCATGTTCTAAAGTTTGTAATGAGATTCAGTAATTATTTATTTCTCTATTATCGATTTGCTTCTAGTAATAGCTGCCTCGCTTCTATGGTGACAGCTTAACACGTGCAGCTTATAAAATAAAGACATTACAGAGTACTAACACTAGCTCTATCAGCTTGTTCCAGTTTATCGAATTGTTAAACATTATTACGGGGAAGGTTTATACTCAGAAAACTGGAGTAAAATCCAACCCATGTGGAGTTTGTAATCGTGACATATGTTCGGGGATTCAAAAATGTGTGCACAATTCTAGCTAGTTGTGCCCCTTGCCTTCTTGTATAATTTCAATTGGCATATTTAATATCTTGGTGCCCACTATTACGATTATTGGCACGAGTCCATTTTTGCTTACGGTAATTGCTGTATCTGTGGCAGACTTCTACCTTAATACTTATTTAAGCTCAATAGCGCATTCTTGATGTTTTCTTAATTTTTCGGCATATGATTTCGAATATTCTCATCATTGGGCACTGCAAAGTCAATAATATCAGCAGTCTTATTGATCTTGTCAATAATGAGAATATCAGGTTTGTTATGATGCACAGTATGGTCAGTTATCATCGCTTCGTCCCAATACATCTTTACGTTATCTGTTCCAATAATTTTGGAGGATTATAGCGATAATAAGGACCTTCTTGTCTACCATGCCTTATTTCTTTGCTAGAATTTTATATTGATTATTTCTTAATGTCGTCTTTTTGCTAGTATGCCTAATTGTGAAAGGTTATCTACTGGTTACAACCCCTACGGGACTAAGGATTTTATTTAATGAGGAAAGTGGCCCAATTTCCTGATTAAGTGTGATTCGGAATAAAGTGTGCAGTTCAATATTTTTAAATTTTCATCCTAATAAATCCTAATAATTATACTCATTTAAAATTCTTCGACTTTTAAAATTCTTTTAATATTTATATATATATTTATATATATATATATATATATTATATATATATATATATATATATCTATAAAGATAAATAAAATTGTTAACCTCTGTTCTGTACATTGATTTTTTTCGCGAAAATTTCACAACTAACTTTTCGGTTTTCACATTAATTCCATAGGCACCATGAATACTGTATTTTGTTTCTTTGGTGTCTGGTCTGTTTGTTTATTTGTTTGTTTGTTTGTCTGTTACCTTTTCAAGCATAACCGGCTGAACCGAATATTATAGAAAACTTGGTATGTATATTACTTTACTAAACCCAAACTTAGTCTTTAGGCTATATTAATATCCTCTGAGCACGAACAAAGAGTGGGGGTTATAAGGGAAGCAAGAAATTAAAATCAAAGCGATATTTCGGTTTCCTATTGCTTTTTTCTTTCGGCAAATATGAAACATAACAAATAGTTCGTTTTTTATTTTGTTATTTAGAGTTATCGTTGTGTTATATACACTTTTTTTCGTTATACCCGAAGTATAAACGAGATATACGCCTTAAAACCTATAGCGGAAGTGAGCAATTTTATTTGGCACAAAAGACCCAACCGAAATAAACCAAACTCGCTATGTGACTTAGCAATAACGCTTTCATTATAAACAAGCCATACTAACATTTCTAGTGACGGGCAGGAGTGGGGGTTGTAGGGGAGGCCTGAATTTAAAAAATAGCGAATTTTCGTTTCTTATTCGTTTTTCGGAAAATATAAAACATAACAAATGTTGTTTATTTTGTTATTTAGACTAACTTTTGTGATATTCACTTTTGTCGTATACGGAAGTATAAACGAGTTATACGCTATAAACTAAAGCGGGAGTCTACAATTTTATTCGGCGCTAAAGACTCAACCGAACTTAACCAAACTCGGTATGTGAATTAGTACTAACGCCTTCATAATAATAAGGCAAATATAATTAGCATTTCTAGGTTAGACGGGGGCAGAGAGTGGGGGGTTATAAGAGAGGCCTGAAATTAATAAATAAAATGATTTCCTTATTGGGGTTTCGGCAAATACGCACATGAACAAAAGTTGTATATTTTGTTAATTAGAGAAAATTTGCTCAACACTTCTTTTTCAATATGAACTACCAGGTATCCTCACTCAGAACAAAATTAATTCAAATGTATGTCAATATTTTCTCCCTTAATAATTCAAATCCTATGCATAAAGCACAAGAGACCGGAAATATGACGAATAGGGAGGACAGTGAAGTCTTACATGAAATATTAATTTTATTATTTACAAATCCATAGCAACGACGGGTATAATAAACTCTAATTTCTGGGACGGGGAAATGTCAAAATATTGTGCAAAGTAAAGCCTTGCCAAAAAAAAAAAAATACCATCACCATTCAGCCTCAAATGAATTCCCGGGCGAAGCCGGGTATCTGAGCTAGTATATATATATATATAAAATTGTAACCTCTGTCTGTACATTGATTTTTTTTGCGAAATTTCACGATAACTTTTCGTTTCACATGTCATAGACACCATAACTGCATTTTGTTTCTTTGGTGTCTGTTTGTTTGTTTATTTGTTTGTTTGTTTGTTTGTTACCTTTTCACGCATAAACGGCTGAACCGATTTTTATGAAACTTGGTATGTATATTACTACTAGCTCAACTTAGACTTTAGGCTATATTAATATTCTCTAAAACGAACAGGAGTGGGGGTTATAAGGGAGGCCTGAAATTAAAAATAGCGATAATTCGTTTCCTATTGATTTTTCAGCAAATACGCACATAACAAAAGTTGTTTATTTTGTAATTTAGAGTAACTGTTGCTATATGCACTTTTGCCGTATACGGAAGCATAAATGAGTTATACGCTAAAAACTATAGCGGGAGTCCACAATTTTATTTGGCACAAAAGACTCAACCGAACTATACCAAACTCGCTATGTGAATTAATACTAACGATTTCCTTATAATAAGCCATACTAACATTTCTAGGGACGGGCAGGAGTGGGGGTTATAAGGGAGGCCTGAAATTAAAAATAGCGATATTTCGTTTCCTATTGCTTTTTCAGCAAATATGCACATAACAAAAGTTGTTTATTTTGTTATTTAGAATAACTTTTGTTTTATGCACTTTTGCCGTATACGGAAGCATAAATGAGTTATACGCTATAAGCTATAGCGGGAGTCCACAATTTTATTTGGCACAAAAGACTCAACCGAACTATACCAAACTCGCTATATGAATTAATACTAACGCTTTCATTATAGCAAACCATATCAACATTTCTATGGACGGGCAGGAGTGGGGGTTATAAGGGAAGCCTGAAATTAAATATAGCGATATTTCGTTTCCTATTGGTTTTTCGGCAAATATGAACATGACGATAAACAAGAACATTTCAATTGTATGAAGCATTTTAAAAACAAGTAGCTGTTTCATGAGGATTAATCGGAAGTAAGTAATTTCATCCTTTAATGTGTTTAAAACATCAATTAATTCACAAAAAACGAAAGTATTTAAACATACATAATTAGAATTGAAAATAGAATCTGAATATAAGGTAATGTTAGCGGAATTGAGAGTTAGCCGTTAGTCATGTTCTGTTGGTTAACCTGGAGCGTCAGGGACGGGTGGGGAGACCTTCCTGTAATCTAGAACCTTTCTCACTCCCTCTTTCTTTCCTCAGTTGTTTTACACACTTTTTTCGTATACCGTATTATAAACGAGATATACGCTAAAACCTATAGCGGAAGTGTATTTTGTTATTTAGAGTAAATTTTGTTATATACATTTTTTTCGTATACCGAATTATAAACGAGATATACGCTAAAACCTAAAGCGGAAGTAAAAAATTTTATTTGGCACAAAAAACTCTACCGAACTAAATAAAACTCGGTATGTGTATCAGCACTAACGTCTTCATTATATTAAGCCATACCATCATTTCTAGGGATGGACAGGAGTGGGGGTTATAAGGGAGGCCTGAAATTAAAAATAGTGATATTTCGTTTCTTATTGGGGTTTCGGCAAATATCCACATAACTAAAGTTGTTTATTTTGTTATTTAGAGAAACTTTTGTTATATACACTATCGTACAGTATAAAGGCGTCATACGCTAAAAAGTATAGCGGGAGTCAACAACTTTATTCGGCATAAAAGACTCAACGAAACAAAATAAAACACTCGGTATGTGCATTAGCACTAACGCCTTCCTTATAAAAAGCCATACTAACATTTCTAGGAGCGGGCAGGAGTGGGGGTTTTAAGGGAGGCATGAATTTACAAATTGTATTAGTAACAAATCCACAGAAACGACGGGTATTAACCCTAAACACTGGGCCGGGTAAATGTGAAAATATGGTGCAAAAAATGCCTTGCCAAAAAAATACCATCACCATCCAGCCTCAAATGAATTCCCGGGGGAAGCCGGGTATCTGAGAAAGTATATATATATATATATATATATATATATATATATATATATATATATATTTGTCTGTTACCGCTCTAGCGGTCACAATTTTTGTTAGATCGTTACGAAACTCGAAATTTAGTCGTTTTATGTAAAAAGAAAGATCAAGTTCGTTAACGGCTGAAATCGGACCAGTGGGAGGGGGGGTTTAGAGGAGAGGATTTTTAAAAAATCGAAATATCTCCGTTACTATACGTTGGATCGAAAAGTTGTATAGAATCAATCTTATTGCAAATTAGATTTACTATAAATATTGTTTTATACACATTTTCCGTATAATGAGTATTAACCGAGATATTTGTATTTTAACCCCGCCCCCTCATTATTAGGTTAACTACACACTATTTTTTTCAACAACCCTTTATTTTACGTGGTACAAACAAAGACGTTCTGTTAACCCCGCCCCCCCCCCTTTTTTTTCTTGAACTACAAAAATCTGAGTGATTGAGATATAAATAATTTTGATTCATTTCAAATTACTCCACTAACTATAGTAAATAGTTTCCAATAAAAATAATATTTTATATTATTTTTATATTTCTTTAATTGTTTGTTTTTCCGGTCTATCTATCGATACTGCACTACAAGGTTGGCTAACCTGTTTGTTTACAATCCAGCCGTATTACGTTGTAGGGACTATTAACTTATATTGTAAATTCACTGAAAGATTTCTCATTGCCGTTTGTAATTATTCACTAATATTCACGGAAGTGTTACCTGTATGTATATTTATCTATTGTAAATCTTCTCTAGCTAACCTGTTTGTTTCTTAATCATTAGAAAATCTGATAACCGTTTGAATCGTATTTTGCCCCCACCCATTTCTATTTTCTTCCCAGATTCCTAAATTTGGACTGGTTGTGATTAAAATTATTCTGGTTTATTATTAATTACAGTAGTAGATATAATAAATAGTTATGAATAAAATTTATAACTTATATTCAAATATATTTCCGTAATTGCTTTTATTTCCGGTAAAAGCTGGCTAACCTGATTGTTTACAACTCAGACTGTTTGCTATCAGGAAGGTTCTTACCATTTGACTTGCCCTTTATTTGTTTACTTAATATTCACAGCAGTATTAAGTCTTACAAATAATAGATATTCTGTGGTACTATTTAGTGTTGGTGTAATAAGTGTTCAGAGCGCTGCTATCATTAAAGGTAAGTCCATGTTTTGTGTTCTTGTTGTTTTTTTGAGATTGAATTGTTTTTAATTTAATCTCGGAGCCTAACGGACGAGAGTTACTTTCCTGCCAAAAGCTAGTTCGGCCGTTTCCTTGACTGATTTGGCTCTCATGAAATTTCTCTATTATTAAACTTCCCGTGGGAAATCTGCTTAGTTTACGCAGCCCCTGCGTGACGGACTTTTTAAATTTTCATCCTAATATTTCCTTAAAATATTCCTTTAGATTCTTATATTAATCATATGTTTTAATGTTCTGCAGCATTTAGGGAAATCAGCTATTGAGGTCGTACTCTTGATGCGATTTTCGAAAGTTTTGGTATAAAACCATTCTTAATGCAAATTTAATGTTCTATAAATAGTGTTATTTAAATGTTATTAACTGAGATATTTGCATTTTTAGCAGATTTCCCTTAAGGGAAATCAGCTATTGAGGCTGTACTCATGACGGAATTTTCGAAATTGTTTTCAAATGTCAATAGATCCTACCTCGTAGATGACGAAAATGAGGTTCGTTCAAATCGGTATATATATATATATATATATATATATTATATATATATATATATAAAAGTATATATATTTGTCTGTTACCACTCTAGTGGTCGCAATTTTTGTTTGATCGTTACAAAACTCGATATTTAGTAGTTTTATTTAAAAATAAAGATCGAGTACAATCTTGTTGCAAATAAAAAATTCGAAATATTTCCGTTACTATACGTCGGATCGAAAGATTGTATAGAATCAATCTTATTGCAAATTAAATTTACTATAAATATTGTTATATACATTTATTCCCTTTCTTAAATATTAACCGAGATATTTACATTTCTATAAAATCGGGGCGGATAACGGATGTGTGAGTTTCCCGCCAAAAGCTAGGTCGGCCGTTTCTTAACTGTTTGGCTCTCATGAAATTTCTCTATTGTAATACTTCACGTGGGAAATCTGCTTAGTTTACGCAGCCCCTGCGTGACGGACTTTATAGTTTTCGGCCTTGAGTTAACCACCAATCCTATCATCTCATATTAACAATATTCTATTATATTATGAAGCACTTTATTTGAAGCTTAAATACCAAGTATTGTTCTCATTGAATTCTTAATTTTTGAGATAAATGCAAAAATGTATTTATTAAGTATAGTTTAAGATTTTATTGGAGTCTCGCTGTGCAGAGGCAGCGGCATTCCAATTGCGGGCGCCCTAAGACTTTTGGCGAGAGGGAGAGAGGGAGAGAGGGAGAGAGGGAGAGAGGGAGAGAGGGGGAGAGGGAGAGAGGGAGAGAGAGAGAGAGAGAGAGAGAGGGAGAGAGGGAGAGGGAGAGGGGAGAGGGAAGGAGGGAGAGAAGGAGGAGAGAGGGAGAGGGGGGGAGAGGTGGGGAGGGGGGGGGAGAGGGGGGGGAGAGGGAAGAGGGAAGAGGGAGAGAGGGGGGGAGAGGGAGAAAGGGGGGAAGGGAGAAGAGGGAGAGGGAAGGAGGGAGGAGGGGAGAGGGAGAGAGGGAGGGGGAGGGGAAGGGAGAGGGGGAGGAGGGAGGGGGAGGGAGGGGGGGGGAGAGGGGGGGGAGGGGGGAAAGGGGGAGGAGAGGGGAGGGAGGGGAGAGGGGAAGGGAGGAAGGGGAGGAGGGAGGGGGAAAGGGGGAAGGGGAGGGAGAGGGAAGGGAGAGGGAGAGGAGAGGGGGGGGGGGGGGGGTGGGGGGGAGGGGGGACGGAGGGGGCCCCAGGAGGGGGGGAGCCCCGGGGGGGGTTGGGGGCCCGCCGGGGCCCGCCCGTGTTCCTTGGGGTCCCGCTTCCGCCACCTTTCCCGCCCTGGGGCGCGGCGCCCGGAAAACCCGGGTCGGGCGACCTGGCCGGGCCAGGCGGCGGAGTGCCCCGGGCCCTTCCCCCCGGGACGTCCACCCCAAAAAAACCCTTCTTTCCCTTTTACGCACCCCCTTTTTCCAGAACAAATCAACCAAAAAATTTTACCTTTTAACCCCTTTAAACACCCAAGAACTTTACCGGGGTCTTTCCCTTTAACAGCGGGTTTTCTTTTGAATCGTTAAGGCACTATAAATAAAAAATTTGTTCTGTTTTTGCTTGCTTGAAAAAGGTTTTGGGCTTTTTTCTTTGGGGCAAATTGAAAAATTTTCTTTTTTTTGTTTGTAAAATTTTCAAATTTTTGTTAATTGAAATTTTAAAGTTTAATGTTATGGTTTGGGGGGAAAATTTTTTTTAAAAAAAATGTTTAAATATTAAATTTTTTGTTGCCTGTTTAAATTTTTGAAAACAATTTGGCAACCCAAATTACCCAATAAATTTATTTTTTTTTTTTTAATGGCATGAATTGGCTTGCGCTGTATACTATTTGAGTGTTGCCCTAAAGTTTGGTTAGTCATAGGGGAGTTATAATAATTAGGTATATTATATTGTTCCTTTTCCTCTTTAAAATGTTGTTTATGTAATGTATTTTGCTTGCTTTTGCAATACTAAAGTTTTTAATAAAAAGCAGGGCTAACGACGGACTTACGGTCCCATGTTGGTTGTTGGTTAAATTTTTTCTTTTGTTTTTTCAGGGGTTTTTTTTTTTTAAAAAATTTAAATACCTTTTTAATTATGGGGAAATGAAGTTTTAAAAATTTTTGTATTTTTTTCTGAATAAACATTTTTTTTTTATTATTATTATTATTCAGTGACATCAGTTAAAATAAGTAATAAAATTGTTACAGTTCGAATATCTTTAGTGATGACCGCTGTTGGAAATATCCTTATCTGATGTGGTTGTCGGTCACTTGGTTGAAATAAGAGCATGCCAACGATTCGGTAAAATAGATTGCCTTTGTAACGGCCTGCAATGTTTCATATATATTAATTACAAATACTTTATTTGATTAATTGTTATTTTTTCTTTCTTGTTTTTTGGGGTGCCCCTTTTATTATTAAATGTGAATTAAACATTTAAATTTTGTACTATAGTTCAAAAGTCATTATTTAAAAGTTCTTCGAACTGATTGGTTACAAGATCTGTACTGAAGTAATTATTTTAATTAATAAAATTTAGGTCTTAGGTATTGACCGTGTCTGCATTTTTGTTGCCAACGTTCGCTAGAATGTTCTGGCTTCCCAGGGGGGTATCTCTGAGATGAAGAGGGGTGTTTCACCCAGGTATTATGTAGGGCCCTTTTCCTTTCCTTGGGCGGAGTCGTCCCCTCCAGGTGTCTACGGATACTTCTTCCGGTGGTCGTTCACCCGCCAGACCGTCGTTTATGTTTCTTGTTCGTGGTCTCTGTGGAATTACGGGCTTCCAGAGTTTTCTGAGTTGATCCTCCCTGTTGATGTTGAATGGGCATTTCGCGATTTCTATGGCTTCTCGAACCAGTCTTTCTTGGTATCGGTCCACCTTGGCCAGCACCTTGACTTCATCGAATTTGATGCTGTGATTAGTTTCCCAGAAGTGTTCTGCTATTGCTAATTCTTCTGTTCGAAACTTTTTGAGACTCTTGATATGTTCGGCGACCCTGGTGTTTATCAATCTGCCGGTTTGTCCAATATATTCTAAGCCGCAAGAACAGTGTATGCTGTATATTCCTGGGATTTTTGTCTGGAGTTGATCTTTGCAGCTGGGCAACATGTGTGCTATTTTCTTGTCCGTGCCAAATACTGTTTCTATTCCCTGCTTCTTGAGTATCCTACTGAAGTTACTGAAGCCAGAACAAAAGAAAGTAAGAATAACTTGCTTTATACTTGAGTTACCCAGAAATGCGTAGAGCAACAATTTAGATCATCAATACTCTAACAAGATTAGATCTATAACATTTTATGGTAGACTCATATTTGGACGAATTTATTTTGAATTTTCTAATTCCCCACTCTCTAAACCGCCACTATTTCAGGTCCGATTTCAAGCAATAACAAATATGATCTTTATCGTTTCTCTGCATTGAATATCTCGGTTAATATTCAAAATAGAGAAAACATTTATATAACAACATTTATAGAACATTCTATTTGCAAAATAATATATTCGATACAATGATTCGATCCGACGCACAACGACGCAGATATTTTGAATTTTTAAAATTCTCTCCCTCTCACCACTCCCCTTCCTACTTGTCCGATATAAGCCGTTAATAAACTTGAATCTTTATTTTTACATAAAACGTTTAAATATGGAGTTTGGTAACAACCATACAAAAATGGTGACCGCTAGAATGTTATCAGACAAATATATATATAATTTTGAACGGATAACCTGGTTAATATCAAGAGACATTTGAAGACATGAGCAAGGCCTCAATAGCTGATTTCCCTTTGGGAGAAATCTGCTTAAATAACTATTCCCCAAGGAACCCTATTTGTTATTAATATGTTTGTAACATTACAGGCCTTGACACAGGAATATATTTTACCGAAACGTCGGCCAGCTGAAGTAGTTTTATTTCAACCTAAGTGACCAACAAGCTCATCGGATAAGGATAGTTACATTTTAATTCTTGTTAATCTCAAGTGAACTGAGGGCATTCTGAAAATTTCTGATTATAATTATTACGATTGTTAATTAATCATATACTAATTGAAGTAATATCCGTTCAGTTACCTATTTTCTCAATAAGAAAATGAATAAGTTAAACCAAAGAAATTGGAAACCACAAGACGGTAGAGTTTTGCTCTTCTAAATGAATTCTGTTTCCCTTGAGAGAGAATGCGTGAGGGAGAGAAAGAGAGAGAGGAGTGTATGGTAGGCAATTTGAGAGGGAAGGTCCTAACCTCTGTTGTGGGTCCATCGGCCCTTGGGGTCCGGACCCTCGGGGGACCGATTCGTCCATCAACGACATAGGCTCGATCGTTCTGCCCTTAGTCGGCTCAAGACAACAAGTCTTTGATTCTCCCAAGGATACCAGCATCAATATCCACAAATCTTACCCAACCACCTTGTGCCAATAGCCTTCGAGAATCATCCTTACTAGATTTTAAACAATTGCTAACTACAACTGCCCAATCAAATAAAGTTTTTCATCCTACATTCATTAGAAGTCACTTCCACCTGCCAGAATACCAACTCAGAACTCGAAATTAAGTCTTTATTCCCAGATATATTGAAACGGATGAAAGAAGAACGAAAATGTCATTAGATTATTATTTTCTTACCGCTTAAAATTTGGTGTGTTGAGTGAAAGACAAAGAAAATTCCGCCACGCAGGGCTGCGTAAACTAAGCAGATTTCCTACGGGAAAGTTTACAATAGATAAATATACATACTGGCAACACCACTGTGAATGTTAAGCGAATAAACTCAAATGGTAAAAAGAAATCTTTCGGTCACTTTACAATTTAATAATATTACACCGGAAAGCGTTTGAATTGTAAACAAACGCCAGCGTCGCAACGCTGAATAAATAGAATCAAGCCCCAAAAGAAAAACAATTAATGAAATACATCGGAATATGACATATTAAATTCATTGAAAACTATGTACTATATCAAGTATTGTAAATTATAATGAATCAGAATAATTTTTATCTCAATCGATCAAATTTTAGTAGTACAAAAACTTACGACGCGGGGGGGGGGTTACCTGAACATATTTACATGTATCTCATATAATAAACGTCTCTTGAAAACAATATTTGGTATTTAAGCTTCGAATAGTGTGGTTTATGGTATAACACAATTTTGTTTATGTAACATGAGTAAAAGTGGGGGTTTGCTGAAGGCTGAAAACTGAAAAATGCAAATACCTCGTTGATATTCAGGATATAGAATAAATGAATATAACAACATTAATGAGAATTACATTTTCAATAAGATCGGATATACAATTTTTCGATCCGACGTATGGTAGCAGAGATATTTTGAATTTTCGAAATCCCTCCCCTCCCACTGGTCCAATTTCCGCCATTAAAGTACTTAATCTTTTTTTACAAAAAACGATTAAATATCCAGTTTGGTAACGGTAAAGCAATAATTGCGACCTGAAGAGCGTAACAGTCAAATATATATATATATATATATATATATATATATATATATATATATATATATTTGTCTGTTACTATAACCCTAGTCATAGTGCAATAAGAATGTATAATAGTCTATAAATATATTTAGTCTTGGTAAGTAATAATAAAGAAAAAACACCCTTTTATAACAATGTATAACAACAATGTGCAATATTATAATGTAGTACATGTAATTTTTACAGCCCTGAGGAAGAGAAAATAAAGATTCTCGAAATATCGGCATAAACTAAGATTCATTTCACCAACATTGACCAAAACTCCGAAAAGAACAACACACCACAAACATATATAATATATATATTTTATATATATATATATATATATATATATAATTTTGAACGGGCCTCATTTTAGTAATCTCCTGGGTAGGATCGATGAACATTTGAAGACAAATTTTGAAAATCGCGGGATGAGTACGACCACAGTACCTGATTTTCTTTAAGGGAAATCTGCTAATAAAATTAGATAGTTTTTTATATTGCCAAACATGGTTGGAAAAAAAAGTCCGTCACACAAGGGCTGCGTAAACTTAGCAGATTTCCCATGTGCACACTAGTGATCTCGTCTAACCACATATCCTCTGATGAGTAGAATGGAAGGGGAGGGGGGCTGACGGCTGAAAAGGGAAAAGCATGATTAAGTTACGAAAAAAAATATAGAAAAACAATTGTAGAACGCCAAAAGTTTAATAAGACTGGCTATATAACATTTTCAATAAATGTTATGTATAAAAAAAAAATAAAAATTTATGTATAAAAAAAATAACAATAAAAAAAAATATACAAAAAAAATAAATAAATAAAAAAAATGCAGTAAGTATGAGTGAGTATGTGTGATAAAATGATTTAAATTAATTGAAAAAAAAAAAAAAACTGAAAAAAGGTACATACAGCGTCAGTCATTTAATTGTATTGTAATATCAGCTAATTGAAATACCAGTAGAAAATAAGTACTTTTAAAAAAGAAAACTTAGATTTAGTTAATAAATAATTATATAAAAATTAGCAACTTAAATACCCTTAGGATATGGTAAGAGCAATATATACAATCTATTAGATAATATTATTTACAACATAAAGTATACAGACACTTGCAAGCAGCATCATACTAATATAAAGGACATAATAACCTAGCTGTTGATTGCCCAAACCATAAAAATCCTATAACATTTTCAGATCAGAGATATTTTAAATTTTCAAATCCCCCTTGAATTCGTCACTATTTTAGGTCCGATTTCAGGCAATAACATATAGGAATCGCTATATGTGTTGAATGGAACGCTATGATATGAATCAAATTGCCATTTTCAAGAAATGGACGAAATATTATAATAAATCACACAACATATGTATCTAAAAAATTAAAAGTTCAATGAAAACAATATTTGGTAATTAACCATGGAATTAGGTGGTTCATGATATAACAGCTTACTGATAATATGACATGTGTAGGAGTGGGGAGGGATGGCTGTAAATTGTAATGTTATTCTACATATAGAAAATTCCGTCACGCAGGGGCTGCGTAAACTAAGCAGATTTCCCGTGTGAAGTTTTACAATAGAGAAATCTGCCTAATAACAGCTGTAGTAGTAAGAAACCTCTATACCTATTCACGAGGGACGAATAGTTACAGAAACGTCCGCCAGAGCTCTCGGCGGAAGTCGGAACATAGCCGACTCCTGCTGACCACACGCAGAATACAAATGCAAATATCTCGGTTAATATTCGAGATAGAGAATAAATGTACATAACAATATTTATAGCACATTTAATTCTGTACAATTTTTCGATCCGACGTATAGTAACGGAGATATTTGGAATTTTCGAAAATCCTCCCCTCTAAACCCCCCTCCCCTCCCACTGGACCGATTTCACCCATTAACGAACTTGATCTTTCTTTTTACATAAAACGACTAAATATCGAGTTTGGTAACGATCAAACAAAAATTGCGACCGCTAGAGCGGTAACAGACAAATATATAGATAGATACATACACACATATATATATATATATATATATATATATATATATATATATATATATATATCCAGTTTTGAACGGACCTCATTTTCGTCATCTACTAGGTAGGATCGATGGACATTTGAAGAAAAATTTCGAAAATTCCGTCATGAGTGCAACCTCAATAGCTGGTTTCACTTAAGGGAAATCTGCTAATAACATTTATAGAACATTCAATTTACACTAAGATTGGTTTTATTCAATTTTTCGATCGACGTATATTAATGGATATATATCCAATTTTCGAAATACGCCCTCTAAATTTCGAAAATGCTAAATACCTCCATTATTTTACGCCGGATCGAACAATTATGAAGATTCAATTTCATTGTAAATATAATCAACTATGACTATTATTATATAGTAATTTACTCTATCTCGAATATTAAACTAGATATTTGCATTTTTATTTATATTAAGGAGTCAGTAAAACAACCCCCTTTTTAGCAGATTTCCCTTAAGGGAAATCACCTATTGATGTCGTACTCATGAAGCAATTTTCGAAAAACATTCTTCAAATGTCCATCGATCCTAACCAGGTGATGACGAAAATGAGGTCCATTCAAAACTATATATATATATATAATATTATATATATATATATATATATATATACATATATATACTTTTCTCTGTTAACACTCTAGCGGTCGCAATTTTTGTTTAATCGTCACCAAACTCGGTATTTAATCGTTTTATGTAAAAAGGGAGATCAAGTTCGTTAATGTCTGAAATCGGACGAGGGGGAATTTTCGAAAATTCAAAATATCTCCGTTATTATGCGTCGGATCGAAACATTGTATAGAACTAATCTTATTGCAAATTAAATTTACTATAAATATTGTTATATACATTTATTCTCTATTTTGAATATTAACCGAGATATTGGCATTTGTAATCTGCATGTTCGGGACTTTCCGCTGAGAGCTCTGGTGGCAATTTCTATAACTATTCGTCCCTCGTGAATAGGTTTAGAGGTTAGGTTAACTGTTTTTTGGGCTAGAAAAAATAATAAACTTCACGTGGGAAATCTGCTGAGTTTACGCAGCCCCTGGGTGACGGACCAAAAAACACATGTTCCTGAAAAAAAATTGAAAAATGTTACTATTAGTTGAAAAACGAAAACATTGTGAGAATCCTCCCACCCGTCTTTTGTTACTGAATTACTAAAATTAGAGTGATTGAGATATAAATTATTGTTAAGGGAAATCAGCTATGGAGGTCGTACTCATGGCACGAGTTTTCGAAAAATTTCTTCTAGGTCCATCGACGAAACCCAGATGACGAAAATGAGGTCCGTTCAAAATTATATATATATATATATATATATATATAAAATTGTCTGTTAACGTTTTATCGGTCGCAATTTTTGATTGATCGTTACCAAACTCGATATTTAGAGACCTTTATGTTAAAATAAAGATCCAGTTCGTTAATGGCTGAAATCGGACCAGTGGGAGGGGGGGGGGTTTAGACGGGACGATTTTCGAAATTTTGGAAAATCTCGTACTATACGTCGGATTGAAAAATTGTATAAAATTCATCATTTTGCAAATTAAATTTACTATAAATAATGTTATATACATTTATTTTGTATCTCAATATTAATTAGATATTTCAGTTTTTCAGGTTTCAGCCATTAGTAAACCGCCACTTCTACTCATGTTACAAAATTAATATGTTATATCCTGATATATTTCAGTAATTGTTTTTCTTTCCGGTGTGAGGCGGGACCCGTTTGTTTACATTTCTAACCTAATGCTTCCTGTCGGCAGGTTATTGACATTGGATGAAACATTTCTTATTTCCGTTTGTATTTATTTACGGAGGTGTTGTGTTACCAGTATATAGATTTATCTATTACTAAACTAAACGTGGGAAATCTGCTTAGTTTACGCAGCCCCTGCGTGACGGACTTTTTCATTATAAATTGCAGCGCTAGATATAGTAATACTTTTCAATAAAATTAATATATTATATTCAGATATATTTCAGTATTTGTTTGCGTTCAAGAATATTCCTAACAATCTATTCAGCTCTGAGAGGTCGGCTGACTTGTTTCTTTACAATTCAGACACTTTCTTTTGTGGAGGTTATTAAACTATAAATTGGCTGAATGATTTCTCGTTATCATTTATATTTGTTCACTTAATATTCACGGTGGTCTTAAGAGCTACCAGTAAGTAGATTTACATATGTAATGCACAGGGAGTTCTGCTTAGTTTGCGCAGATTGATACTAACGCTATTTTGAATTGTCTAACTCGTTAACACACAAGTATATATAAATATTTAAAAAATATTGAACGTACCTCATTTTCGTCATCTTCTAGTAAGGTTCGATGGACATTTGAGGAAATGTTTTGAAAATCGCGTCATGAGTACAACCCTTAAGGGAAATCAACTAAAAAAAAAAAAAATAATCTTTTCTTATAGGTCTCAATCCTTTTAATTTTTTCTGATAAGCTTCAATCCACTTTTTTATACCTGATGTTGGAACTTTGTTGACACTCTTCATTATTTTTTAGTTCCTCTTGAGTTAAATTAGCTATGCAATGAGTTTCTGAGCGCTCTCGGCTCATTTACAGTCTATTCTGACACACTTTATAACTTTGTGATATCACTCAAGGGCACGAGGCAAAACACACGGTAATCTTTTCACTTCATTTCGACCACACTTCGTTTTGTACTTAGAATGAAGTCTTCATAAAGAGGCCCATCACGTGAATTTTAATCAGATTTCTTTCTTTTCCACCTAAGCCACGTCACACAAACTTTAGAACATTCTCTTAAGGGAAATGAACTATTTAGTTTGTACTCATAACGGGGTTTTCTAGACGTTCCCTCAATTGTCCATCAATGGATCCAAAAAAGGTCCGTCACACAGGGGCTGCGTAAACTAAGCAGATTTCCAACGTGAAGTTTTACAATAGAGAAATCTGCCCAATAACATCTGTAGTAGTAAGGTATCTCTAAACCTATTCACGAGGGGCGAACAGTTTACGAAAACGGCCGCCAGAGCTCTCGGCGGAATGTCCAGAACATAGCAGACTCCTACCGACCACGCACAGAATACAAATGCAAATATCTCGGTTAATATTCAAGATACAGAGTAAATGTATAGAACAATATTTATAGTAAATTTAATTTGCAATAAGATTGAATCTATACAATTTTTCGATTCGATGCATAATAACGGAGATATTTTTAATTTTCGAAAATCCCCCCTCTAAACCTCTCCCCGCCACATGTCCGATTTCAGCCATTAACGAACTTGATCTTTCTTTTTACATAAAACGATTAAATTCCGAGTTTGGTAACGATCAAACAAAAATTGCGACCGCTAGAGCGTTAACAGACAAATATATATATATATATATTATAATTATAGATATATAATATATATATATATATATATATATATATATATATATAATTTTGAACGGACCTCATTTTCGTCTCTTGGGTAGGATCGATGGACATTTGAGGAAATGTTTCGAAACTCGCGTCATGAGTACGACCTCATAGCTGATTTCCCTTAAGGGAAATCTGCTACAGCCTATATACAGCTCAAGCTTTAGCCTCAAAGATAGACCAATATAACCTGAAACTACAGACACGGGCATCATAATTTGCACTGACTCTCTTTGCTCATTACATTCACTAAAATACATATATAGTTCACAACCACTCATCTCCTACATATTACACAAAATCCAGACATTAAACAAAACAATAACTATGTACTGGTTACCCGGACTTACAAATATTAGAAAAAGCACACAAGTAGATGAACTTGCCAAGTCAGCTACTCAAAAAAGAACTCACGACAACACATACTGTACACATCAAGATATTCAAGCCCAAGCAAAACATATGATACTCAACTCATGGCAGAAATCTTGGTTTACCACAACTGATAACAAACTTCGAGAACTGAAGTATACACTTGGAGAATGGCCTTCCTCAAAAAGGCTAATTAGAAGAGAAGAAGTAGTGTTAACGAGGTTGACAATTGGCATTCACTTACTGGAGAAGACGAACCCTACTGCCAACACTGTAAAATAGACCTACCATAGACTTTGACTGAATTACTACATGACTGTAGCCCGTATATAGACCGCGTATTACACTACTTGAAACATAACAACGTTTTCAAAATATTATAATGTAGGGCAATACTGATATTTTTTTCAGAAATGGGCATACTTACGTAAATATAATAATGTTATATGTTAAATAACTGATTCATAGCTAAATCGCCTTAGCTGCAAAATGCGATTATCGTATGAATAAATAAAATAAATGTCCATCTATCCTGCCTAGTAGATGTCAATAAAGTCAGTCACGCAGGGGCTGCGTAAACTAAGCAGATTTTCCCACGCGAAGTTTTACCATATAGAAATTTCACGAGAGCAAAACAGTTACGGAAAAGGCCGAACTAGCTTTTGCCGGAAACCCACGACTATGACCGAAGTTAGCTGATCTCATTTCGTCCGTTACGTGCACAGACATAATATAAATGTAAATATCTCGGTTAATATTCAAGATAGAGAATAAATGTATATAATAATATTTAAAGTAAATTTAATTTGCAATAAGATTGATTCTGTACAACTTTTCGATCCGACGTATAGTAACGGGGATTATTTCGCATTTTCGAAAATCCCCCTCCCCTCCACTGTGGTCCGATTTTTAACCATTAACGAGCCTAACCTTTATTAGCTAGATTTAACTTAAGAACGCTTAAATCAGCTATTGAGTTGTGGTACTTAAAACGCTTATTATCGAACAGTTTGGTCAAAAGAGCGTTGATCCTACACACGACAAACACACAATGAGGTCCGTTCAGATATATCTATCAAATATATATAATATATATATATATCTATATATATATATATATATAGATATATATATAGATATTTAGATAGATATTATAGAGTAGATAGATAGAAAGATTAGATAGGATAGAATCTTATGGCAAATTAAGTTTAGATAAATAGATATATACATTGATAATCTTTTGACGGACTCCTTGCATTTTCGTCCATCTCTTGGCTAAGTTCGAAAGATATATAGATAGATAGATAGATAGATATAGATAAAGATATATACACATATAATTTTGAACGGACCTCATTTTCGTCATCTCCTTGGTAAGATCGATGGACATTTGAGGATAATGTTTGAAAATCCAGTCATGAGTACGACCTCAATAGCAGATTTCCCTTAAGAGAAATCTGCTAATAAACGTGGGCAATCCGCTTTACACATCCTTTTATTAAACAAATTTTGTTTTTACCCCTCCCCTATGCAGAAAGGAATTTTTAATTGGAAAAAGCGTAGGAAAGGTGTTGCCCTCATAAGCTATTGATCGAGGTGACTAGGAAATTTAATTTGGTCCCAGTCCAAGGGGGTGAGGCCCCCGGAAGGAAGCGGTAGACATAAATTTAAAACGCCCCCTAAATTAAGGGCTGAGGGGGGACTATCTGGGGGAATATGCACGATTCCCCCCAACCATTGTACCTGGCCTCGGGATCTCTTTATCTCTACCTAGGCACACTCTCATTATAGCATAGCCATGTCTATTCTCACCAAGCCCAAAACACAATTGGTTATTTACGTCTTGCTAAAGAAGCGGGTCTTTTCTGCTTTAGGTACGCTAGTTACTTTTTAGCAGATTTCCCTTTAGGGAAAACAGCTATTGAGGTTGTATTCATGACGGAATTTTCGAAATTTTTCTTCAAATGTCCATCGATCCTGCCTAGTAGATGACGAAAATGAGGTCCGTTCAAAACTGTATATATATATTTGTCTGTTACCGCTCTAGCAGTCACAATTTTTGTTGAATCGTTACCAAACTCGATATTTAGTCGTTTTATGTAAAAAGAAAGAGGAGAGGGGGTTTAGAGGGGGAGGAATTTCGAAAATTCAAAATATCTCCGTTACGTCGGATCGAAAAATTGTACAAAATCACTCTTATTGCAAATTAAATTTACTATAAATATTGTTGTATACATTTATTCTCTATCTTGAATATTAACCGAGATATTTGCATTTTTAATTAAATCCAGGGCGGCTAACGTTCCCTACGCATGGAAGAGATGTGACTTTCCCGAACGGCTCTCGTGAAATTTCTCTATTGTAAAACTTCACTTGGGAAATCTGCTTAGTTTACGCAGCCCCTGCATGACGGACTTTATTCTAGTAATATGATCACTTGTTGATGATCTATATATTACCTCCTGGGAGTTATTAAGTAATTAAGATTATTCGAAAATTATACTTGGTAATCAAGAATTCAGTACAGCTCAGTGGTGTTCTTAAACCGGAAGAAACGGCATTTAAGGAACTTCAGAAAAACGGAATATTACACGGGAGAAGGAATTGCAGAAGAGGGCATTTAATGAAAATGTACTCCAAAATATTGATGTAACAGACCAAGATGCCATGAAGTGGGAGACTATAGCGGAACATGGTTTAATAATTGCGGATTATCATTGACCAAAAAGTATTTTATTAATTTATGCATGGGGCAATGGCTAAGGAAAGAATTGAAAATTTCACATCAAAAATAAAGGACTTGAAGAATTTACTAATGTGAGCCATTAACGAGTTTGATCTTTCTTTCCACATAAAATATTCAGTATGATAGCGATATAAAACAATATTATTACTATTTATTCTTGCAACTCAGGCTAATTGGGACGGGTTATCTACAGGTTACCACCCTTTTCTATCCAGGGTGGGACTTAGTATGTTATTAAATGAATTTCCTTTGCCCAGGCGAGAATCAAACTCGCCACTCTAGGTTTACCATTGAGATTATGATCAATGCTTTTAACTCACATGGCTAACCTGAGCCCCCGATCAAACAATAATTGCGACCACTAGAGCGGCAACAAACAAAAAAGTCCGTCACGAAGTGGTCTTGCGTATAAATTATGCAGAATTTACCAATGTGAAGTTAGGCAATTAGAGAAATCTGCCATAACTGGTAACACAAACACCACACGTGTGTAAATAGAAATGGTCAATGAGAAATACTTTCTGTTAATTTTAATAAAATTCCCAAACTGGAACGGCTTTCTGAATTTGTAAAAATAATTTATATTTTAATAACTAAATTTTTACATAGTTTCAAGAACAAAAAGAAGGGGGGGGGCGGACGAGACGAACAGAACGTATTTGCCAATAAATCTCACAAAGTGTAAACGAAGGTAAGGTAAAAGGTTACGGAAGAGGCTTCCACCAGACCCGAACAGTTACGAATGCGGCCGACCGTACTAATACCTATAACCCGACCACGGACAGAATATAAATGCAAATAGTCTGGTGGTTAATATTCAAGATATCACAATAAATGTTAATAGAATCAATATTTATAGTAAAAAATGTAATTTGCAATAAGATTAATTCTATACAATTTTTCTTATCCGACGCATAATAAACGGAGATGATTTCGTATTTTCCCTCAAAAATCGCCCGTAATTTTGTAAAGTCGCCACTAGTCGCAATTTCAGTCCAATTAACGAACTTTGATTCTGTCCTTTTTACATAAAAACGATTAATATTCAGAGGTAATATCGAGTGCCTAACGAAGTTATCGATGGAAGGAATGGTTCCATTGAAAATTCGCGAATTAATAAAAATTCATGCTGGAGCAGATAGCCGAACTGCTCACATTGAAAACACACAGAAATAAACAATTTTCTTCTAGGGCACAATTCTTTGACCAGTATCGGCAGAAAAAGGAAGTATCCATAGGCTTATTTCAGAGCTGTTTCGTCTTGTCACTCCATTATTCTTCATCAGAAAGGTTTATCTCGCAGAAACCATTAATTTTCATTATCTGTCCCTCAGATTTCATCAATAATCCCTAAATAAAAGAGATCTTGACCAACAGAAAAAACTTTCTATTCCCAAGCCAATATTCTCTCAGAGTATTTCGTTTACGATTTTTTTTTTTAAAATTCTAGTTTCGCTAACAATGCAAACTTGGACATAAATTAAAGAATAGACTAAGGTTACCCTTGTGAGTTAAAGCGTTGGCTTTAATCTCACGTGGTAAACCTAGAGTGGTGAGTTCGATTCCCTCCTGGGCAAATAGGAATTTATTTAGTGACAAACTCATTAAATAAAATCTTAAGTCCCACTTTGGCTACAAATGGGTGGTGACCTGTAGGTAACCAGTCCCAATTAGCCGTAGTAGTAAAAAGTGGACGTTAATAAATAAATTACAGAAAATGTGCTTCACACGTATAGTAATTTTATTTATCGCCGCGTCAAGATCAAGGCACATTACTGTAGTAAATTATTAAAAGTTATTAGGCCAATACTATTTTTGGCAGATATCATGTTCTTTTTCTACCGATACTAGTCAAAGAATTATAGAGTACAAGAAGATTGTTTATTCGTTTGAGTGTATGTATATCGTATTATGTTTGTTTATATATTTATATATATATATATAAATTTATATATTATAGTATATTGATATATCCAAAATTGTAACCTCTGTCGTGTAGCATTGATTTTTTTCGGCGAAATTTCACGGATAACTTTACTTTTTTTTTTTTTTCACATGACCAATAGACACCATAACTTGGCATTTTTGTTGTCATGGCGGGTAGGTTTGTTGTTTGGTTTTGTTTACGCTTTTCCACGGCATATAAACGGCTCTGAACGTCGAATTTTATGAAACATTGGTAATGTATATTACTACTAATCGCCACTTAAGACTTTAAGGCTATATTAACTACTTTCTGCTGAGACGAAGCCAAGAGGTGGAGTTATAAGGGAAAATAAAAAGTCTATGAAATTAAAAAATAGCGAATATTTCGTTTTTCTAGTGATTATTCCGGCAAATATGGCACATGACTTAAAGTTGTTTATTTTGTTATTTAGAGTATACTTTTGTATTATAGCACTTTTGTCTGTATAGACGGCGAAGTTCTTTAAATGCGTTATACGCTAAAATATTTATAGGGGGAGTCAACAATATTATTTGCTCAAATAAAGACTCAAGGCGAACTAAAATAAAACTCGGGTTATGTGTATTAGGGCAGTGAAGGCCTTTCATTATAAAAAGCCATGACTCAAATCATTTCTATGGGACGGGGGGGCTAGGAGTGGGGGTTATAGGGTAAAGCCTGAAATTAAAGAAAAAATAGCGATATTTCGTTTCGCTCATCTGGTTTTTTCCTGGCAATATATAAACATAACCAAAAGGGGGTTGGGGGATTTGGAGCTTAACTTTTGTTAATATAGCACTTTTGTCTGTATACCTAAGTATATATGAGTTTAGACGTTAAAACACGGTGGGAGCGGGATCTAACAGGGCTTGATAGGGGCGGAAACTTAAACAAAACTCGGTAATGTCTAATTAGCATTAATTCTTCGGCATGATTATAAGTCTGTTATATTAAAATTTTTAGGTTTCGAACGGGAGGGGGGTTATTTAAGGGGAGGCTCTGACAATAAAATATTGCACCATACTTTACATGTAATAAGATAGCGGACAACCCCTATAAAAATAGATCGGGATGATGGTCTGTAGAAGCCAGGTTTGGGGGGGGGGGGGGGGGGGGGGGTATTTTAATCGAAGCAATCATAATTCTATTATTAGCAAATCCACGGTAATGAGGGGTATCAATCGTAAACACTGGGACGGGTAAATGTGCAAATATTGTGGCAATGTAAAGGGCCTGCTTAAAAAATACGCTCACCATTCAGCATCAAATGAATTCCCGGGCGAAGCCGGGTATCTGAGCTAGTATATAAAGGGTTGGGGAAAAAGTAATTTCGGTATTTTTTATGTTTTTCAAAGCGCATTTATTTATATAAATATTAGATATTAATCAATGATATATCTGCCATTTTGATCGATGACCTTTTGCCATTTTTTCGGTAAAACCATTATACCTTCACTATAGAAGTTCTGTGATTTCTGGGCGAAAAACTGAACCAAGTGATTTTCACAAGCCTCTTTTGATTCCAGCTTTACACCATTAAGAGAGTTCTGAAGAGAACGAAACAAGTGGTAGTCAGACGGTGCAAGGTCCGGGCTGTATGGTGGATGCATCAAAACTTCCCAGCCAAACTCTCGTAATTTTTTCCGAGTCACCAATGATGTGTGTGGTCTAGCATTGTCGTGATGGAATACAACGCCTTTCCTATTGATCAATTCTGGCCGTTTTTCTTGAATCTCCTGCTTCAACCATATTAATTGTTGGCAGTAGAGAGTCGAATCAATGGTTTGGCCAGGTTTGAGCAGCTCATGATGAACAATGCCTTTCCAATCCCACCAAACACTCAGCATCACCTTCCTTAGTGTCAATCCAGGCTTTGCCACTGTTTGTGAAGTTTCTCCGGGTTTCGACCACGATCTTTTTCGCACATTATTGTCGTACGTGATCCACTTTTCATCACCTGTAATCATTCTTTTCAAAAATGGCTCGATTTCATTTCGTTTCACCAGCGATTCACAAATGGAAACTCTGTCCATTAAATTTTTTACAGTTAATTCGTGTGGAACCCATATATCGAGCTTCTTTTGGTATCCATTCTTATGTAAATGGGTCAAAACTGTTTTATGGTCGATGTTTAGCTCCATAGCGATGTCACGAGATGAAATGTGTCGGTCTACCTCAATTTTTTGAAGAATTTCATCGACTTGTTCAACAATTGGCCTGCCAGGGCGAGGTTCATCATTAAGGTCAAAATTTCCGGAACGAAATCGAGCAAACCAGTTCTGACACTGACGTTCACTTAAACAGACATCACCATAAACACCACACAATTTTCGATGAGCCTGAGCTGCATTTATCCCTTTTCGGAAGTAAAAAAGCAATACCAGACGAAAATGGCCTTCTGGAAACTCCATTTTCAAAGCGCAATAACGTTTGACTGAGTAAAGGAATGAAATTGTAGAGACATTTTGAATATTCTATAGACTATGACCTTTCAAACGTGGTATAGTATTCAATCGATGAACATTTAAGGAAATATTTCGAAAATCACGTCATTAGTACAACCTCAATAGCTGTTTTCCCTTAAAGAAAATTTCAAATCAAATAAGTACATTCTTTTGAGGAAGTGTTACTTAATTGGTGTAAAGAATTTATTACTTTAAAATGTTGAAATAAGTTCTTATGAACATTTAATTACAATTCGTTTGTTATTTATTAAATCTGCTATTGAGGACGTACTCATGAAGCAATTTCCGAAATTTTTCTTCAAATGCCCATCATTCCTATCTTGTAGATTACGAAATCTATATATATATATATATATATATATATATATATATATATATATATATATATATTTGTCTGTTACCGCTCTAGCGGTCGCAATTTTTGTTTGATCGTTACCAAACTCGATATTTAGTCGTTTTATGTAAAAAGAAAGATAAAGTTCGTTAACGGCTGAAATCGGACCAGTGGGAGGGGGGGTTTAGAGAGGAGGATTTTCGAATATTCGAAATATCTCCGGTACTATACATCGGAGCGATAAATAGTACAGAATCAATCTTATTGCAAATTAAATTTACTATAAATAGTTTTCTATATATTTATTCTGTATCTTAAATATTAACCAAGATAATTGCATTTGTATTAAATCTGGGCCGCTAACGGCTGGGTAACTATCCCGCCAAAAGCTAGTTCGGCCGTTTCCTTAGCTGCTCGACTCTTGTGAAATTTATCTATGGTAAAATTTCACGTGGGAAATCTGCTTAGTTAAGCAGCCCCTGCGTAACGCACTTTTTATTTCTATGGCTAATTGGGACGACTTACCTAAAGGTTACCACCTTTTCTAGCCAGGGTTGGACTATTACTCTAAATTGACCATATGAGATTAATACCAACGCCTTAACTCACATGGATAACCTGAGTGGCGAGTTCGATTCCCACCTGGGCAACAGAAATTTATTTAATGAAGGACACATTAAATAAAATCCTTATTCCACCTTCGATAGAAAAGGGTGGTAACCAGTAGATAATCCGTCCCAATTAGCAATAGTAGCAACAGGTGGACGTTCATAAATACTAATATTAATTTCACTTTTAGCAGATTTGCCTTAAGGGAAATCAGCTATTGAGGTCGTTCTCATGACGCCAGTTGAACATCATATATATATATATTTGCCTGTTAACGCTCTAGGGGTCGCAATGTTTTGGTTTAATCGTTACCAAACTTGGTTTATTTCCGATGATTTAATCGTTTTATGAAAAAAGGAAGATCAAGTTCGTTAATGGCTGAGGGGAGGGGGGGGTGGTTTGGAGGGAGGGATTTTTGAAAATTTGAAATATATAACGGAGATATTCAAATTTTCAAAAATCCCCCCACTAAACCCCCCCCCTCCCCTCAGATATTAACGAACTTGATCTTCCTTTTTACATAAAACGATTAAATAATCGGAAATAAACCAAGTTTGGTTACGATCAAACCAAAAAATGCGTCGGATCGAAAAATTGTTTGGAATCAATCTTATTGCAAATTAAATTTACTATAAATAGTTTTCTATATATTTATTCTGTATCTTAAATATTAACCAAGATAATTGCATTTGTATGCATGTTTGTGGTCGACAGGAGTCGGCTACGATCGGGACTCTCCGCCGAGAGCTAGTGCGGGCCGTTTCGGTAACTATTCGTCCCTCGTGAAGAGGTTTAGAGATTCCTTACTACTACTGTTGTTATTAGGCAGATTTCTCTATTGTATAACTTCACGTGGGAAATCTGCTTAATTTACGCAGCCCCTGCGTGACGGACTTTTTATTGTTTCACTTTAAAGTTTCTGCAGCGGGTATTCATGAACATGTCTACGTTAACAAATATCAGCCGGTATGTAAGCAGATGAATAATTTATAGAGTTAGTAATTTATTTAATTATCTTTATTGCACACCCTGCATCAGTAGTCTAACCGTAATTTAAAAAGAACACTGATCAAATTATCAGACGTCGGCCATAATATATTTATTTACTGTGTTTTTGTAGCTGCCTTGCAATAAAATATAATCCATGGTTATAATTGTTTAATTTACTTCCCCCCTAATCGATAATTGAAATAGACAAAATTAGAAGAGATACTTCTCACATGTCACCTCATTTATTTACAATCATTCACCGTTTAATACTCACCATTTTATAATTTCTGAGTTTTTTGCATATCATAAAAAAGTCCGTTACGCTCGCCGCCGGCTTAAGGGCCGTGCAACCCGGGCGATTGCCCGGGGCGACGCAGCGACTGCCCGGGGCGACGCAGCGACTGCCCTGGGCGACGCAGCGACTGCCCGGGGCGACGCAGCGACTGCCCGGGGCGACGCAGCGATTGCCCGGGTCGACGCAGCGACTGCCCGGGGCGACGCAGCGATTGCCCGGGGCGACGCAGCGACTGCCCGGGGCGACGCAGCGACTGCCCGGGGCGACGCAGCGATTGCCCGGGGCGACACAGCCAGGGGCGACACAGCCAGGTGGGCGACCAAACCAGGGTAGCTTCTGGAGAAAGAAGTTTCTCAAAACTGAAGCTAATCAAAAACTACTTGAGATCCAGCATGTCCCAAGAACGACTAATAGGACTCTCTCTCATGTCAATTGAATATGACCTGTTTGCAAAAAAATTGACGTAAACACTTTCATTTAAAGACTTCGCCAGAAAAAAAAAAAGCTCGAAAAGTTTTCATTAAAAGTTTAAAAGAAAAAGTATAAAGTTTGTGTTTGAAAAAAATATACGTATATGTAAAACTAACTTGGACTAAAATCTTCATTTGTTTAAACCCCTTTTTTCAACTTTTTTAAAACTTACCCTTTTCAACGAAAAACGTATATCCTAACTATAATGTAAATGCAAAAAGGTGATGGCCTACAATACATTTTTCAGGTCATCTTATCTTTTTCACTGTTGAAAAATAGATGATAATATTTTGATTGATAACTACCACTTAAGATGCCTCAAAACTCAGTATTCTTAACCGTATTTTGAACAAATTTCCGGGGGAGGGCCCCCGGACCCCCCTTTTTTAGGGGAGGGGGCGACAAAACGGCTGTTTGCCCGGGTCAGTATTTTGCCTTGAGCCGGCCCTAGTTACGCTAACTAAACAGATTTCTCACGTGCGCCACGTAGTTGCATTTACGTCAAAATGTAAAAGTTCAATGAGAACAATATTTGGAATTCAGGCTTCAAATAAAGTGCTTCATAATATAACACCTTACTGTCAATATGAAATGAGTAGGAGTGGAGGCTTACTAAAGACCGAAAACTAAAAAATTTAAATATCTTGGTTAATAATCAACATTGAGTAAAAATGTACATCGCAACATTTACTGAGCATTACATTTTCAATAGGCTTGATTCTAGGCACTTCTTCGATCCGACGTATAGTAACAGAGATATTTCGAATTTTCGAAATTCCCCTTACGATTTAAGCCAATAATAAATAAGATCTTTAGTGTTGACTGAAACGGCTAAATATGGAGTATGGTAAAGTTCAATAAACATTTTCGAGTAGACAACGAAAAATCATAATTGATGACGTTATCACAACATATTTGCATATATCTGACAAAATAACAAATCAATGAATAGTTATTTATTATACAAGTGACGAAAGTAGATCATTTTACAACTCGAGTGAAACGTTTACCCACACGAGCGAAGCGAGACTGGTAATTTCACGAGATTTGTAAATTCTACTTTCGTCACGAGTGTAATATTAATTTTTTTCTGTAATCGTGTAATACATGATAAGATCTAACCCAGCAAAATGAAGAAAATATAGGATGTTATGTGAAGATTAAGGTAAGTTGTTTGTGAGGTAATAAAGCATGGTTGTGAAAGGTTATAAGCATAGTTATATAAAACACCTATGATGATTGTGAGAGTAAGAGTGCAGTTATAAAACAAGTGCAGGTTATAAACAAGGAAGGAAATTACTATTAATATTTAAATGTTTAAAATATATTGATTATTTCCACCAATAATTCAATCACATATTTAATTTATTTCCGTTAAAATAAATTCTTACAAAGTTAAGAAACACTTTAAAAGCATTTTAATTTCTCAACTTTCAAGGACAATATTTTCACATAGTAATTTACATACTTATAATAATTAAGAAGGCAATTCACCTTTCTTCAACTTGTGAGAGGAATGATTTAAAGTTCTTCACTGTATTGCAAAATGTTTCACTTTCTTCACTCATTTCAGTTTAGTAATGTTACCATTATTCAACGATTACAGAAAAAAGCATATTTGGTATTTCACCTTGGAATGAAGTTTTTCATGATATAATAGCTTATTGTTAAAATGAAATGATGAGGAGTGGGGGTTTACCCATGGCCAAAAACTAAAATATGAACATATCCCGATTAATGTTCAATATAGAGAAAATATGTATGAACAACATTTATAAAACATTACATTTTCAATGAGATTGATTCTATACAAGTTTTCAACCCAACGTATAATTACGGAGATATTAAGACTTTTCTAAATCCCCCCCTCTCCCTGTATCTTCAAACAAAAATTGCGACCGCTAGAACATAAACAAACAATTATATATATTGTTACGTTTTTATTTACCAAAATCAATAATAAACGTTTTTAATAAGAGTTCTTTTGGATTGCAAAATTAAATACTCGCAAGGTTCACAGTTTTTATCACTGTACAATTTATTTGGATAATGCACAATAAACTTGGTAATTATTACTGTAATATACTAATCACAGTATAGACTGATAAGCGTTCACAGTACCTTCATATTACACAGTCCACTAATTCACTCACGGTCACTGAAATTCACACAAGACGGGCACTGCACTGTTGCCTTATACTTACGCGTCACTGGCACTGTCCTTTACTTACTTCGCGTGCACTCAGCTGTCAATTTACTTCGCGGCACTCTACACTTTTTAAGCACTGATGCACTAAACTGTTCCTACTTACAGTCAAACGGCACACCACTGTTCTTTCTTAAAAAAACACTTTACCGCCCTGCACTAAGTCGCACTGTAGCACTGAAGTGAATCTATCAAGACAGGTGAGAATACAACTGACTTCGCATCGCGGCTAGCCGCTTGCTTCTATATAAAGTGTCGGCATACATCAAAGGGGAATTGTCTGGACTCTTCGATCGTCTGGCTGGAAGGTACTGGTAGATGAGCTAGAAACATTCCTGTCGGTTTCTTAGATCTTACGTCAGCACTTTCCAAATACGCGACCTCTACTCTCTCTCCTCTCTCCAACCTCCTCTCTCTCTGTCTCTCTTCTCTCTCTCATCTCTCTTCTCTTGTATCTCTCTATCTCTCTCCCTCTCTCTCTCTCTCATTCTCCTCCCAAACTCTCTCACTCTCTCACGCCTCTCTCTCTCCTCTCTCATCTCTCCTCTCTCTCTCTCTCTCTCTCTCCCTCTCCCTCTCCCTCTCCCTCCCTCTCCCTCTCCCTCTCTCCCACTCCCTCTCCTCACCCTCTCCCTCTCCCCTCACTCCCTCTCCCACTCCCTCTCCCTGTTCCTCTCCTCTCCCTCTCTCTCTCTCCTCATCTCTCTCTCTGAAAGATTATTCATGTATTTAATTTTCGCAACAATATATATATATAATTCTACTGTACGTGTGTATGTCACTGAACTCCTCCAAAACGGCTGGACCGATTTGAATAAATTCTTTTGCTCGCGTTTGGGTGACGCCCTAGATGATTTATCATCACAAATCACCCGGCAGATGGAGCAGTAGTGTGGGTCGTAAAGGGGGCCCAAAGTTAAAAATAGCGATATTTCGTTTCCTATTGGTTTTTCGGCAAATATGCACAGGATAAAAGTTGTTTATTTTGTTATTTAGAGTGACTTTTGTTATATTCACTTGTGTCGTATAACAAATCATAAACGAGATATACACTAAGAACTTAAAGTGGGAGCCAACAATTTTATTGGGCACAAACGATTGAACCGAACTTAACAAAACTCTATATGTAAATTAGCATTAATTCTCCCATGATTATAAGCTATATTCAATTTTTTAGGTTCGAACGGGAGTGTGGGTTATAAGGGGGTCTGAATAAAAAATTTCATTTTCTATTTGTTTTTAGGCAAACGTGCAAATATCAAAAATTGCTTTTTTTTGTGTTATTAAAATTAGCTTTTGTTTTAAACATAATATTATTAGCAGATTTCCCCTAAGGGAAATCAGCTATTGAGGTAGTACTCATGACGCGAGTTTCGAAAAATTTCTTCAAATGTCCATCGATCCTACCCAGGAGATAACGAAAATGAGGTCCGTTCAAAATTATATATATATATATATATATATAAAATTGTAACCTCTGTCTGTACATTGATTTTTTTCGCGAAATTTCACGATAACTTTTCGTTTCACATGTCATAGACACCATAACTGCATTTTGTTTCTTTGGTGTCTGTTTGTTTGTTTGTTTGTTTGTTTGTTTGTTTGTTTATTTGTTTGTTTGTTTGTTACCTTTTCACGCATAAACGGCTGAACCGAATTTTATGAAACTTGGTATGTATATTACTACTAGCCCAACTTTGACTTTAGGCTATATTAATATTCTCTAAGACGAACAGGAGTGGGGGTTATAAGGGAGGCCTGAAATTAAAAATAGCGATATTTCGTTTCCTATTGCTTTTTCAGCAAATATGCACATAACAAAAGTTGTTTATTTTGTTATTTAGAGTAATTTTTGTTATATACACTTTTTTCGTATACCGAATTATAAACGAGATATACGCTAAAACCTGTAGCGGAAGTGAACAACTTTATTTGGGGCAAAAGACCCAACCGAAATAAATAAAACTCGGTATATGTATTAGCACTAACGCTTTAATTATAACAAGCCATACCAACATTTGTAGGGACGGGCAGGAGTGGGGGTTATAAGGGAAGGCAGAAATTAAAAATAGCGATATTCCTTTTTCTATTGGTTTTTCGGCAGATATGAACATAACAAAAGTTGTTTATTTTGTTATTTAGAGTAACTTTTGTTATATACACTTTTTTCGTATACCGAAGTTTAAACGCGATATACGCTAAAACCTATAGCGGAAGTGGACAATTTTATTTGGGACAAAAGACACAACCAAAATAAATAAAACTCGGTATGTGTATTAGCACTAACGCTTTCATTATAACAAGCCATACTAAGATTTCTAGGGAGGGGCAGGAGTGGGGGTTATAAGGAAGACCTGAAATTAAAAGTAGTGATATTTCGTTTCCTATTGGGGTTTCGGCAATTACGCCCATAACAAAAGTTGTTTATTTTGTTATTTGGCGTAACTTTTGTTATATACAATTTCGTCGAATACCTCAGTATAAATGAGTTATACGTTAAAAACTACTAATTCAAATCTATGCATAATGCACAGGAAGCGGGAAATATGACGGGAGGACAGTGAAGTCTTACATAAAAAAAATAATTGTATTATTAACAAATCCAAAGAAACGACGGGTATTTACTCTAAACACTGGGACGGGTAAATGTCAAAACATTGTGAAAAGTAAAGCCTTGCCAAAAAAAATACTATCACTATTCAGCCTCAAGAAGAATTCCCGAGCGAAGCAGGGTATCTGAGCTAGTATATATATATATATATATATATATATATATATATATATATATATATATATATCTATATATATATAAAATTGTAACCTCTGTCTGTACATTGATTTTTTTTGCGAAATTTCACGATAACTTTTCGTTTCACATGTCATAGACACCATAACTGCTTTTTGTTTCTTTGGTGTCTGTTTGTTTGTTTGTTTGTTTATTTGTTTGTTTGTTTGTTTGTTACCTTTTCACGCATAAACGGCTGAACCGATTTTTATAAAACTTGGTATGTATATTACTACTAGCCCAACTTAGACTTTAGGCTATATTAATATTCTCTAACACGAACAGGAGTGGGGGTTGTAAGGGAGGCCTGAAATTAAAAATAGCGATATTTCGTTTCCTATTGCTTTTTCAGCAAATATTTACATAACAAAAGTTGTTTATTTTGTAATTTAGAGTAACTGTTGTTATATGCACTTTTGCCGTATACGGAAGTATAAATGAGTTATACGCTAAAAACTATAGCGGGAGTCCACAATTTTATTTGGCACAAAAGACTCAACCGAACTAAACCAAACTCGCTATGTGAATTAATACTAACGATTTCCTTATAATAAGCCATACTAACATTTCTAGGGACGCGCAGGAGTGGGGGTTATAAGGGAGGCCTGAAATTAAAAATAGCGATATTTCGTTTCCTACTCCTTTTTCAGCAAATATGCACATAACAAAAGTTGTTTATTTTGTTATTTAGAGTAACTTTTGTTATATGCACTTTTGCCGTATACGGAAGCGTAAATGAGTTATACGCTATAAGCTATAGCGGGAGTCCACAATTTTATTTGGCACTAAAGACTCAACCGAATAAAACCAAACTCAGTATGTGAATTAGTACTAACGCCTTCATTATAATAAGCTATACTAGCATTTCTAGGGACGGGCAGGAGTGGGGGTTATAAGGGAGGCCTGAAATTAATAATAATGATTTCCTATTGGGGTTTCGGCAAATATGCACATAACAAAAGTTGTTTATTTTGTTATTTAGAGAAATTTGCTCAACAATTCTTTTCAATATGAACTGTCAGGTACCTCAACTGGAAAAATTAATTCAAACTATAATATTTTGTCCTTAATAATTTAAATCCATGCATAATGCACAGGAAACGGGAAATACGACAATATGGAGGACAGTGAAGTCTTACATAAAAAATTAATTTTATTATTGTCAAATCCATAGGAATGACAGGTATAATAAACTCTAAACACTGGGACGGGGAAATGTCAAAATATTGTGCAAAGTAAAGCCTTGCCAAAAAAAAAAAATACCATCACCATTCAGCCTCAAATGAATTCCCGGGCGAAGCCGGGTATCTGAGCTAGTATATATATATATATATATATATATATATATATATATATATATATATATATATATATTTGTCTGTTAACGCTCTAGCGGTCGTAATTTTCGTTTGATCGTTACCAAACTCGATATTTAAACGTTTTATGCCAAAATAAAGATCGAGTTCGTCAATGGTGGAAATCGGACCAGTGGTAGGGGGGGTTTAGAGCGGAGGATTTCCGAAAATTCGAAATATCTCCGTTACTATACGTTGGATTGAAACATTATATAGAATCAATCGTATTGCAAATTAAATTTACTATAAATAATGTTATATACATGTATTCTGTATCTTGAATATTAACCGAGATATTTGCATTTTTCTGTTTTCAGCTTCTGAGATGAGATCGGCTAACTTCGGGTCTAGTCGTGAGTTTCCGTCAAGAGCTAGTTCGGGCCCTTCCCGTAACTGTTTGACTGTAAATTCTGAAATTTCTCAGAAGTTTGCGCAGCCCCTGCGTGACGGACTTTTAAATTTAATATCCTAATCGCTTGAAATATCATGCAGGGCAACGTGTGTCGGGTCCGATAGCATATATATACACATATACAGCTTTGATCGGACCTCATTGCCGTGATCTTCTGGGTAGAATCGATAGTCTTTTGAGGAACTATTTCGAAAATCGCGTCATGAGTACAACCTCAATAGCTGATTTGCCTTAACGGAAATCTGCTAATAACGTTAATCGCTACAATGCACATTACTTGGATTCAAAAACATTAGCATTTATTTCACAAAATGGAATATGTGCACGCACACGCTCAATGAAGTGGGAAAAGAGTTTGGGGGAAATAAATTAAGATAATTAAAAGCCAGGTCTGAAGTCAGTCATTCTTTTGAGAAAAGGCTAAAGAATGTTTAGATTCAATTTGAATTAAAGGGAATGTGAAGGAGGCATTCATTGTCTCTCTTTCATTTGCTCGCCGAGGGCTTAACTCCCTCCTCCATTTCTTTCTTCATCAATTCTTCTTTATATCTACTTAAATTTTTTACTGCTAATTATCCTAGGCCCGGCACAATGGGCCCTTTCCCATTATATCTCGGCGAGAGAAGCCCAAGTCTCCTTTCACAATGCTGGATTGCGATCTCTGCTCCATTCTTAGGACTGCCGCATTTACACTTCATTAATAAAAAGTCCGTCACGCAGGGGCTGCGTAAACTAAGCAGATTTCCCACGTGAAGGTTTACAATAGATAACTATACATACAGGTAACACAGCCGTGAATGCTCAGTAAATGTACAATACAAGGCTGACTTGTAAACAAACAGGCCAGCCTGACTCTTAGCGCTGTATAGATAGACCGGAAAGACAAACAATTAATGCAATATATCTGAATATAACATATTAATTTTATTGAAAACGATTTACCAAAGCTGTACTGTAATTTGTAATGAATCAGAATCAGTTTTATTTCAATCACTCAAATTTTAGTAAATCGAAAACAGAGCATTATTTATGTAACGCTAGTAGAAGTGGGGGTTTACTGAAGGCTGAAAACTGAAAAATGCAAATATCTCGGTTAATATTCAAGATAGAGAATAAATGTATATGACATTATTTATAGTGGATTTACTTTTCAATAAGGTTGATTCTATACACTTTTTCGATGTATAGTAACGGAGATATTTCGAATTTTCTAAATTCTCCTCCTCTAACCCCCCCTCCCCCTGGTTTGATTTCAGCTCTTAACGAACTTGATCTTTCTTTTTACATAAAACATAGATAGAGATATATAAGGATCAATAAGAAGGCCAAGTCCTCTACTGGTTTTTAATATAATGCAGAGTGCACTTTCAGAGTCAACGCTCCATCCTCAGTGCCTGCTGACAAACACAACCACGAGTTAAATTAACATTCATAGCATGACACAAAAGTGAAAAAATTAAAAAAAATCAAATAAAAAAAGAAAAAAAAAACTAACAAAAAAAATTAAAGCATAAACAATAAAAAATCTACTAACAAGTCAACTAATTAAAAAAAAACCAACAAAGATAAGCATATGTCAAAACTATAAATAAAATTAAAACTATAAAACCTACACAAATTACAGATGTATATGGGAAACATATCACAGTGGGTGGGAACCTCTGAAAAAAAACCCCAGAGGAACTGTAAGAGACCTCTAAAAAATAAACAAACCCCATACTAATAATAGAGAGGAGATGTAGGAGGTACCTGATTAAAGCTGCGTTGCCTGGACCACGACTGCCGGGCGACTGAACCTCTGTCCCCGTAGAGAAGAGAGGGCCCCGTCACCGACATGGAGATAAGAGATAATAACAAGTACTTAACAATAACAAATACCAAAATAAAATGACAAATAACATAAGTGAAATTGATAGATTTTATAAGTGAACATAGAAAAATACAATTAATGCATATAATTTTAAATCTTGTTGTACACCATAGACTTAATTTGTATGTAAGGTGAAATGGACTTTTGCTAATGCTTGTCGTAATTTCCTCCTTCAGGGTAAACATATACATGTGTACAAACGCATATAATACAATTAATGCATATAATTTTAAATCTTGTTGTACACCATAGACTTAATTTGTATGTTAAATTTTGTCTTATGTTTGAATTTTGTGTTGGTATGAGAATATGATGTTAATGTATGTGCTTGCCTTCCTTCAATAGTTCTTGTATGTCATAGGGCAAGTCCTGCTATTGTCGTTTTCGGCATTCTGTCAGTATATGCCTTATCGTCAAGGGAATGTTGCAAGTTGAGCAAGTAGGTCTGTCAGTCTTTGTCATTGTGAGTGTTAATTTGATGTGGCCGATTCTAAGTCTCGATAGAACTACTAGTCAACTGATAGTTGAATTCGATAATAGGAATGAGCCAAGACGGGCAGAACATGTGGTAGCAATGAGAGTATCGAACAATAGGACTCAATGACGTTCCGCAAATATTTATTGTCAATTTTGTAAGGAAGTTATAAAAGAGAGAGAGAAAAAAAGGAAAGCTCTAGAGTAAATTGAAGATTGTTGTGTGGGAATTGTGTATTGAGCGATGAGGCGATAAACTTTTTCCTTGGAGGATAGGAAGTAATCTTTTCTTCCTTGGAGGGATTTGGGTTTTCTTCTTTTCTTTTTTTTTTCTTTTTCCTCAGGAGTTAGGGAGTACATCCTTTATCCATTAGCTCCTATTCAACCGTACCCCAGACTCCAGATGCCGATATACACATCCACCGTCACCTGCCAATCGCTAGCATTTAGTTGTCAGAGCTCGCCAGGCTCCTGTTTGCAAAGCGGCAGACCTTCTTGCTTTCAAGCTCCAGTTTTGCTATTTACATATTTGCATTAAGAGGATTTGACTATTGGTGTTGTTCCCCCAGCGGGGCTATATGGAATTCTTCATATGGCTATCGATCATACCTATGAGGTGACATAAGTCCCTAACGGAGAGGTCAAGAAACAATAGTAATATCCTGATAATACCCTGATAAATAGCGATAACTCGAGTCAATATCACCTTTCAATAACCTTACTCTCACCGTTTTCACTTAGTAACAAGATTGTCAATGTTTACCAAGGTATTGATTCATAGCCTCGTTAAACTGATAATACTGCTGAAATGAAACGTAATTCTCCAACCACTAAGAATGGATATATGAATAAATTATAGCTTTGGCATCGGTAATAAACGAAAACGGCTAATCGCTTCATTTTAGATTTATCTTAAGGGAAATCAGCTATTTAGGTCGTACTCATGACGCGATTTTTCGAAAATTTTATACACACACACACACACACACACACACACACATATATATATATATATATATATATATATATATATATATATATATACTAGCTCAGATACCCGGCTTCGCTCGGGAATTCATTTGAGGCTGAATGTTGATGGTATTTTTTTGGCAAGGCTTTAACTTTAAGGCTTTTTTGGCAATATTTTGACATTTACCCGTCCCAGTGTTAAGGGTTAATACCCGTCGTTTCTGTGGATTTGTTAATAATAAAATTAATTTTTTATGTAAGACTTCACTGTCCTCCATATTGTCATATTTCCCGCTTCCTGTGCATTATGCATAGATTTGAATTATTAAGGACTAAATATTAACATACATTTGAATTAATTTTTCCAGGTGAGGTACCTGGTAGTTCATATTGAAATGAATTCTTGAGCAAATTTCTCTAAATAGCAAAATAAACAACTTTTGTTATGTTCATATTTGCCGATAAACCAATAGGAAACGAAATATCAATATTTTTAATTTCAGGTCTCCCTTATAACCCCCACTCCTGCCTGTCCCTAGAAATAGTATGGCTTTTTATAAGGAAGGCGTTAGTGCTAATACACATACTGAGTGTTTTATTTAGTTCGGTTGAGTCTTTTGTGCCAAATAAAATTTTTCACTTCCGCTATAATTTTTAGCGTATATCTCGTTTATAATTCGGTATACGAAAAAAGTGTATATAACAAAAGTTACTCTAAATAGCAAAATAAACAACTTTTGTTATGTTCATATTTGCCGATAAACCAATAGGAAACGAAATATCGCTATTTTTAATTTCTGGCTTCCCTTAAAACCCCCACTCCTGCCCGTCCCTAGAAATGTTGGTATGGCTTCTTATAATGAAAGCGTTAGTGCCAATACACATACCGAGTTTTATTTATTTCGGTTGGGTCTTTTGTCCCAAATAATATTGTTGACTCCCGCTATAGTCATAAGCGTATAACTCATTTAAACTTCGGAAAAAGATGAAAGTGTTTATGACAAGAGTTACTCTAAATAACAAAATAAACAACTTTTGTTATGTGCATATTTGCGAAAAAAACCAATAGAAAACGAAATATCGCGACTTTTAATTTCAGGCCTCCCTTATAACTCCTGTTCGTCTCAGAGAAAATTAATATAGCCTATCTCTCAAGTTGGACCAGACTGCTCACGGTGTGCCAATTTAATTTAAAATCGGTTAAGTAGTTTAGGAGTCCATCGCGGACAAACATCGTGACAGGAGATTTATATATATTAAGATATATATATATATATATATATATATATATATATATATATATATATATTGTGTGTGTGTGTGTTTGTGTGTGTGTTGAATATTAAACCGAGATATTTGCATTTGTATTGTGTGTGTGGTGGGCAGGAGTCGGCTATGTTCTTCGGGCTATCCGCCGCAGAGCTAAGTGGCGGGCCGTATTCCGTAACAATTCGTCCCTCGTGAATAGGTCTAGAGATACCTTCCTACTACTGTTATTATTAGGCAGATTTCTCTATTCTAAAACTTCACGTGGGAAATCTGCTTAATTTACGCAGCCCCTGCGTGACGACGGACTTTTTTACATAGAATACTACGTGATAAGAGAAAATCACGAGTGCAATTAACAACTCGTGGGCTTAGTTTACGCAGCCCCTGCGTGACGGACTTTGTTTTCTTCAATCGGATCACTACCCTCACCTCATCAGCTGATTTTCTCTAAGTGAAATCTTCTCCAAGGCAGGTAGTGGGTGTCACCATTATCGGGAGACCTCCCCCCGGTAGATCTGGGCGATGTGATGAACGACCACTCCAACTAAGTAGTTGTAAGTTTGTTGGAGAAATTAGTACTCAGCTCGATTGATGGAGCACTCTCCCACCCCAGCCACCAATGATAATATCCTGATAATAGGCTGATAAATAGTGATAATACCAGCCGATATCAATCCTTTCAATAACCTATAGCTACCTGTTTCACCTACTAACGAGTTTGTCATTGTTAACCATGATATTGATTCATAGCCACGTTAAACCTATAATAACCTCATATTACCAGCCAATATCAATCCTTTCAATAGATAGATAGTTTGATGGCTTTTAGCAGATTTCCCTAATGGGAAATCAGCTATTGAGGTCGTATTCATGTCGCGATTTTCGAAATATTTCTTCAAATGTCCATCGATCCTACCCAGGAGATGACGAAAATGAGGTCCGTTTAAAATTATATATATATATATATATATATATATATTTGTCTGTTAACGCTCTAGCGGTCGTAATTTTTGTTTGATCGTTACGAAACTCGATATTTAGCCGTTTTATGTAAAAAGACTGATCAAGTTCGTTAATGCCTGAAATCGGACCAGTGGGAGGGACTTTCGAAAATTCAAAATATCTCCGTTATTATGCATCGGATCGAAAAACTATAGAACCAATCTTATTGCAAAGTACATTTACTATAAATATTGTTATATACATTTATTATCTACACTATCTTGAATATTAACCGAGATATTAGCATTTTTATGAAGTCCGTGGTCGGGTATAGTTCGGATTATGTAGGCCGTTTCCGTAACTGCTCGGCTCAGGCGGAAGCTCCTTCTAGTCTTACCTGTCGTTTCTAACTTTACCTTACCTTCGTTACTTCGTGAGATTTATGCAAATACGTTCTGTTCATCCGCCCCCCCTTCTTTAGTTCTTTGACTACTAAAATTTGAGTTATTAAAATATAAATTATTCTTACAATTCAGAAGCCGTTTCAGTTGGGAATTTATTTTAATTAACTAAAAGATTTTTCATTACCGTTTGTATTTAATCACGGTGGTGTTGTGTTACCAGTATACAGATTTCTCTATTGTAAAACTTCACGTGGGAAATCTGCTTAGTTTACGCAGCCCCTGCGTGACGGACTTTTTTATTTACAAATACGTTCCCAAGAGTCTGGCCCTATCATCTATGTTAGTAAAGGATTATTAACATAATTTTAAACATTTAATATATAAATATATATATATATATATATATATATATATATATATATATATACTTGGGGAAAACATTATAATAATATTTTCTAAAATACAAATTGAACTAGCAATGACTGCAAATGCACTAGCAATAATATAGTATATAATATAAATAATATCATATATTAATCTAAATGACATTATCTAAATGAATCCAATAAATTATATTTGATGTAACTATAAATTAAATTACGGGAGGAAGTAGTTCTTGCCAGACTCAGGATCGGCCACACATACCTGACACATAGACACATAATGACAAGGACTGATGCTATATGCAAATACTGCAACACACACCTTACGATAAAACACATACTGACAGACTGCATCCAACGAGAAAACCTTCACATACCCCACGATATGACAGAACTATTAACTGACAGCAGCCAATATTTTACACAAATACTAACATATCTAAAACACATCAACATTTACAAAAACATATAATACAAAATAGAATAGGTCTACAGCATACCTTGAATGATTTAAAAGGGTTAACTTTTATTATATTCTTTGGACAAAGCACGGATATGAGAAAGAATCAGATATTAAAGAAATATTTTCCATAATATAAAAGTACAAAAAAGGTAAGCACATGAAGGAGTAAATATATCATCCTAATAATGCCAATCACCATCGCTGTGGGGCACAAAACTAAATAAAAAAAATAATAATATAAATGTACTAGTATATAGGAATAACATAATTTTTTTTATTAAAACCATTGTAAATTGTTGTCTTTATTACTAGTCTAATGTTTATTAATTGTCTTTATTACTAGTATTTAATAATTATTTGTTGTATTTAATTTTTTATTTGTTGTTTCAGTTTTTGTTATTTTTCTATAATTTTGTTTTCATTTTACTTTGTGAAACTTTGAGCCAAATCTCCAAAATGCCTAGAAACGCACGCAGGGTACAGCTAATATATACTACTCAAAAATGAATAGGAATAATGGATATTTTTTTCTTATCCTATTAATTTTAATTAAATCGACCTTAATTAAATTACTTTTTTATGGGGAGAAAAATACAATAATTTCTAGTAAATATTAATGATATTTATAACTTTAAAAAACGCAAAAATGTTAGGCCCCATAAATACCACAAAACAGCCAATATCCCTATTCATTTTGGAGCAGGTTAGTATAAAACTTCTATTCAGTATATAGGTTTATCCTTTATTTCTCTAGTATCGTTGAAGTTAACAACCGTAATTGTTTAACTTCTTTAACATATTAGCTACAACAGAAACATTTATTTATTTATTTATACAGGAACACCCGCATCTTTGCGATTTGGCCGTTTCCGTAACTATTTGTCCCCCGTGAATAGGTTTAGAGATCCCTTACTACTGCAGTTGTTATTGGGCAGATGTCTCTACTATAAAACTGCACGTGGGAAATCTGCTTAGTTTACGCAGCCCCTGCGTGACGGACTTTATTAATTGTAACGGTCGAGGTGAGATCGGCTAACTTCGGGTCTAGTCGTGAGTTTCCGCCAAGAGCTAGTTCGGCCGTTTCCGTAAATGTTTGGCTCTCGTGAAATTTCTCTATTGTATGACTTCAAGTGGGAAATCTGCTTAGTTTACTCAGCCCCTGCGTGACGGACTTTTCATCATCTACTAGGTTGGATCGATGGACGTTTGAAGACATTTTTCAAAAATCTCTGACAACCTCAATAGGTTATAACCTTAGAAGGAAATCTGCTCCAAGAAAGGATGAGTGAGAAGTGAGGCTGTGATCTGGGAGGCCGGCATAGGTTCTTATCTATTCAGGTTATCAGGAGAGATGCTTGACAAGGTGGCACCATTGTGCGAAGCCTAGCTACAACTTGCCTACTTCACTATTGATCGCCGCTATATGCTCGTCAGCTCGTTGTGCGTGAGTGCGTGCGTCTTGTCATATATTCAGGAGGGTAGGGTCAGGATCTGACAGAAGAAAAGCCCATCACTCAGGGGATGCGTAAATTAAGCAGACTTCCCACATGTTGGAGTGACACACTACTCTCCCTCATCCCACCATATGTTCTCGAATTAAAAAGTCCGTCACGCAGGGGCTGCGTAAACTAAGCAGATTTCCCATGTGAAGTATTACAATAGAGAAATCTGCCTAATAATAACAGTAGTAGTAAGAAACCCCTAAACCTATTCACGAGGGACGAATAGTTACCGAAACGGCCCGCACTAGCTCTCGGCGGAGAGTCCCGAACACAGCCGACTCCTGCCGACTACACACATGCATACAAATGCCAATATCTCGGCTAATATTCAAGACACAGAATAAATGTATAGAACAAACTTTATAGTACATTTAATTTGCAATAAGATTGATTCTATACAATTTTTCGATCCGACGCATAATAACGGAGATATTTTGAATTTTCAAGAATCCCCCTCTAAATCCCCCTCCCACTGGTCCGATTTCAGCCAGTAACGAACTTGATCTTTCTTTTTACATAAAACTACTAAATATCGAGTTTGGTAAGTATGAAACAAAAATTGCGACCACTAGAGTGGTAACAGACAAATATATATATATATAGTTTTGAACGGACCTCATTTTCGTCATCTACTAGGTAGGACCGATGGACAATTGAAAAAAAATTTCGAAAATCGCGTCATGAGTACAACTTCAGTAGCTGATTTCCCAATGGGGAAATCTGCTAAAATACGAATATCTTGGTTAATATTCAAGATGGACAAATTATGTATATAACATGGTTCTATAAAATGTTTGGAAACGAAGAATAACGAAGATATTTTGCATTTTCGAAGTCCCTCCTCCTCGAAACCCCACGTCCAATTTTTCCAATTTCAGCTTATAAAGAACCTCATCATTATTTTTGTATACAACTTTTAAATGTCAAGTTTGTAATGAACAAATAAAAATTGTGACCCCTAGAGTGTAGTAGAGTATTGAACGGACCTCATTTTTTACATTTTCCATGTGTGGAAATTAGTTATGACGACGAAAATGAAATTTATTGAAAACTGTATATATGTGTGTGTATATATATATATATATATACATATATATATATATATATATATGTGTGTGTGTGTGTGTGTGTGTCTGTGTCTGTTACCGATCCAGCTGTCGTTTTTTTTTTGCTCGTCACCAAACTCAATATTTAAAGGTTTTAGCAGATTTCCCTCAAGGGAAATCACCTATTAAGGTCGTACTCATGACGCGATTTTCGAAAAATTTCTTCAAATGTCCATCGATCCTACCTTGGAGATGACAAATGAGGTCCGAATTATATAAATATATATATATATATATATATATTTGTCTGTTAACGCTCTAGCGGTCGCAATTTGTGTTTGTTCGTTACGAAACTCGATATTTAACCGTTTTATGTAAAATGACAGATCAAGTTCGTTAATGGCTGAAATCGGACCAGAGGGAGGGGGGTTTAGAGGGGGGTTTTTTGAAAAATCCAAATATCTCCGTTATTATGCATTGGATCGAAAATTTGTATATAACCAATCTTATTGAAAATTAAAGTTACTATAACTATTGTTATATACGTTTATTCGCTATCTTGAATATTAACCGAGATATTTGCATTTTTCAGTGTTCAGCAAACCGCCACTTCTACTTATGTTACGTAAACAATACTCTGCTACATAATAAATCACAGTATTGGAAGTTTAAATACCAAAAATTGTATTTAAGAGACCTTTATTATACGAGATACATGCAAATATGCCCTGGTGACTCCCCCCCCCCATCTTAAAGTTTTGGACTACTAAAATTTTATTGATTGAGATAACAATTATTCTGAGTCATTATTAATTACGGTACTAGATATAGTAAATAGTTCTCAATAAAGTTAATGTGTTATATTCTGATATATTTCAGTAATTGTTTTTCTTTCTGGTTTGTATTTATTCTCGGTGTTGTGTTATCAGTATGTATATTTATCTATTACTTCACTTGGGAAATCTGCTTAGTTTACACAGCCCCTGCGTGACGGACTTTTTTAGTTTTCGGCCTCCAGTAAACCCCCGCTCCATTATTTTATGAAACACTTTATTTGGCCATAATACCAAATATTGTTCTCATTGAACTTTTACGTTTTGAGATAAATGCTAATACGTGACCCACGTGGGAAATTGCTTAGTAAACACATCCCCTGAGTGACGGACTTTTTCGTTATCCACTAGGTAGGATCGATGGACATTTGAGGAAATAAGGATGGCCCAATCTGCTAATAGATCCGATTTGCCTCTACTATCCACTGGTTTTTCTCCGTGCCCGGTTGACAGATAGAGTGGTCTTGCTGATAGCTAGGTTGACAGCTGGTGGAATTGGCCCTGTCCGCCATTCTCCACTCTTCCATGATATACAGCCCTGATGAGCTCTCCCGGCTGATAATGATCCCAGTCGTCAAACATATGTTCCACGAGCAAAATACGGTAGCAGTTATTTTGGGCACCATTGTCCTTTCTGACGCTCCATTCTTGCCATCATTTTATTGTTTTTGTTGTTTTTTTATGAGCAATATCCCCTCGCTGGGAACGCTTCAAAATAAATAAATAATGCTTTAGCGGTCGCAATTTTTGTTTGATCGTTACCAAACCACCTTTGGGCACATGAAAATCCTCGCGCTGTTAGAGAATTTCACTACCAGCATGAGTTTTCTGTAAACGTGTGGGTCGGTCTTTGTTATAATCGCATAATTGGTCCCGTATTTTTACCTGCTCGACTTCACGCTGAAAGTTATCATCTATTCCTGGAGAATGACTTACGGGCACTTTTGGAAGCCAATAGTTTTTTGTAATTTAAATACATTATTTAAAAAAAATACACTTTTTGCACAACTATTTTCATTTTTTTGTGATTTTCTCAAAAACGAAGTGAAAACGAGGCATATGCCAGATGACTTTTTTTCTTAGTTTTTCGATCCTCTATCGATCCCTGAAGTTTGGCCGTTTGGTTTGGGGAACGTTTTATGCAAAAATAAAGATCAAGTTAGTTAATGGCTGAAATCGGACCAGTGGGAGAAGGGTTTAGAGGGGGGATTTTCGAAAATTCAAAATATCTCCATTACGATATGCCTGATAGAACCAATCTTATTGCAAATTAAATTTACTATAAATATTGTACTATACATTTATTCTCTATCTTGAATATTAACCGAGATATTTGCATTTTTATTAAATTTGGGCCGATAAGGGATGTTTCCCGCCAAAAGCTAATTCAGCCTTTGCCGCAACTGTTCGGCTCTCGTATGGAGATTTCTCTATTGCATAACTTCACGTGGGAAATCTGCTTAGTTTACGCAGCCCCTGCGTGACGGGCGTTTCTCTTGTGACTCGAGTTCAAATTGTTGGCAGCTTTTAAGGGTTGTAGATTAGTTTTAACATGTTTTTGTGCAGTCATAGCCTATGACCGAAACTCCTGTTAGCAGATTTCTCGGCTAATACTTGAGTTACAAAGAAATTCAATGAACGAAATTCTAATGAACATTTTAAAGAGCCTACAGATCACCAAGCAATTTTCCGTATTGCGACTCGGAACTCGAAACAAGTGGATTAATTCAATTTTTGGTATTTAAGCATGAAATAAAGAGAATATGATAGAGTATAATATTTAATGAAGTAAAATATAGAATAAATAGAAATTTATATGTTTAAAGATTTACATCTTCATTGAATAAACAAATTTCCATATAAAATAAATAATTATAAGTGGCTGCGAAATAAGCCGATTTCCCACGAGAAGTTGTTACAAATATTCTATAAAGGCAAGATAAACCCGTAAACCTCTAAAAACAAAAGTTTAACCTAACCTGTAAACCTACATCTCAGGACGAATAATAGTTAGAAACGGCCGGCGCCAGAGCTCTCGCGGAAACATAGCCTATTGGTCACAACCACGGCAGACCATACAATAATGAATATCTCGGTTAATATTCAAGATACAGAATAAATTCAAATGAACGAAATTTAAGAGCATTAATTGAATAACAAAAATGTTTCTATTCAATTTTTCCATCCGACCGACGCATAATGACGGAGATATTTTGAGTTTTCAAATACCCCCTCTAAACCCCCTCCAAATACTGGTCCGATTTTAGCCATGACGAATTGATCTTAATTTTTACAGAAAACGATTAAAATATATGAATAGAATATATATATATATATTTCTTATATATATATATATCTACAAATTTATATATATATAAATTTTAATTTTTAACGGAATAATTTTCTCCGAGTTCTTGGGATCAACAATACTTTGTCAATAAAAGAAAATTTCGAAAAAAAAAAAAGCAATATAGTGTAAATAGTAAAATATAGTACATAAAAGATAACTAAAAGCATTCTATAAACACTTTTCCGTCTTAATATAACATTTACCTGGAGTGAGGTCCATCAGCACTTATAGACTCCAGAGTATTGCATGCTGGCGTGATGAAGTAGCAAATCTTGTGTAGTTTTTCGAGGCTATCGATACTAAGTATCTCTTGCATTTTATGCACATCACTGACTGCTGAGGAAAGTGTTTGTAGATATTTATTTCTATCTTCAATGAGCTTTTCACAGTAGAGAAGTAATGTGACAGGCTATTAGGGATGAACTGATCACAAAAAGTGCAACGTTCCTGAATGAGAAACCTTTGATTCGTGATTGAAACCTAAAACATTTTATTTTTCAGGGCACCTAATAACAGTAGTTTCTGCCCCAAAAAACAGTTAAACTCTAACCTGTGAACCTATGATGATCATTTTGTTCATCGATTACTAAAATCTGTGTGGTTAAGATAGAAAGTATTCTGATTCATTTAAAATTACTTCACTAGCTATAGTAAATATCTTGCAATAAAATTAAAATTAATATGTTATATTCTGATATATTTCATTAATTTTTCATCTTTCCGGTCGAGAATAACTCTATCTATTCAGTGCTGCGAAATAGGCTGGCCTGTTTTTTAACAATTCAGACGCTTTCCGTAGTCGATACTATTAAACTTGTAAACTGACTGAATGAGACTCCAGGCGCACTATATAGTTAGTTGGCAGAACTCCTCGGCTAGCTCAAAAGTCCGTCACGCAGGGGCTGCGTAAACTAAGCGGATTTCCCAAGTGAAGTTATACAATAGAGAAATCTCCATACGAGGGACGAATAGTTATAGAAAACGGCCGAACCAGAGCTCTCGCGGGAAGTCCGACCATAGCCTATTGGTGACACAGCAGAATTTAACAAAAGTCCAAATATCTCGGTTAATATTCAAGATAACAGAATAACTGTGTATAGAAACAATATTTTATAGTAAAATTTAAATTGCCAATACAAGTTATTTTATTCAATTTTTCCATGCGACGCATATTAACGGAGATATTTTGAGTTTTCAAAATCCCCCCTCCCCTCCCCCTAAAGGCCCCCCCTCCTACTTGTCCGATTTCAGCCATTAACGAAATTGATCTTCCTTTTTACATAAAACGATTAAATATCGATTTTGGTACAGGTCAAACAAAAATTGCGACCGCTAGAGCGTTAACAGACAAATATATATATGTATTTATTTATTATATTATATTCTATATATATATATATATATATATAAAATATTATATGTTTATATATATAATTTGGAACGGATCTCATTTTCGTCATCTACTGGGTAGGATGAAGGACATTTCGAAGTAAAATTTCGAAAAATCGCGTCATGAGTACGACCTCAATAGCTCATTTCCCTTAAGGGGATCTGCTTAATAAAAGTTGTTTCAGGGGCTTTAGCTCTACGACTTTCGATAGCATCTAGATAGCTTAAGATTAAATATTGAGTATGGTAGAAACCAAATAAACATTTTCCGTTTTATTAAACAATTTACCTTGAGTGAGGTCCGTCACGCAGGGGCTGCGTAAACTAAGCAGATTTCCAACGTGAAGTTATGCAATAGAGAAATCTCCATACGAGAGCCGAACAGTTGCGAGGACCGAATTAGCTCTTGGCGTGAAATTATCCTGAATCGGCCCAAATTTAAAAAAATTTAAATATCTCGGTTAATATTCAAGATAGAGAATAAATGTATATAAAAATATTTATAGGAAAGTTATTTTGCAATAAGATTGAATGAAGAATTTTTTGATCCGACGTATGGCAACGGAGATATTTCGGAATTTCGTAGATCCTCCTCTAAAGTTCGATTTCAGCCATTTTTGATCTGTTTTTTTTTTTTTTTAATATATGTCTTGAACGGACCTCAATTTCGTCATCTCCTGGGTAGGATAGATGGACATTTGAGAAATTTTTCAATAATCGCTCAGTGAGTATGATCTCGCTGATTTCCCTTCATCTGCTACAAATATGTGTATGATAATATGGAGCGTCAGAAAGGACAATGGTACCCAAAATATCTGCTGCTGCATCTTGGTCGTGGAACATATGTTTGACGACTGGGATTTGTATCAGCTTGCTCATCAGGGCTGTATATCATGGAAGAGTGGAGAATGGCGGACAGGGCCAATTAGATGTCAACCTAGCTATCAGCAAGACCACTCTATCTGTCAACCGGGCTCGGAGAAAAAACAGTGGTTTGTAGTGGCAAATCGGATCTATTAGCAGATTGGGCCATCCTTATTTCCTGAAATTTACATCGATCCTACCTAGGAGATAACGAGAAAGTCCGTCACTCTAAGTATGTGTTTACTAAGCAATTTCCCACGTGGGTCTGGTATAAACCAAATAAACATTTTCCAAACAAGAACATAAAATCTTAACGCATGAGGACTTCATACAGCAAATTATTAAGTCTATTGATAAATGGAGATGGCAGAAATATCTATTTTGTCTCTGTGAGCAGCGGGAAGAGATTCCAGATATGCCTGCTAAATCTGCTTATCCTATCCCGGTAAGGGCTAATCCCATGCACGCCATAGGATACCCATCTCCAATATCAACCCCTGTCTTATCAATACAGTCTCTCTCTTATCAATACTCTTCTTATACAATATCTACTCTTTTCAATATCAGTTCTATTTTCAAATACATATATATTTATATATTCAAAGAAGGAAAAGGAGTTCAACTCGAGCATCTTTCAACAAACTGATTTGGCCTATCTTTTGATGGAGATTTCATAATTCAGCGGATTCGAGGGTAAAAACAAAGTTTGTATGTATATATAAATATATCTATATATATATATATATATATATATATATATATATAGATATCTACATACATATATATTACTAGCTCAGATACCCGGCTTCGCCCGGTAATTCATTTGAGGCTGGATGGTGATGGTATTTGTTTGGGCAAGGCTTTACTTTGTACAATATTTTGACATTTACCCTTCCCGGTGTTTAGGGTTAATACCCGTCGTTTTCTGTGGAATATGGTTAATAAATAAAATTTAATTTTTTATGTAAGGCTTCACTGTCCTCCATATTGTCATATTTCCCCGTTTCCTGTGACATTATGCCAATAGATTTAAATTATTAAGGACAAAATATTATAATAATATATTATAATTTGAATTAAATTTTCCAGATGAGTTACCTGGTAGTTCATATTGCAAAAAGATGTTGTTTCCCAGCAAATTTCTCTAAATAACAAAATAAACAACTTTTATTATGTGCATATTTGCCGAAACCAGGCCCAATATGAAACGAATAATCACTATTTTTTAATTTCAAGCCTCCATTATAACCCCCACTCCTGCCCGTCCCGCAGATATGTTATTATGGCTTACTATAAGGAAGGCGTTAATGCTAATACACAGTATATATAACAAAAGTTTCTCCAAATAACAAAATAAACAACTTTTATTATGTGCATAATTGCCGAAAATGCATTAGGAAGCGAAATATTGCTATTTTTAATTTCAGGCTTCCCTTATAACCCCCACTCCTGTTCGTCTCAGAGGATATTTATATAGCCTAAAGTCGGGTTGGAACTTAACGGGACGGACTTAAGTTGGGTTAGTAGTAATATACATACCAAGTTTCATAAAATTCGGTTCAGCCGTTTATGCGTTAAAAGGTAACAAACAAACAAATAAATAAACAGACTCCAAAGAAACAAATTGCAGTTATGGTGTCTATGACATGAGAAACGAAAAGTTATCGTGAAATTTCTCGAAAAAAATAATGTACAGACAGAGGTTACAATTGTATATATATATATATATATATATATATATATATATATATATATATATATATTAATTACCTCAATGAATTTACCCTTCTGAGAGGGAGTGCATTACTTGGATTTGTAGATTTATAAAAATAGCTTAAATACAATTTTTTTGGGAAAGCTATGTATTAATAATAAAAGTCCGTCACGCAGGGGCTGCGTAAACTTAGCATATTTCCCACGGGAAAGTTTACAACAGATATATCTACATACAGGTTACACCACCGTGAATGTTAAGCGAACAAATACAAACGGTAATAATAAATCATTCAGTCAATTTACAAGTTTAATAGTATCGACAACGGAAAGCGTCTGAATTTTTAAAAAACAGGGCAGCCGATTTCCCAGCACTGAATAGATAAGAGTTATTCTCGACCGGAAAGATGATAAATTAATGAAATATATCAGAAATAGTAACATATTAATTTTAATTTTTATTGCAAGTTATATCAATCCTCTGTAGCTAAATCCCCCCTCCCCTTGGTGTAATTTCAGCCGTAAATGAATCAGAATAATTTCTATCTTAACCACACAGATTTTAGTAATCGATGAACAAAATAAGGGGGGGGTCTACAGAAAGTATTCGTTTGTATCTCGTACAATAAAGCTTTGTTAAAAACAATATTTGGTATTTAGCATTGTAATGAAGTGGTTATTCATATAACAGCTTATTATTACAATAATATGGCACTAATAAAAGTGGGGGTTCACTGAAAGCGGAAAACTATAAAATCCAAATATCTCGGTTAATACTCATTATACGGAACTATGTGTACAACAATATTTACAGTAAATGCAATTTGCAATAAGATTGTTTCTATACAATTTTTCGATCCGGCATATAGTAACAGATATATTTATATTTTATAGTTTTACGCTTTTAGCTGGCCGAGGAGTACTGCCAACTACATAGTGCGCCTAGAGACAGGCCGAAACCTCGTGAGGCTCAGTGTTACCACGAAGGTTATTAACTATAGGTCCAAATTGTCACTCAGGCACTTTTTGTAATCAGTTCATCCCTAATAGCCTGTCACATATACTTCTCTACTGTGAGAAGCTCATCGAAGACAGAAATAAATATCTACGAACACTTTCCTCAGCAGTCAGTGATGTGCATAAAATGCAAGAGATACTTAGTATCGATAGCCTCGAAAAACTACACAACATTTACTGCTTCATCACATCAGCATGCAATACTCTGGAATCTATAAGTGCTGATGGACCATGCTCCAGTTGAATGTTATATTAAGACGGAAAAGGGTTTATAAAATGCTTTTAGTTATTTTGCATGTACTATATTTTACTATTTACACTATATTGTTTTTTTTTACTTTTTTTTATTGCCATATTATTGATAATCTCAAGAATTTGGATTATTATTATTTATTTAAAACGACAGAATTGTTATTTGTTTATTTAATTTGTACAAGATGTAAATCTTTAACAAATAAATATATACTCTATTCTATTCTATATTTTACCTTTTCAGTCAACATTAAATATCATATTTGTCATTAGCTAAAATCGTACCAGAAATTTGGAGGGGGTTTCGAGTGGGTATTCGGAAATTCGAATTAACTCCATTATTGTGATTCGGATCTTAAAATGTTATAGGACCATTCTTGTTATACGTTTAATGCTCTTACATTTCGTTCAATGATTTTTTTCGTAACTCCAATATTAATTGAGTAATTCGACTTCCTTGTTTTCCCACAATTTCTTGTTTCTATACAATTTATATAGTAGGCATATAGTAACAGAGATATTTTGAATTTCCGAAAATCCTCCGTTCTAAATCCCCCCCTCCCCTTGGTCCGATTTCAGCCGTTAACGAACTTGATCTTTCTTTTTACATGAAACTACTAAATATCAATAATTTCGACCGCTCGAGCGGGAACAGATATATATATATATATATATATATATATATATATATATATATATACTGTCCTCATGACGCGATTTTCGAATTTTTTCTTCAAATGTCCATCGATCCTACCCAGGAGATGACGAAAAAGTCCGTCACGTAGGGGGATCTCTAAACCTATTCACGAGGGACGAATAGTTTACAGACACGGCATGAGTACAACCTCAATAGCTGATTTCCATTAAGGGAAATCTGCTAAAATGAGGTCCGTTCAAAACTGTATATATATTTGTCTATTACCGCTCTAGCGGTCGCAATTATGATTTAATCGTTACCTAACTCGATTTAGTCGTTTTATGTAATAGAAAGATCAAGTTTGTTAACGGCTGAAATCGGACCAGTGGGAGGGGGGTTTAGAGGGGAGGTTTTTTGAAAATTCAAAATATCTCCGTTACCATACGTCGGATCAAAAAAGTGTATAGAACCAATTTTATTGCAAATTAAATTTACAATAAATATTGTTCTATACATTTATTCTCTAACTTCAATATTGACCAAGATATTTGCATTTCTATTAAATGTGGGCCGTTAACGAACGTTTCAGGCCAAAAGCTAGTTCGGTCCTAACTGTTCGGCTCTCGTATGGAGATTTTTCTATTGTATAGCTTCTCGAGGGAAATCTGCTTTGTTTACGCAGCCCCTGAGTGACGAACTTTTTTTGTCATCTACTAGAATCGAAGGACATTTGAAGAAATCTTTCGAAAATCATGTCATGAGTACAACCTCAGTAGCTGTTTTTCCTTAAAGAAAATGTGCTAATTGCGTCCTTTAAATTGGTAACAGACAAGAATATGTATTTAAACTTTGAAACGGAGCTCTTTTAGCAGAATGTTTTCGTCATGGCCTATGTAGTATCGATGGACATTTGAAGAATTTCTACGAAAATCGTCATATGTTCAATCTTCAAACTTCAATAGCTGATTTTTTTTTAAAAGTGGGACAACGGTAATTGAAGAGATAAACCATAGTCTGAAGGGCTAAATCTGTTCATGGCTTCGTCGCTAGTCTCCTGGTAGGGCTGCATAGTCGGGAGCCGCCCCCTCCCCCCTTCATATTACAAATTCTAATGGGAGGAAATCCTTGCTGGAGACGCGGCAAATCTCACACATGAATATGCAGAGACGCGGCTAGAATATTTGAAAAGCGAGTCGGGATTATATATAAGAGGAGAGAAAGAGGCCGGTGATTCTTGATGAAGGTGCGCCGATGAATTCGGAGGTAACGAACGGACTTAAATTGCTCCACTTGTTAGATTCACTGTTTTTCTCCTACACACATATCTCCTCTAATCAACCCGCGCGCAATTTAATAAAATGGACTACCGTCAATTCTAAATCATATGTGGAACTGCCTTTTGTGTAATTTAGGGGTAGAGCTTTCCAATGAGATATTTACTAGGAACAATAAGAAAGAACGTATGTTGAATATATACTACAAAAGCATCATAGTGACCTAGTGCAAATATTATAAACACATACATGAATATTAATTAATTAATGTACAATCATAAGAACTTCAGTTTTAGTATATTACCTATTTTAAAAGTAAGTATAATAATATACCTGGTTGTAAAGGCGGGAAGCTTTTTAAAGGCAAGAATAAGAGAGCATTAAACTGAAATATTTACTAATTCTCTTGAAAGATGAGAGAAAATAATACAAGTCACTATTTGAGTTCTCCAAAGAATCAAGTATATTGAATTGATTAAGCAACATATAATACACTTTATAGATATAGAGGTTGAAAAAGAAACAAAAGGAAACTTAACTTTATAGAATAATTTAGCGGCAAGCCAATAATATATATACAATAGAATGATCGATCGGTCCTATATTGTGTGAGTACTCATTTCATAATTTGCGTAGATAATGCTAGCATTATTAGAAGTAGGTACCTGCGGGAAACATATACTTTCCTTTAAGTGGAGTCTTCTTCCGTTGTTATTTTGTGTGTTCCCTATAAGATTCTGTCTTCTAGCTGGTTGCGGTGATCCGTATATGATGGTAGCGTTGCGGGAGATGAAAGATTGACTATAACTGTGGCCGTAGAACCGTCCCTGGAGAGGCCAACTGAACGGTTATCTATGAAGCGGTATACACACTTTACTGTAGCGGAGAAATGACCCCGGAGGCGGCAAAGCCCCACTGGCCGTAGAAACGACCCCTCAGAGCGTCAAAGCCCAACTAAACTATATCTTTGTAACTAGCCGATGCCTTCTTGAGCTGCAACGTAGTTTCCGCTGTAGGCCACAGCCTTGTTGATCTGCATGTGTGTGGCGGGTTTGTGAACTCAGCGAGCGCGGGAAATTCAATTTAAAATGACGACTGAACACTGGTTAATAGAGATAGTAAAATGTCCGTCACTCAGGGGCTGCTTTAACTAAGCAGATTTCCCGTATTTGTATTTATTTCAACATGTAAAAGTTCAATGAGAACTATGTGTGGTATTTAGGCTTCAAATAAAGTGCTTCATAATATAACAGCTTTTTGCTAATATCTTTACGAAAGTTAAATACATGAAAAATTAAACAGAAATAGTCACGTATTTGGGAAGTGCGAGGTAGATCAAAGAAGCCGACAGAGGATCTAGTTCTTTCGAGTCCTGTTCTGGAAGGGCCTGGCCCGTCCCTTTGATGTTTTGCCGCCAATCTATATAAGACACCCTGGCCGACTCTAGTCAGTTTTAGTTTGCTCTGAGCTGTCTTCAAGTGACCATCAGTGCAACAGTGCCACTTAGTGCAGTGCGGTAAAGTGTTTTTATGTGAAGAACAGTGCTGTGCCGTGACTCTGTAAGTAACAGTTTAGTGCCGTGTTTAAGACAGTAGGGTGCCGTTAACTTCGCGAAGTAAAAGACAGTGCAGTGCCGTGTTTTCTGTGAATTTCAGTGGCCGTCAGTGAATCATTGGACTGTGTAATCTGAAGAATAGTGACGCTATCAGCGCATACTGTGAGTAGTAATAAAGAAAAATTAACCAAGTGTGTAGTGCATTGTAAATAAATTTTGCAGTGATAAAAATTGACAAAAGAACTCTAATAAACAACGTTTATTACTGATTTTTGTAATAAAAACGTAACGATATGATATAAGTAGGAGTGGGGTTTTACCCATGATCTTAGGCTAAATTATGAAAATTTCTTGGTTAATATTCTATTTTGAGAAACCATGTCTATAACAATATTTATAGAACATAGCATTTGCCCTCTAAACTTTAGAATTCTTCCCCACTAAACCCCCCCGTTCTGACCTGTCCGATTTTAGCTGTTAACAAACTTGATCTTCATTTTTGCCTAAAACGTTTAAAGATCGAGTTTGGAAACGAGCAGGCAATAATTGTGCCAATTAGAGCGACACAAAAACACACACACACACACACTCACACACACACACACACACACACACATATATATATATATATATATACTAACTCAGATACCCGGCTTCGCCCGGGAATTCATTTGAGGCTGAATGGTGATGGAATTGTTTTGGCAAGGCTTTATTTTGCACAATAATTTGACATTTATCCGTCCAAGTTTTAGAGTCTATACCCGTCGTTGCTGTGAATTAGTTAATAATAAAATTCATTTTTTATGTAAGACTTCACTGTCCTCCATATTGTCATATTTTCCGTCTCCTGTGCATTATGCATAGGTTTAAATTATTAAGGACAAAAGATTAACATAGATTTGAATTTATTATTCCAGGTGAGGTACCTGGTAGTTCATATTGTAAAGAATTGTTGAACATATCAATATTTCTAAGAGAATTACTTGCTTCATACATTGTTCCCGAAAAAAAAATGTATAAATCAAAAGTAACTCTAAATAACAAAGTAAACAACGTTTGTCCAAAAACAAATAGGCAATGATGTATCGCAAGTTTTTATTTCAGGCCTCCCTTATAACCCCCACTCCCGTTTAGACCTACAAATTTTAATATAGCTTATAATCATGGAAGAATTAATGCTAATTCACATAAGGAGTTTTGTTAATTTCGGTTCATTCGTTTGTGCCCAACAAAATTGTTAGCTCCCCCTTTAGTATTTAGTGTATATCACGTTTATACTTTGTTATACGACAAAAGAGAATATAACAAATGTAACTTTACATAACAAAGTAAACAACTTTCGTCATGTGCATTTTTGCAGAAAGTTTGAGTTTGAGTTAGTTTGGTTGAGTCTTTTGTGCCAAATAAAATTGTTGCCTCCCTCTATAATTTTTAGCGTATAACTTCGATATACAAAGATAGTGTATTTAACAAAAGTTTCTCTAAATAACAAAATAAATAACTTTTGTTATGTGCATAATTCCAAAAAATGCATTAGTAAACGAAATATTGCTATTTTTATTTTCAGCCCTCCCTTATAACCCCCACTCCTGTTCGTCTCAGAGAATATTAACATAGCCTAATGCCTAAGTTGGTTTAGTAGTAATATACATTCCAATTTCATAAAATTCGGTTCAGCCGAATGTGCGTGAAAAGGTAACAAACAAGCAAACAGACACCAAAGAAACAAAATGCAGTTGTGGTGTCTATGACATGTGAAGCGAAAAGTTATCGTGAAATTTCGCAAAAAAAATCAATGTACAGACAGAGGTTACAATCTTATATATACACACAGTTTTGGACATACCTTCATACTTTGGTAATGGTAAAAGTGAATACATTCGAATTAGTAGAGGAATATAACAAGGCGATAGCCCTTTAAGATTCGCCAACCTTCCGCAATGTTTATTTATTTAATACCATACTCGATATACAACTGTTTCATTCAACTAAAGATGACAATAGTTAATGGCTGAAATCGAAACCCGGACTAGTGGGGGGGCCGTTTGGTGAAAGGGAGAACTTGAAAATTACAAATATCTCCGTTACTATGAGTCGGATCTAAAATAGTTATTTATTATACAAGTGACGAAAGTAGATCATTTTACAACACGAGTCAACGTTTACCTGTCTGGTCACTTCATAACATCAATGGTCGCTTGTATTCTTTTCCGCTAAAATCTAGTTCGTCCGTTTCCGTAACTCTTCGGCACTCGTATGGAGATTTCTATATTGTATAACTTTACGTGGAAAAACTGCTTTGTTTACACAACCCCTGCGTGACGGACATTTTTTTTCCAATGGCAATATGTTTAAAGGCTATTTGGGTATTTCCTGACGGCAGGATGTTAGTCGTGGAACCGAATGCGAGCGTAGGCAAACCTTTGCCCATTTAAATCCAAGGTAGGCTGGAACGGACAGGAAATAGATCTACAAAGAAGGGCTTATCTCTAACTAGTCGGATAGGTCTAAAGAAATCCTGACCTTGAGCGACTCCCTTATCTTGGAGTAAAGCCTCTCGGAGGGCTTGGAGAGAATCTACAACTAAGGCTTGCTTACTTTATCTATCTCGGCCTAACACTAGTCATTCTCTTTAACATCTTGACATTATCTCTGCCCTGAGTCTACTACTCTCACGTATAAAGCACCGAACAATTCTACTGTATATATATATATATATATACTCACACTCACACATAAAAAAGTCCGTCCAGTAAAATGACAGGTAATGTATATTTCCACGCTGTTCTCATTCCAATAATCCTTATTATACTAATACTGTCATTCAAATTAACGTTAATTGAATTCGGCCCACTAATTCGAATCATAATGGCTTTCTTTGGGAATCAACATTTCTATAAATGAAAAAAAAAGTCCTTCTGACAGGGGATACATTAACTAAGAAGACAATCAAATACCGAGTTTGGCGTCGTTAAACAAAAATTGCGGCCGCTAGAGTGTTAACAGGCATATATATATATATATATATATATATATATATATATATATATATATATTTAGCAAATATAATAAATAAAATAGCAAATTTTTAGCAATTTTCTTTCTGTGGGTATTCTAGTAATTAAAGAGAATTTAGAGTCTAAGTCCATTCAACTAAGCAATTAGATAAAACTCAGATTAGATTTATTTGTCGTGAAGTTGATCTATTCTAAACTGTAAGTAGTTTTTCGCACATTTAAACATCTTTAATTATTAACCAAGCATTTTCTTTAATTAATGTTTTATTTTTATTTCGGTCCAGAATAATGGGTCTTTCAAACTTAGATGGAATGCCGGAGCTTACGTTACACTGCCGAACGCTTGGGGTAGTGAAGTCTACCATTCACTGTAATAAAAATGAAGAATAATCTTTTTTTTTAAATGTGTTAATTTATCTTTATATTTTTTTTATTTTGTATTTTTGTGTAAATAATAAATAAAAATTATTCACTTTTGGCAGATTTTGTTTAAATAACCTATAGATTAACCAATTATTTTAATTAAAAAGATGAATATACATATATATTAAGTATTTAACAAAATTATAAGACTAAATCTAAGTGTCCGTTTTTTTTTTTTTTGCGGTTGAGTGTGTATATATATGCTGTAAAAGGGTAGTGTGTTTAGTTAAATTGAGTAAAGGGAAGTGTGTTTAGTTAATAGCTATTAATCAATGTATTTGTAATAATGTAATTGTAGAGGCCGTATGATATTAATTATTATAATATGATTTACTTGGGTGGGCGTGTCCTGGCTGGTGCTAGAGAGGGGTTTTCTGGCTGACCGGTGCAAGGAATGTGGGGCCGGGGGACAGTGTCCAGCCAGGCAGGGACTGGGTGTGTCGATGTCAGTGCTTGTATGCAGAGCAGCCCCTCAGCATGTTAAATTGGCCATGGCTAATCCTAGGTGGAGAGACCTTTGGTCATACCCATTTAATCTGATAGCCAGTCCCATTCCCGTTTTATTTAGTTTTTATGGGGTTATATATTTTTTGGTGTTAACTACTTTTTAATCTAATTTGTAAAATATATGGATTTAAGAGAAATAGGACTATCCATCGACCCCTCCCTCTCACAGAATATCCTCATTACAAATGGTGTCAGGCGCGGGGTAGTTTATGCGGCGATTTGGGGCTAAACTACTTAAAGAACTACGCGTGAATAGAATAGAGAAAGAGTGAGAGGGAGATAGGGCGTGGCTAGCTATAGCGACACAGGAGGCGATAAGGATAGTTGATGAGAGCTTTAAATTCGCGGGACCGCATTCCGAGGCCTTATCAGTTACTCATACCCTACAGTTGATAGATCCTTAGGGTCGCGGGCGTCAAGCCCGAGTGTAGTAAATAAATAATCTTTTCCCTTATTGCGTATATTCTCACCTTGTGTAAGCATGGAAGGGGAACTTCGACAAAAGTTGGAGCAGCTCGTCGAGGCTAATCGGGCTTTCGAGGAGAGGGAAGCATCATTGAAAAGGGAGCTTGAACGCATGTCCACGCAGCTGAGTACGCTAACGGGTAAAGAAGTCAAAGTGACCGAATCTGATAACGAGACTATGTTGGGCGGTCCCCGGGCTCAAGTAAGAAAGGACATGAGCCTCCAGACTATGGTATTACCGTGGTCCGGTGAACCAGGGTCAATCTCAGTGACTGATTTTTTTTGAAGGGGTGGAACTTGTAGCCCAATGCGGTAACTGGGGAGACTTAGATAAAATCCTGGTTGTGAGGATGAAGTTGAAGGGTCCAGCCGCGTCGTTTTTAGCCAGTCGTCGTGACCTGACGAGCCCTCAGTCGACCTACGGAGCGATTAGAAACGCGTTAGAGGCTAGGTTTAAAGATACCTGGAAACCGGAACAGTACTTGATGAAACTTAGTAGCGTTCGTCAGGAAAAGGGCGAAGACTCCAGGGACTTTTCGGCGGACCGCTGTAGAGGTCCATAGGGTGAAAAAGCTCTGAAGGAAAAGGGGTCCTCCATGAGAGCCAAATGTTTTCGTCCCCCCCCCGATGGAGGGAGTCGCGAGAGAAGCAGATCGATCGCGTTGGTATATAACGAGCGTACCTGAGTGGCCTTAAGGGGCGCAAGTAGGCCGGTGTTGGTACGGATGTTCCCTCCGTCTACTTCCTTGGAAGAAAGCAGTAGAAAGGGCGTGCACCATTGAGCTGGAGGAGGGGGGTAGTCGGCAGGTGTTTGCAATTGGGGGGGATGAGACCGGGGGAGAAGGGCCGGTGGTGAGTAGGGTAACACCAAGAAAGACCCGAGGGAAGTCCCGGTCCTCATTGGAAGTGATTATTGTTATCGCTGTGGAGGGTAGCGGTCGACTTTTTCAAGTAAATGTGCAACGCCAGTCACTCCAGGCGATCGAGGTGGCACTGATAAGTAACAAAAAAGGGTCCAGGTAACCCTGACTTGCTCACGGTGTGCTATCAGAAGCCCGGAGATACTCCGAGGGACACGTACGCTAAGGATTGCACGCCATAGGGTTAAATCAGCCCGCGTATTTGGGTAGAAATAGTCACGAGACATGGTGGGAGCCCGGCGCTGGCTTCTGGAAACTGACCATGGAACTTAGTTTCGTGACCAAGTTCCGTCAGGTCAAGGGTGGGTCATTACTGGGGAACAAAGAAGGGTTTCAAAGCGTAACTCCTTAACCACCCGGAGTGTAATCGGTATGATCGAGAGGCTCCATCGTACGAGATACAGAATCAGTTTCAACACTATGGCCAGAAGGACGGTAGGGATTGGGAATAGATGGGTCCCGTATGCGCTGATGCATATCGATCAATACGCTATTCCGTCCACAGGCTACTCCACCGAAATTTCCTGATATTCGGTAGAGAGCTAGACTCCACCCGTCGTTCTGTGACTCGTCACCCCTGAGAGAAGGGGAAGCCTTGTGGAAGACCAGGTTGGCAACCTCAGACAACCGCCTTTCAAAAGCGTATTGAAGAGGCAAGAGCCCGGGCTGAAAAGACGTGGGCGGAACGAACACGCCTATTGTAAACAGAAGGTTAAAAGGAGCGTTGTATTCAAATGCGGGGATCGAGTTTATTTGCATGTGCCTGCAAGTAAAACCAGGTCACTTTCCAAAATTCCATTGCCCTTGGACGGAAACCTCATGAAATTGGTGAAGGTACTGTCTCGAGTAACCTACGAGGTATTACTTTAGTACCGGGGGTCGGATGGTGGTCCCATGCATATTCTGCTATAAAGAAAGCGTACTCAAGTGATTGAGGGGTCGACTCCAAGGTCAACCAGGCGGTTGATGACCTTCCCCAGTGTCGGAAATACTAACGGAAGAGCCGTCTATAACTTGAGATGTGGCCCGGTGCAAAACTTACACCTGGACGGACGATTACTTTGGAGGGTGTGGCGAGGAGGAAGAGGCGCAGGGCGCAACAGGCCGCAGTCCAAATATTGTATAACACCTCCAGGCCACGGTGACCCCTGTGGAAGGGATGTCGGAGAACTGCAACCGTGGAGCCGGGGGAGAATTCGTTTTTAGACCCAACGGGGCAAACGAGCGTGATTAGGGAATACTCAGCCGGTAGGGGTAAAGTCACTCCCTGAACTGTTAGAAGAAGCAACCGGGCCCTCAGGAGACACAGCCTTTGGGTTTGCCCAACTGACGCCAATACCAGTCGCGCCAGGGCCCGAGTTCAGGCCACCGCCATTCCCGATGCCCCGTGCGTACAAAATCAGGCAGTCCGTTGTCCGCTACCTGATTGCCCAATCCCCTGAGACCCCAACGGAAGTGTTACTCGGAGAATACTTCATATAGACGGTTGGCGAGATCGGTACTTCGAAGGGCAGTGTAGAGTCCCCTGAGGTAAGACGGAGGGAAGTGAGGAAAGTACCCTCGTTCCAGGGGGAAAGTCAGCGATTCAGGAGAGATTCCAGCTCTTCGGGCCCATAGGGGGGAACGGTTTCCGAAGGGAGTGAGAACGAGTCGGAAAGGTCCGGGAGATACTTTAACAACAGGATCACCGAATGGAAAGTTCCTTCCAACCCCGCACTTTGGCCAGGGACGTTGCGCCACGGTCTCCGTACCAACCTTCGCCATCGTAGAGTCACTACCGATGGTCCAGGAGGCGTAAAGACGCCTGTGATGAATTACAATTAGCGAAGTCGAGACTCCTTAGAGTAAGTATTTCAAGTACCGTGGGTTACAGGATAAATTGTTAATTCTGTTTGACTTGGTTGGGTGTAAGCGTCGAGTGATAAGGCGACCTATCACAGGAATCACAGGAGGAGTGACATCTCAGGAATGAGAGGGATAGGGAAAGCAGTGTCCCCCTCAATGATGCTTTTAAATGAAACAGTAACATGTGGGATAAAAAAATGAAATATTTATCATTACAGGCCTCTCTTTCGTAACCCCGAACTTGGCCAATATCGAGTTGTTACTTAGGCCTTGTAGGAAACGGTAAGGGGGGTGGAGTTGTGCCAAAGGGGGAATCTTTTCAAGGGTCCTATTGCGCAGTTGGGAATGAGAGAGAACCCCGCGGGATGTGGAGCTGGCTCTCCCGATGGGTGTGACTTTTGGTTTCGGGTGGCAGACGAGCCAAATTGTCTACTACAGTCTGGCGAGGGTCCATCGTGTGGCTACAACGCACGAGATAAGGGTGGTCTTAGACTTGCCACTGGAAGACTTCAGGACCGCACCATGACGGCAAAGCATAGTGCACTCAAGGTCCCAACAGCACAACTCGACAGGTGTGTTCCTGCAGGCGCTGGCAGAAGCAGAAGTGTGAACAGCTGTTTCTTCACTTTTGACATCGGAGGGCAGTTCCAGCTTGGATGACGTTGGCGGAGATCACGTCTAGGAACTGCGGAACTGCGCTGGAGGAGGAGTATGGACATTGTTCCTGTGGATGTTCATCGTATTAGGGACTACCCTTCTTGTGGGAGGCGTCGCCTTAGTGGCGGTTATTGGATGGCCGAGATGCGGCGGAGTATGGCTGAGGAGACCGAAGACGGGGTGCGCTTTGGAGGAAGCGTTGCGGCACGTAGAGGTGGAGACCCCTAAGGGGCCGGTGGAGAATTTGGACTCATAGTACCGGGACCCTCGAATAGTGTTGTTCTAAAGTGCCGTTCAGGAGTGAAGCGACACTTTTTCAGTGAGGGGGGTATTGTAAAGGGTAGTGTGTTTAGTTTAATTGTAAAGGGTAGTGTGTTTAGTTAATAGTTATTAATCATGTAATTACTCATGTATTTGTATAACGCAGGTAATTGTGTAAGATATTAATTATTTAATATGAGTTTACTTGGGTGGGGCTGGCTGGTGCTAGAGGGGGGTTTTCTGCTGACCGGTGCAAGATGTGAGGCCGGGGGACAGTGTCCAGCAGGCAGGGACTGGGTGTGCGTGTCAGTGCTGTAGCAGAGCAGACCCTCAGCATGTATTGGCCATGGATAATCCTAGGTGAGAGACCTTTGTCATACCCATTTATCTGATAGCCAGTCCCATTCCCGTTTAATTAGTTTTTATGGTGTTTATATTTTTTGGTGTTAACTACTTTTTAATCTATTTGTAAAATATATGTATTTAAGAGAAATAGGACTATCATCACATCCCTCTCACAGAAATCCCCATTACATATATATATATATATATATATATATATATATATATATATATATATATATATATATATATATATAGTTTTGAACGGACCTCATTTTCGTCATTTCTAAAATCATATGGGTCAAATACAGCGATTGACCAGTGCGTGTGACACTGTACTAAACGAATTTAAAATTTATCGCAATAAGCCTTTGGAGTAATTTATAGTGAGTGGAGCAGAATAGTGGAGACATTACATGTTGGAACTTTCTTCTTTCTAGTAGCTACTAAACTCCTAGCGATGTTGATTGGATACTGAAGGCGAACTGAAGTAGTCCATGGTAACCGTACAGATAAGTTAAATGTAGCGAGCCAACCCTGGTTTCGACCCAGGAACGTATAGTATTCTTGCCCAGTGATTTTATCCACAACACCATCACAATAAAACCCCTTGAGAATGGAAATGGTTATAGAACCATTCTTGTTAAAATATTGATCTTCTGCAATTGTTTTTCTTAGCGTTTTTTCGTAACTGAAGTACAGGGTCATTCAAAATAATGAGCTGATTTCAAAGCTTTATGGTGCATTACACCACTATCGCAGGAGAACACACTGCATGCCATTACAAAGAGCAAAGTTGTAAGTTGTCGAATGGTTGCCGGCAGTGTGCTCTATCGATACTTCTCTGTCCTAATCCCTACTGACTGCAGTTCCTACAGCAATGGTTGCCGGCAGTGTGCTCTATCGATACTTCTCTGTCCTAATCCCTACTGACTGCAGTTCCTACAGCAATGGTTGCCGGCAGTGTGCTCTATCGATACTTCTCTGTCCTAATCCCTACTGACAGCAGTTCCTACAACAATGGTTGCCGGGAGTGTGCTCTATCGATACTTCTCTGTCGTAATCCCTACTGACAGCAGTTCCTACAGCACTGGTTGCCGGCAGTGTGGTCTATCGATACTTCTCTGTCCTAATCCCTACTCACAGCAGTTCCTACAGCAATGGTTGCCGGCAGTGTGGTCTATCGATACTTCTCTGTCCTAATCCCTACTCACAGCAGTTCCTACAGCAATGGTTGCCGGCAGTGTGCTCTATCGATACTTCTCTGTCCTAATCCCTACTGACTGCAGTTCTTACAGCAATGGCTACACCTGTACAGAAATCTCTGTGCTACTGAGTTCGCCAAGACCAATTCTGTTGTCACAGAGCAACGTGTTTTCCATAGGAGATTCAACGTGCAGCACAGTGCCTCGCCAAGAACATCCGACCTTGGTTTGTACAGTTACGAGACACGTCAAAAGTTGTACTGATTTAGATGTCTGTTGGTCAGTGGGCTTTATGCGTCTGGACACCGTATTAGTTTGTTTACGTTTAGACCAAATCTGTTTACATACCTCGGATCTGTCTAACTCAGTACAACTTTTTGACGGGCTTGAAGATGGTGTTAATTTGCATCGAAAGCTGTTACTCCGACCATCAGCCAGTGACGACGGTCTCCACCGACAGCTATGACAACACTATCATTTATATTGGCGGTTCTAACCTTTTATATGAATTACCAAATACATGTGTCTTTATTGCAATCTTGTATTACTGTCTACTAATAAGATTTAGCTTAATGAAATCGGTTCATTCTTTTTAAAAATCCCATATTGAGCGTGTCAGTACTACTTTCTTGCTTTCGGTTTTCAGAAACCCCCACCTCCTTCCCTTATACTCATTAGATTTTCTTTACATATAAACACGTGGGAAATCTGTGTAGTCCTGCAAGACGGTTTTGTTTACTAAAGGCGAGTGATCCTCCGATATCCTAGATATGAACAAGAATTGAGGGAGAGAGAGAGAGAAAGCGCTAATGGCTGTTCCTTATCTAGCCGTTCGGCCATTGAGGAATGGAGCCCTTAACAAGACTCTCTATGAATAAGGAATTAGATCGATTTTCAAACTCCTTTAACGAAAGTCTAACCAAAGAGGTTTCTTTTCCTCGCTACCACCTACCGGCATAACTCCCTGGGAGGATTGATCACTAAGTAATCAAGTATCAAAATTTGATTAGTACACATAGAAGTTGCATTGTTATTAAGCGAAAATTTAAGAGTCTATTAGAATTAGCGTATTACTTTAAAGGAAGGGTCCTATTAGAAATAATGCTCTCAAAAATACGGGAGTAAAACGGTGTTTTAATGAGGTACAATATATTTTATGGGGCTTTATTGATTTATTGGAATTCTTTTATAATATTATTGCTGGAGAGAATTGGTTAGGATTTGTAAGTAGAATAAAGACCTACTTTATAAAGGCAGTTATGTCTCTTACCCAATACTTACCTTATAAAGCACAATTTATTTAGGCTCTCTCCTTCCTTAAAATTATACTCTTCCACGAAACAGCCAAATCAGCTTTTTTTATAAATTCGAATCACCCGAACATTAATGAATGTTAGTAATAAGACATAATTAATTTCGGTAAATAGGTAATGACAGCTTGAACTTGAATTATAATGACTAATAACTGTAAATCCTCCAATTTAACAAGGCTCCGCATAGGCCACTCCTTCCTTATTCACAGATGGTAAATGAAAAAAAAGTCCTTCACGCAGGTGCAGCCTAAACTAAGCAGATTTCCAACATGTTGGAATAACACACTATTGATCTCGACCCAGCATATATTGACTATTTCCAAAAAACAAAAATCCTATGAGACGTCATCATACTACCTATTTGCATGTATCGCATATAATGAAGGCACGTTGAAAACAATAGTTGGTATTTATGTATAATTTTGAACGGACCCCATTTTCGTCGGACCTCCTGTGCTACCGATGGAAATATTTAAAATTTACAAACAGATTGGTGCTGAAAAATCACGCTGACGATAACATCACTAATTCCAATTTACATTTCTTTAACTGCTGCGAAAAAAAACTACTTTGAATATTCGAAATTTACCTTCTCTCGACCCCCTCCCTCGCTGGTCCTTTTCCAGGCATTAACAAACTGGTGCGCAAAAATCGCTTTACTATTTAATTTACAAAAAACTGACGTGCGAAAAAACACCTTTAATATTTAAAATACAAAAAAACAGATGTACGAAAAAATCGCTTTAAATATTTAATTAACGAAAACTGGAGAGAGAGGAAAAACCCACTTAATATTTACAATTAACCAAAAAAACTGGTGCACGAAGTCTTTTAATATTTAATTTGAGAAGCTGGTGCGAAAAAGTTCTTTTAATATTTAATTTACAGAAGCTGGTGCGAAAAAAATAACTTAATATTTAATTTACAAAAACTGGTCGCAAAAAAAAAAGCTTAATATTTAATTTATAAAAACTGGAGCGAAAAAATCGCTTAATATTTAGTATACAAAAACTGGTGCGAAAATGTCTTTTAATATTTAATTTACAAAAACTGGTGCAAAACCGCTTAATATTGAAATTACAAAAAACTGGTGCAAAACCGCTTAATATTGAATTTACAAAAAACTGGTGCAAAATCGCTTAAAATTTAATTTACAAAAACTGGTGCAAAATCGCTTAATATTTAATTTATAAAAACTGGTGCAAAATCACTTAATATTTAATTTACAAAAACTGGTGCAAAATTGCTTAATATTTAATTTACAAAAACTGGTGAAAAATCGCTTAATATTTAAATTACAAAAACTGGTGCAAAACGAGCTTAATATTGAATTTACAAAAAACTGGTGTAAAATCGATTAATATTTAATTTACAAAAACTGGTGCGATAAAATCGCTTAATATTTAATTTAAAAAAACTGGTGAGAAATCGCTCAATATTGAATTTACAAAGACTGGTGCGAAAAAAATCGCTTAGTATTGAAATTACAAAAACAGGTGCGAAATCGCTTAATATTTGATTTACAAAAACTGGTGCGCAATCGCTTAAAATTGAAATTACAAAAACATGTGCGAAAAAATCGCTTAATATTTAGTTTACGAAAACTGGTGTGAAAAACTCGCTTAATATTTAATTAACGAAAACTGGTATGAAGAAGTTGATTTGTATTGAAATTACAAAAACAGGTGCAAAAAATCGCTTAATGTTTCATTTAGTAAAACCGGTGCGAAAAAATCGCTTAATATTGAAATTAAAAAAACAGGTGTGAAAAAATCGCTTAATATTTAATTAACGAAAAAAAGTATGAAGAAGTCGCTTAATATTGAAATTACAAAAACAGGTGTGAACAAATCGCTTAATATTGAATTTACAAAAACTGGTGCGAAAATAATCGCTTAATATTTAATTTACAAAAACTGGTGCAAAATCGCTTAATATTTAATTTACCAAAATTGGTGCAAAATCGCTTAATATTTAATTTACAAAAAGTTGTGCGGAAAAATCACTTCTTATTTAATTTGCAAAAACTGTTCCGAAAAAAAATCGATTAATATTTAAATTACAAAAACTGGTGCGATAAAATCGCTTAATATTTAATTTACGAAAACTAGTATGAAGATGTCGCTTAATATTGAAATTACAAAAACAGGTACAAAAAATCGCTTAATATTTAATTAACGAAAACTAGTATGAAGATATCGATTAATATTCAAATTACAAAAACAGATGCACAAAATTGCTTAATATTTAATTTACAAAAACTGGTGCGAAAAAATCCCTTATATTTAATTTACGAAAACTAGTATGAAGAAGTCGCTCTGTATTGAAATTACAAAAACAGGTGCAAAAAATCGCTTAATGTTTCATTTAGTAAAACTGGTGCGAAAAAATCGCTTAATATTTAATAAACGAAATCTGGTATGAAGAAGTTGATTTGTATTGAAATTACAAAAACAGGTGCAAAAAATCGCTTAATGTTTCATTTAGTAAAACTGGTGCGAAAAAATCGCTTAACATTGAAATTAAAAAAACAGGTGTGAAAAAATCGCTTAATATTGAATTTACGAAAACTGGTATGAAGACGTCGCTTAATATTGAGATTATAAAAACAGGTGTGAAAAAATCGCTTAATATTGAATTTACGAAAACTGGTATGAAGACGTCGCTTAATATTGAGATTATAAAAACAGGTGTGAAAAAATCGCTTAATATTGAATTTACGAAAACTGGTATGAAGACGTCGCTTAATATTGAGATTATAAAAACAGGTGCGAACAAATCGCTTAATATTGAATTTACGAAAACTGGTATGAAGACGTCGCTTAATATTGAGATTATAAAAACAGGTGTGAAAAAATCGCTTAATATTGAATTTACGAAAACTGGTATGAAGACGTCGCTTAATATTGAGATTATAAAAACAGGTGTGAAAAAATCGCTTAATATTGAATTTACGAAAACTGGTATGAAGACGTCGCTTAATATTGAGATTATAAAAACAGGTGCGAACAAATCGCTTAATATTGAATTTACGAAAACTGGTATGAAGACGTCGCTTAATATTGAGATTTTAAAAACAGGTGTGAAAAAATCGCTTAATATTGAATTTACGAAAACTGGTATGAAGACGTCGCTTAATATTGAGATTATAAAAACAGGTGTGAACAAATCGCTTAATATTGAATTTACGAAAACTGGTATGAAGACGTCGCTTAATATTGAGATTATAAAAACAGGTGTGAAAAAATCGCTTAATATTGAATTTACGAAAACTGGTATGAAGACGTCGCTTAATATTGAGATTATAAAAACAGGTGTGAACAAATCGCTTAATATTGAATTAACGAAAACTGGTATGAAGACGTCGCTTAATATTGAGATTATAAAAACAGGTGTGAACAAATCGCTTAATATTTTAATTTAAGAAAACTATATGTAGAAGAAGCTTAATATTAAAATAAAATAAACAGGTTCGAAAAAATACTTAATAGTTAATTTACTAAAACTAGTAATAAGATATACTGTATATGGAATTTACAAAAACAGGTACAAAAAATTAAATTAATATGTAATTATAGTAAAACTGGAGCGAAAAAGTAGCTTTATATTTAAATTACAAATCAGTTGCGAAAAATCGTTAAATATTTAATTTACAGAAGCTGGTGCGAAAAAAATTACTTAATATTTAATTTACAAAAAGTTGTGCGGAAAAATCGCTTAATATTTAATTTACGAAAACTAGTATGAAGATATCGCTTAATATTGAAATTACAAAAACAGATGCACAAAATTGCTTAATATTTAATTTACGAAAACTAGTATGAAGATATAGCTTAATATTGAAATTACAAAAACAGATGCACAAAATCGCTTAATATTTAATTTACGAAAACTAGTATGAAGATATAGCTTAATATTGAAATTACAAAAACAGGTACAAAAAAATCGCTTAATATTTAATTTACGAAAACTAGTATGAAGATATAGCTTAATATTGAAATTACAAAAACAGGTACAAAAAAATCGCTTAATATTTAATTTACGAAAACTAGTATGAAGATATAGCTTAATATTGAAATTACAAAAACAGGTACAAAAAAATCGCTTAATATTTAATTTACGAAAACTAGTATGAAGATAAGTCGCTAAATATTAAAATAACAAAAACAGGTGTACAAAAAATCGCATAATATTAAATTTACGAAAACTATATGAAAGATATAAGCTTAAATATTGAAATTACAAAAACAGGTACAAAAAAATCGCTTAATATTTAATTTACGAAAACTAGTATGAAGATATAGCTTAATATTAAAATAACAAAAACAGGTACAAAAAATCGCTTAATATTTAATTTACGAAAACTAGTATGAAGATATAGCTTAATATTGAAATTACAAAAACAGGTACAAAAAAATCGCTTAATATTTAATTTACGAAAACTAGTATGAAGATATAGCTTAATATTAAAATAACAAAAACAGGTACAAAAAATCGCTTAATATTTAATTTACGAAAACTAGTATGAAGATATAGCTTAATATTGAAATTACAAAAACAGGTACAAAAAAATCGCTTAATATTTAATTTACGAAAACTAGTATGAAGATATAGCTTAATATTAAAATAACAAAAACAGGTACAAAAAATCGCTTAATATTTAATTTACGAAAACTAGTATGAAGATATAGCTTAATATTGAAATTACAAAAACAGGTACAAAAAAATCGCTTAATATTTAATTTACGAAAACTAGTATGAAGATATAGCTTAATATTAAAATAACAAAAACAGGTACAACAAATCGCTTAATATTTAATTTACGAAAACTAGTATGAAGATATAGCTTAATATTGAAATTTACGAAAACTAGTACAAAAAATCGCTAATATTTTAATTTACGAAAACAAGAATGCAAGATATAGCTTAATATTAAAATAACAAAAACATGTACAAAAAATCGCTTAATATTTAATTTACGAAAACTAGTATGAAGATATAGCTTAATATTGAAATTACAAAAACAGGTACAAAAAAATCGCTTAATATTTAATTTACAAAAACTGGTGCGAAAAAGTAGCTTTATATTTAAATTACAAATCAGTTGCGAAAAATCGTTAAATATTTAATTTACAGAAGCTGGTGCGAAAAAAATTACTTAATATTTAATTTACAAAAAGTTGTGCGGAAAATCGCTTAATATTTAATTTACGAAAATAAGTATGAAGATATCGCTTAATATTGAAATTACAAAAACAGATGCACAAAATTGCTTAATATTTAATTTACAAAAACTGGTGCGACAAAGTAGCTTTATATTTAAATTACAAATCAGTTGCGAAAAATCGTTAAATATTTAATTTACAAAAAGCTTGTATGAAGACGTCGCTTAATATTGAGATTATAAAAACAGGTGCGAAAAAATTATTGTATATTTAATTTACGAAAAGTTGTGCTGAAAAACACTTCTTATTTAGATTGCAAAATCTGTTCGAAAAAAAAATCGATAATTATTTAATTTACGAAAACTGGTGCGATAAAGACGTCGCTTAATATTTTAATTATACAAAACTGGTGTGAAAAAATCGCCAAATATTTAATTTACAGAAAACTGGTATGCAAAACGTCGCTTAATATTTATTATAAAAACTGGTGTGAACAAATCACTTAATAATTTAATTTTACAAAAACTGGTATGCAAAACGTTGCTTAATATTTAGATTACCAAAACTGGTGCGAACAAAACGCTTAATATTTAATTTATAAAAACTGCTGAAAAATCTCTTAATATTTAATTTACAAAAACTGGTGCAAAATTGCTTAATATTTAATTTACCAAAACTGGTGCAAAATCGCTTAATATTTAATTTATAAAAACTGGTGCAAAATCGCTTTATATTTAATTTACCAAAATTGGTGCAAAATCGCTTAATATTTAATTTACAAAAACTGGTGCAAAATTGCTTAATATTTAATTTATAAAAAGTGGTGCAAAATCGCTTAATATTTAATTTACAAAAACTGGTGCAAAATTGCTTAATATTGAATTTACAAAAACTGGTGCAAAATCGCTTAATATTGAATTTACAAAAACTGGTGCAAAATCGCTTAATATTTAATTTACAAAAACTGGTGCAAAATTGCTTAATATTTAATTTATAAAAAGTGGTGCAAAATCGCTTAATATTTAATTTACAAAAACTGGTGCAAAATTGCTTAATATTTAATTTACCAAAACTGGTGCAAAATTGCTTAATATTTAATTTATAAAAACTGGTGCAAAATCGCTTAATATTTAATTTACAAAAACTGGTGCAAAATTGCTTAATATTTAATTTACCAAAACTGGTGCAAAATCGCTTTATATTGAATTTACAAAAACTGGTGAGAAATGGCTTAATATTGAATTTACAAAAACTGGTGCAAAAAAAGTCACTTAACATTGGTGCCTGGTGCAGGGCGTAGAGGAAGAATAGTTTAACAAAATTGGTTCAATAATATGTTTCGATACGACTCATAATAATGGAGATATTTTAAATGATTGAAAAGGGGGGGGGGGGTCGCGCGTTCCTAGGTTAATTTCAGCTATGTACGTACGACTATGAACTTTAGTGTTGAATAAAACGATAAAATATCTATTGTGATATATATATATCAAATAAATATTATCTATTAAATAAATAAAAATATTTGGTATTTTAGTTTCAAATATGGTCTCCCATATTATAACAGCTTATTTTTATTATGACATGAGAAAGAAGGGGGGTTTATTAAAAGCTAAAAAATCGAAATATCTGAGTTAATATTCATGGTAGAGAAAATATTTATATAAAAACATTTATTGAACATTACATTTTCATAAATACGAAATATTGTACTCACTGAACTTTTACGTTTAGAGATAAATGCAAATACGTGACTAACGTGCGAAATGAGCTTAGTTTACGCAACCCTTGCGTGACGGACGTTTTTATTAGGCCAATAAACAGGGTACAATTAACATGATTTTTTTTTCTGGTAGAAGAAATTGAAAAGCTGCTTAAAATTACTTTATAACGATAGAAGGGTTGATAAGTATTACGTAACCCAGTCGAAGTTCGTCATGTGTTATGTAACGATGAGACAATGATTCTGCCGTTATGTAATTGGTGCCGATCCTTTAAGTTGTTACGATTTTCCCAGGTGTCAAATAATCCGAACATTCACAGCCGCATATTGTCAGACTGTTGAAGAGGTCATGAGCATATCTTTGAGCCAGTGCCGATAAGGTGTAGATGGCATTGCGCGGTAGTTCTTGAAAGGGTATAAGATGTAAATGGTGCAATAGTCCTGGCGACTATCGGAGTCGTAAATGTCGGAACTGGAGTCATAAACAAGAAAGATGCAGCCAGACCTAGACCACTCAGCTATTTTTCCTTATGTCTATCACCTACTCCTGAAGATAAGGATACCAGTAGTTCAGATATTTATGCAAAGATATTGGACAAATCACTTGGAAATATCCAAACAGTGTGAAAAAAGTCTGTCAGGCAGGGGCTGCGTAAACTAAAGCTAAGTCCACACCAGTAGACCATGTTGCGCGATTTGTCTATAGACAGTTTCGAGACACGGCCTATAGACTGTCTAGAGACACCGTTCATTGTCCTCGTCTAGTTGTCCCACACTACGATGTATATTTCTGAGTCTCATGTTCACAGTCCGCCAATGGAGGACATTGTTTTTGTGTGGGAATGAGTTCCTGCCTAGTGTAATTATAAGTTAAAGAAAACATAAACGTTGTGGACGCGCGAAATACTTACGAGAAAGGGCCTAAATTCGGTAAAGCTCTCTTAAGTAAATCCAAGATTGGAAGACGCCCATGGAGTTTTCGGAGTTTTACCACACCCCGGCTGACGGTCTATCCTGAATTTTGGATATACTTGCTTTCTGATGGTTGGAAGAATAATAATGAAAGCAAGATACAAAGTTTAGGGAAACCACCCCAGCTTCCTCTTCGACTGGTTAATGTTAAAATTAAAAGAATTTTATTATCTAAAATATTAACAAATAATAATTTACAATACAAGTAAATACAATTTTTCAAGCTTATTGGCTTTTCAAATATTCCACATTACTTATATCTATTTTTATTCTAATATCTAAATGTATAATAAGGGAAAAAATACAAATAAGAAAAAACCCAAATACAGAAATAAATAAAAATTCTCAATTACAGAACGGTTAAAAGTAATACAAAAGAACTATAGAAGAACTATAAGATACACAGAAGAATATAAATTTGTACAGAAAAAAATAAAAGCTCTTCAAAATGTTATATGACAGGAGTCCATCGTGGGAATGAACCAATAAATCTTATTAGTTATGTACTCATTTATTGTGGGCATGTCACATTCTGCGTTTCCTTGACAGGAGTCCATCGTGGGAATGAACCAATAAATCTTAAACATTCACGAGCCTCATGTACACGCTTATTAGTTTCGCATGTCATTGATCAAATCGGACAGGCATAATATCGAAAAGTTGTCACGCAGAGGTCAGCGTAAACTAAGCAGATATCCATCGTGAAGTTATACAGTAGAGAAATCTCCATAGGAGAGCCAAACGGTGACGGCAAAGGGCCGAGCTAGCTTTTCGCGGGAAATTAAAACAATACGTTATCGGCCCAAGTATGCATAAAAATGCGAATATCTCATTACTAATCAAGATAGGGAATAACTGCAGATACCAATATTTATCGTAAATTTAATTTGCAAAACCATGTTGACATTCTGTACACTTTTTCGATCCGGCGTATAGTAACGGAGATAATTCGAATTTTCAAAAATCCTCCCCTCTAAACCCCCCCCCTCCCACTGGTCCGATTTCAGCCGTTAACGAACTTGATCTTTCTTTTTACATAAAATGACTAAATATCGAGTTTGGTAACGATCAAACAAAAATTGCGACCGCTAGAGCGGTAACAGACAAATATATATATATATATATATATATATATATATATATATATATATATATATATATATATACAGTTTTGAACGGACCTCATTTTCGTCATCTCCTGGGTAGGATCGATGGACATTTGAAGAAAAATTTCAAAAATTCCATCATGAGTACAACCTCAATAGCTGATTTCCCTTAAGGGAAATCTGCTAACAGGCCTTATATATAAGTAGTAAACAAGTTTTTTGTTAGTTATACTTAACCCTGAATTTCTGTTTAGTACAGAAAATAAGGATTGTAGTATTCCAATAGCTTTATTACACTGAGTAATCGTCGACTGGCAGTCACACTTCGTTTCCTTGCAAGTGGAGAGGTCCACAATCACGTCGAAGTAATTTTTTTTCGCTCTCGGTCGAATGAAGTTTTCAAGTTATGAATTTTCTTTCCTACGTCCGACACTGTCACATTGTACTTTACAACCAGAGATTCGTGGGACGCTTTTTTTTCACCCGGTTTTTATAATGAGGACTCGTAACATCCCACAAACAATAAGATACGTGGTAATCTTCAATGAGAGTCAATACTTTTGCATTAGGCCACATGTTTCAAAGTAACTAGAACACGAAAAATTGAATCAACAGCCGAACCACACCACTCGGAAACAGAGTGAAGATGCCTAGTCTCTAGGCGCTGAGTACGTCCACACTGTCAAAATGTTGCGCAATACGCCTAACGTTGCATTAAGTCTCCCATTCCAATCGGGACCTGCGAATCAGACGCGAGTTTCGAAAAATTTCTTCAAATGTCCATCGATCCTACCCAGGAGATGACGATAATGAGGTCCGTTCAAAATTTTATATATATATATATATATATATATATATATATATAGATCTATATATATATATTTGCCTGTTAACGCTCTATTGGTCGCAATTATTGTTTGATCGTTACCAAACTCGGAATATAATCGTTTTATGTAAAAAGGAAGATCAAGTTCGTTAATGGCTGAAATCGGACCAGTGGGAGGGGAGGTTTAGAGGGGGGAATTTTCGGAAAAGTCAAAATATCTCCGTTATTATGCGTCGGATCGAAAAATTGTATAGAATCAATCTTATTGTAAATTAAATTTAATATAAATATTGTTCTATACATTTATTCTGTATCTTGAATATTAACCGAGATATTTGCATTTGTATTCTGCGTGTGGTCACCAGTAGCCTATGTTCGGACTTTCCGCCGAGAGCTCTGGCGGCCGTTTCTATAACTATTCGTCCATCGTTTTTTGGGGCTAGAAACTACTGGGTTATTACGCCCTAAATTATGTTTTAGGTTTAGAGGTTTCTTACTTCTACAGTTGTTATTAGGCAGATTTCTCTATTGTAAAACTTCTAGTGGGAAATCTGCTTAGTTTACGCAGCCCCAGCGTGACGGACTTTTTGGTCTCGCAGCGAGATACGGAAATGACGGAATCGGTCTATAGACCTCACGAACAACCAAGCCAGTGGTCCAAAATCGACAACTATCTACGTGTGGATGGCCCGTAGACGGAAGTCGGTCTATAGACCTCGTCTACGTAGATCACAAGACACTTGTCCTTTATAATTGCCAAATAATTTAAACTTTAAGTGACAACTATAAAATTGCACGTTTAAAAAATTAGAGAAACCCTTATTTTATATTAGAAAAATGTCTTTCGGTAAGCTTTCTAGTGCAGAGCACAATGAAAAGAACAATAGTTTCAAAGAATCGCCAGCATAATGAGAGTCTACGTTAAAAGAAAGCGGAATGTTTCCTTTGAACTTTTTACAAACAATCCTCCTTGATGAGAATTAATACAATCTTCATTGCTAATATTTAAGAGATTTTAAAATTATCAATAATGAAAAAAATAAATTTATTTATTTATATTGGAGCTTCGCGACTAAGAAGATATAACTCCACAAATACATAAACTAAAAATTGAAAACAATTGATAGAATATAAAAAGTCCGTCATGCACGGTCTAACCTAAGCAGATTTCTCTCGTGAAGTTTAGCAATAGATAAATCTCCGTACTGTTAACACAACACTACGGTGAATATGAAGTGAATAAATGCAAACTGTATGAAATCTTTCAGTCAATTTTAATAACCTGCCGACGGAAGAATACAGGCATGTAGTTCCCTTAGTACAAGTCTTAATTACCTTTATTTTAGCACTAAGTAAATGTCTTTAGTGTCTGGTATGCCCGAACGACGCAATGTTTTATTCAAACATACATGCGGGGTAAAACAGGGTAACAGCTAAGGCGTAATCTCCAAGGGAGGTGAACGATGGATCTAGTACACACATTGTCATGGCTGGGTCCATCAAAGCAGCTCTGGGGGTCCAAGGGGAAGTAGACGATTTTATTTGGGACTTTGCAAGTAAAATTGCAATTTCACCCAAAAAAATGTAATGGTAAAATAATAATGGCAAAGCCTGTATAGTTATAGAACTCTTATAGAATTGTGTGTTCCTTTACTTATTTCAATTTTATATGTATGTATCAAACAAAATTATTTATTAGCAAAAAAAACATTAATTTGATTAAAACTCATTACATTTTATTTTCACATTAGAATAGTTATTTTCATCACTAGTACCAAAAGTGGGTCTTTTCGGTGCGAGGTCTAGTTTTACGAGCGAGGCGAAGCCGAGTTTGGAAATTGGACCGAGTACCGAAAGGACACTTTTGGTACGTGTTATGAACAATACTTTTCATTATACTGTTCATACTTGAGTGCATTAAAACCCTTTTATATTTCATTAATAACTTAAAGATACAATATAAGAAATTAAAGTGACACATTATTTTATTTGAAATAAAACATCTGTTTATTAACCTATAATAGAAGAAAAGTACTTATATAAGAAATTAAATTGACACATTATTTTATTTGGAAAAAACATCTGTTTATTAACCCATAATAGAAGAAACATTACAGATTTACATTAATATTTATAGTACAATTTTGATTATTATTTATGTTAAAACCTTTGTTTGGCATTGCCTTTTGGAATACAGTTAACTTTTGATTAAAGGAATTATTTTCTAAAACATCTTCTGGTATATCCATGTTGTCTGGCACTTTAAACACACTACTTATTATAAGTAAGCAAATATTAGAATTAATATATCCTCCTTCAAACACATGTTTATTAGTAACAGGTAAGGTTAGCGCACCGAAAAGATTTTTCAGTACTAGTCCCGAAAAGAGCTATTTTACGGACTCAAACCTAGTATTGAAAACACATGTTTTTTGACGCAGTATAATGAAAAAAACATATGTACCCGGTTTTACCCTGATAGTGGGTAAAACCTGGCAAAATGACTTTTTACAAATAAAGTAGGGTAAAACTTTTTTCTTTTTTTTTAATTTAGATTTTGTTTTTGAAAATATGGTTTTGTTAACAGATAAGTAGAGCTTTGTTACAACAAAACTTTACTTATTTGTGTTAAAAAATGTGGTTTCTGGAAGCCTTCAAACCTTAGCTACCGGGTTTTACCCCACTTTCCCCTACTCGCTTGAATTTCGAGTTTTGGTAAAGATAAAACATAAATTACGACCGCTAGAACGATAACAGACAAATATATATTTATATACCTGTATTTAGAGGAGGGGAGAAGTGGCGGGAATTTTTAAAATTCAAAATATCTCCGTTATTATGACTCGTACCGCGAAATGATGCGGATTCAATCTTGTTAAGCTATTGATGCTCTACAATTGTTGCTTTATACATTTTTTTCAAAATTCCACTGTTAAGCGATTTATTTGTACTTTCTTGTTTTCAGCCTACAGTAACTCCCTCCCATCAGACACACACAACCCTTTCATCATTTTACACAGAAATAGAGAATATGTGATGAGACGAGATCACCAGTGTGCTATACCGGAAATCAGCTTTATTTACGCATCCCTTGCGCGACGGACTTTTTAATTTCGCGCTTTCATTCCCTCTTTCCGAGACAATTTTTTATTTCGAGTATCGTAATCTCCTAAGATCGCTTTAGTTAAAGTACTTTCCTTCTGGGAAAATTGAATTACCCGTTACTTTTTCTCTTTTCTTTGCATAAGAGCTGCTTCATTTATTTGCCATGACGGCCTGTTTACTCAATAAGTTCCCTAATCAAAGTCCATCGGCTCCAATCTCTTCGACAAATTCAGGGACGAGAGAAAATCAGACTAACTTTGAGTCATTATTCTCTGTTGCCTTCAATACAGAACCATTACTCAACATTTTAAATCATTATACAATGACATGGCTATATGAGTTTTTCAAGATTCTAATCAGTATTTCAAATTGTAAATTTAATTGCATTTAAAAGCTAATATACCCAAATTTTCTCTAATATGAATATTAACTGAAATATTTGGGTTTTTTATTTTTCATCCTTCAGTAAACCCCTTTCTTTTAGTATATACCTAAAGTACGTTAATATATTTCTAAAGTAACACTATTTTACTGTATGAGATAGGTATTCAACATAATTATCACATTTATAAGTTACAAGCGGACCCGACAGACGTTGTCCTGCATGATATTTCAAGCGATTAGGATATTAAATTTAATTATATTATGTCTAAAACAAAGGCTACTGTTAATAACAAAAAAAAACAACTTTTGTATTTGCAAGTTTGCCTAAAAACAAATAGAAAATGGAATATCCTGAATTTTTCCCTTATAGCCACCACTCCCGTTTGTACTTAAAAAAGCCCGTCACGCAGTGGCTGTGTAAACTAAGCAGAGTTCCCACGTGAAGTTTTACAATAGGTTGTACTCATGACGGAATTTTCAAAATATTTCTTCACATGTCCATCGATCCTACCTAGTAGATGACGAAAATGAGGTCCATTCAAATCTATATATATATATATATATATATATATATATATATATATATATATATATATATATATATTTGTCTGTTAACGCTCTAGCGGTCGCAATTTTTGTTTGATCGTTACCAAACTCGGAATTTAATCGTTTTATATAAAAAGGAAGATCAAGTTCGTTAATGGCTGAAATCGGACCAGAGGGAGGGGGGGGGGTTAGAGGGGGGATTTTTGAAAATTCAAAATATCTCCGTTATTATGCGTCGGATCGAAAAGTTGTATAGAATAAATTTTATTGCAAATTAAATTTACTATAAATATTGTTCTATACAAGTCCGCCGAGTGCTCTGGCGGCCGTTTCCATAACTATTCGTCCCTCGTGAATAGGTTTAGAGGTTAGGTTAACTGTTTTTTGAGGTTAGAAACTACTGGGTTATTACGCCCTAAATAATGTTTTAGGTTTAGAGGTTTCTTACTACTACAGTTGTTATTAGGCAGATTTATCTATTGTAAAACTTCACGTGGGAAATCTGTTTAGTTTACGCAGCCCCTGCGTGACGGACTTTTTAGTTTATATCTCGTCTTTTTACTTTGTTATTCGACAAAAATAAATATAACAAAAATTACTCTAAATAACAAAATAAACAGCTTTTATCGTGTACATATGTGCCGAAAAACCAATAGAAAACGAAATATCGCTATTTTCAATGTTAGGCCTCCCTTACAACCCCCCACTCCTGCTCCATTTGCCGCGCTGATTTGTGAATCTAAACAATCCAGAGCGTCACCCAAACGCATACAAAAAAAATCATTAAATCGGTCCAGCCGTTTAGGAGGAGTTCAGTGACATACACACGTACAGTAGAATTATATATATAAAGATAATAGAAACGTTTTCCCTTTCCTTCAAAACTACTTTTATCGAGGTTGTACTCATGGCGCGATTCTTGAATAATTTATTCAAATATCCTTCCTGCCTAGTAGATGACAACAACGAGGTCTGTTCAAAATTTATATATATATATATATATATATATATATATATATATATATATATATAAAAGGGAGGCCTACAAAAAAATTCGTGATATTTCATTGTCTGTTTGTGTTTTCCATAAACGTGCACGTAACAAAAGTTGTTTACTTTGTTATTTCGTGTAACTTTTGTTTTATACATTTTTTTCGGGAACAATGTGTGAAGCAAGTAATTTGCGTAGAAATATTGATATGCTCAACAATTCTTTCCAATATGAACAACCACGTACCTCAATTGGAAAAATTAATTCAAATCTATGTTAATATTTTGTCCTTAATAATTCAAATCTATGCATAATGCACAGGAGATGGGAAATATGAAAATATGGAGGACAGTGAAGTCTTACATATCAAATTAATTTTATTATTAACAAATCCACAGCAACGACAGGTATTAACCCTAAACACTGGGACGGGGAGATTTCAAAATATTGTGCAATGTAAAGCCTTGTCAAAAAAATACCATCATCATTCAACCTCAAATGAATTCCCGGGCGAAGCCGGGTATCTGAGCTAGTAAGTAAATAATAAGGGAGATGCGTATATTTCATTGATTTCACGCCGTGATATTCTCTCAGGAAGAATGCTCAATGAAGCCTGAATCTTCTCAAGAAGGTTAAATGAACAGTTCAGTAAAAAATGGGGTATGACCTATTGAGCTTTAACCTGCATATAATATCACCATTAAATGTGAGTGTAAATCAAAAGCTTTGTACTTAGCGAAACGAACGGCTATTAAAATGGGGAACGGCGTGAGAGAAAAAAAAAGACCTGTTTAATTTTGGCGGTAACTGGTCGGGGACAGGAACCAAATGGGTAGGAGTTGATTTATAATATCTGTAACTATAACCACCTAAGAAGGTCTGCTTATCTCCGAGTTCACGGCTGAAAAACACTCGGCTCCGAGGGCAATTAAGCTAAGCAGAGGAGTTAATAAGTGCCCCCACTTAGGGGGATTGTCTTCCTTATCTAGCAGCTTTGGGGGGGAGAGCATTAAATCCAGCTTAGGTCCCGGCGTTTTTTTGCGGTTCGGGGACCGAGGTCATAACCTCACCATTCTCTCAGCGCCGATATTAAACCCCCATATACCTCGGCTCTTCTCCCTGCCTAAGCAGTATTTCGAATATCTTACTATCCTTTCTGCGACCTTCCCCCACTCCAACAGCTTTATGGACGTCCTCCTGTTAGCAGATTTCCCTTAAGGGAAATCAGCTATTGAGGTCGGAATTTTCGACATTTTTCTTCAAATGTCCATCGATCCTACCTAGTAGATGACGAAAATGAAGTCCGTTCAAAACTGTATATATATATATATATATATATATATATATATATATATATATATTTGTCTGTTACCGCTCTAGCGGTCGCAATTTTTGTTTGATCGTTACCAAACTCGGAATTTAAGTGTTTTATGTAAAAAGGAAGATCAAGTTCGTTAATGGCTGAAATCGGACCAGTGGGAGAGGGGGTTTAGAGGGGAGGATTTTCGAAAAGTCGAAATATCTCCGTTGTTATGCATCGGATCGAAAAATTGTATAGAACCAATCTTATTGCAATTGAAAGTTACTATAAATATTGTTATATACATTTATTCTCTATCTTGAATATTAACCAAGATATTTGCATTTGTATTCTGCGTGTGGTGGACTATGTTCGGCCTTTCCGCCGAGAGCTCTGGTGGCCATTTCTGTAACTATTCGTCCCTCGTGAATAGGTTTAGAGGTTACTTACTACTACAGCTGTTATTAGGCAGATTTCTCTATTGTAAAACTTCACGTGGGAAATCTGCTTAGTTTACGCAGCCCCTGCGTGACGGACTTTTTTATATATATGACGTCATTCCTAATAACAACAAATATTTTCCTAACGGTTACAGTGATCCCAGCTGATTTCTCTTTTACTACCTCAATGGTAACAGCTGATCCATTCCAAACTGTATGACATAAGTTTGTGCAAGGCTACTTGTTACGCCACCTGTGAAATTTGTATGAAATTTCTTAATAGTGGCTAAATTAACTATATATATAAAAGACTGTTGCATTATTTTTCTGGACTTATATAAAGCATTTGATAATGTAGGACACGCACATATAAAAAGAACCCTATCAACTTACCCAATTCCAATTAAAATGAAAAAACTTGTGACCAGTCTATTAGAAGGAAATCAAATAACTTTTTCAGTGCCCAAAAACAAGAAAACCGAACCAATCCCTATGATGAAAGGTGTCGGCCTGGGAGATCCACAATCGCCTTTTCTATTCAACATGGCGATAGATTTCGTATTCCAAGAGCTCGGTGAAAAAGATATCTGTAATGCCTAAGAATACCAATTGATTGACAATTTACCAAATCTCTCATGCTGCGGATTTGCCGATGATGTGGCTCTTATCGCAAAAGATAAAGCTTCAGCCGAACACTTGATTGAGCAGGCAATTGACTGAAAAAGGGTACAGCAATAATAATCGAAAAAGGAAAATTGGTAAAGCACCCTCTTCAGTGCGCACCAATAAAAGATCTCAAACTTCTCTTCTTATTGAAATTTGATAAAATAACTAGGAGTTGTGTAAAAGAAATATTAAGTTGCCATTAGATACTTCTAACTGTATGTTCTATACATGACGAAAAGTTAGAGATTTGGGGTTGTTTAAAGTATATTGGGAGGCCTTCTTACAACATATAATTGTATGTATGGCCCTTATGAAAGATATGAATCCATATGTTCTTCAAGCAAGAGATTGGACCACTGAAATATCGGACTGCTTAAAAGACATTGATATTACAAAAGAGTAGATTGAAACTATCAACGCCAGAAACTTGCAACAACACCTACGCCATAGATCCATAAGCGAGTGGTGCTCATTACCAGCTAAAAGAAAAGGCGTAGAAACGTTCAATGACTGGCAGGCCTGTAATTTGTGGATTTCGCCATAAAAGGGCTCTTTTCATCAGAATGGACAACAGCGGTGAAGATGAATGTGAATCTAGTGCCAGTTCGCTCTGTCCCAGGACGTAACCTTGGAAACACCCACTGAAGGCATTGCAGTGAGATTGAAACCCTTCCCCGTGGTCTAGGTTCCTTCCAATGGGGCGAGCAGATGCGTAATTCACGTCATCATAAGGTCTGGACTCAAATTGCTCACCTCTTGACAACGAAGCACCCAGAATGGGATATATTCGAAGAGGTGACTTGCAATTCCTCAAACGGCACTCCAAGAAGAAATATAGTAGCCATCAAAAAAATGAAAAGGAGGGCTTAATTCTGGATCCTACCGTCCGTTTTGAGATGAATATAAATCAAACAGATGAGGTATACCAAAAAAAGAAAGCAATGTTACCTCTGTTTATCAGAAAAATACCAAATCCAAGACTGGACGGTTATGGGGCTATTGGTCGGCTCAAGAGGAGTCCTTCATCAAAAACCGGTGCTGACATTAACAGAATATGGGCTGACCAAAGATGATCTGCGAGACTTAATATCTTTCTGATATTAACAATATTATTGCTTTGTTTTATTTATATATATGAGATATATCGAATTTTCAAAATCCCCCTCTATAGCACCTCTCACTGATCCGATTTCAGCCATTAACAAAGTTGATCTTTCTTTTTACATAAAACGATTAAATATGGAATTTGGTAACGATCAAATAAAAAATGCGACCGCTAGAGCGTTAACATATATATATATATATATATATATATATATATATATATATATATATATATAAAATGATATATATATATATATCATTTTCCACGAACCTCATTTTCGTCATTTGGTGGGGAAACTGAAAAATACAAATATCTTGGTTGATATTCAAGGTGGAGAATAAATGTATATAACTATCTATATAGTACATTTAATTTTCAATAAGATTGATTCTATATTCTTTTTCGATCCGATGTATAGTCACGGAGATATTTCGAAGTTTCAAAATTCTCCTCATCTAAACCCCTCCTCCTCTTGTCAGACTTCAGCCGTTAACGAACTAGATCTTTCTTTTTACATAAAACGACTAAATACCGAGTTTGGTAACGACCAAACAATAATTACGACTGCTAGACCGGTAACAGATACATATATATATATATATATATATATATATATATATATATATATATATATACATATATATACAATTTTGAAAGGACCTCATTTTCTTCGTATCTTACGTAGGATCAATGGACATTTGAAGATAAATTTCAAAAAACGCGTCATTAGAACGATTAGCTTGTTTCCCTTAAATGAAATCTATAAAATTCTAATTTATTTTTGTATGATCCAAGTTCTTTATACTCTGCATATGCTTTATATTTCTACAGCCGATTCCTTTTTAATAACGGCTGACGTTACAAAGAAATGAAGAATAATTAACATACATTTATTTGTCTTCAAATATTATTTTGTTGGACGGTCTAGCAAATCAGCTAGTAACCTGCATTGTGTTTTATTTATTTTTTAGTTGATGAAGTTCCCTGGTAATTTGTCGTCTGACTTGCATACGTCACTATGCATTTTTGATGGTGTTCGTTAGTGCCATCTTGTATGGTGATATGCGAATAGTTTGACACTGGTGTGAATAATGCAATCATTTGCATTTATCTGTCTCATTTGATGCTGTATCTTTCCAGCTCAAATGTTTACTGAAGCTAATACATTTTCACAAATTAAGCAAATACATGGAGACTGTTATTGATTCAACATATAAAAGCGTAGTCCAATAAAGCAGTCATGTATTATCTATGCATCTTTTTTAAATAAAAAAAAAACAATACTGACAGATATATTTGGATTTTTAATTTTCAGCCTTCAGTAAATGCCCTCTCCTTCTCATGGCATATGAACAATAAGCTGTTATATCATGTATTACTTTATTTCAAGCCTGAATAACTAGTTACAAGAGACCTTTATTATACGAGATACTTGCGAATTCGTTGTATGATGTCATTAATTAAGATTTCACTTTCTTGTTTGGAGCGGTAGTCAGCAATATTATTTGGCACAAAATACTCAACCAAACTAAATAAAACTCGGTATGTGTATTAGCACTGACGCCATAATTATTATAAGCCATACCAACATTTCTAGGAACAGGCAGGAGTGGGGGTTGTAAGGGGGAGGCCTGATATTAAAAATAGTGGTATTTCGTTTTCTACTGATTATTCTGCAAATATGTGCAAGACAAAAGTTGTTTATTTTATTATTTAGAGTAACTTTTGTTATATACACCTTCGTCGTATACCGAAGTATAAATGCGTTAAACACTAAAAATGATAGCGGAAGTCAACAATTTTATTTGGCACAGAAGACTCAACCGAACGAAATAAAACTCGGTATGTGTATTAGCACTAACTAATACCTTCATTATCATAAGCCATATCAACATTTCTAGGGGGGCTCTGCTAATATATTATCTTATTTCCGATATCTTGATGTTATTGAAACAAATATGAGCCATCATAACAATTAGACGTTAATGGTAATGTCATTATGATAAAAGGCAATATGCATTTAAACTCGATATGATTGTATAAAGTATGATCTAGATTGCAGGGAGTTCTACGATCTCTTCCCCTCACATTTTTGAATATAAATGAAATTATGTTTAGGGTAATACTACTATTTAATTCCATCAGGTAGAAAAAATTATTACAATAATATTTTGAATCAATAATTCAAGGAGAAGAATGTTCAGAACTCTCATGCTGGAGCGGAAGGGCTAAACAGTTAATTGAGTTTACTTATTTCCTGTGAAATGCTGGCATTACTGGAAGTGATTTCCACTGAGATTTAATATTACGAATATAAACTTAAGTGCAAAACTATTCCTAAACTATATGAGCTCGGATTGGTTTTTGACAGGAAATAAGTTTCATTATAGATGATATTTAATTGTAATAAATGCTATCCTTGATTATGGTTTGAAGTATTCAAAAAAGTGGAGAGGGATAGATTAGGAACACATTTTTATTTATTCTTCAAAGCTAAATGTTCTATTCTATTACTTCCCAAAAGGGATACTCTTTAGGGGAAAAACAATACGTCGTAGAGGGAAGTGTAATTGTACACTTCAAGTCTTGATATAAAAATACCATCATTAGTCAGTCAACAAAGATTTCCCGGCATCGCCGGGTACCTTAGTTAGTGTATAGCTAGTGTCTGTTATCGCTCTAGCGGTCGCATTTTTGTATGATCGTTACCAAACTCGGAATTTAATCGTTTTATGTAAAAAAAAGACCAGGCTCGTTACTGGCTAAAATCGGACAGGTGGGAGAGGGGGTTTAGAGGAGGTTATTTCCGAAAATGCGAAATATCTCCGTTAATGTACGTCGGATCGAAATATTATATATAAAAAATCTTATTGAAAATTAAATTTGCCATAAACATTGTTAAGTACATTTATTCTCTATCTTGAATATTGACCGAGATATTTGCATTTTTTTAATTTTTCAGTCTTCAGCGAACCCCCACTTCTACTGGTGTCATATTAACAATAAGATGTTATATCATGAACCACTTCATTACAAGGTTAAATACCAAATATTGTTCTCATTGAAAGTTTCGATATATATGCAAATAAGTTCTGTAGACCCCCCCCCCCGTATTTTGTTCTTGGATTAGTAAAATTTGAGTGATTGAGATAAAATTGATTCTGGTTCATTACAAATTATAGCACTATCTATAGTAAATTGTTTTCAATAAAATTAATGTGTTATATTCAGATATATTTCATTAATTGTTTGTCTTTCTGGTCTATCTATCTATTGAGCGCTAGGAGGTTGGCTGGCCTGATTGTTTACAATTCAAACGATTTCCGTTGTAGAGATTATTAACTAGTGTTGTAAATTTACTGAAAGATTTCTAATTACCGTATCTATTTATTCACTTAACCTTCACTGTAGTGTTACCGGTATGTATATCTATTGTAAACCTTCACGTCAGAAATCTCATCAGTTTACGCAGCCCCATACTCGATATTTAACCGTTTCAATCAAAACCGAAGTTGGTATTTATTATTGTCTGAACTTTGATCAGGACTAGTGGTGGTTTGGAGGGGGGGGATTCCGAATATAAAATACCTCATTTATTATGAGTTTGATCATAAAATGTTATTGAACCAATCTTACTTAACTATTGATGGTCTGCAATCGTTGTTCTATTTATTCTTTCCAAACTCAAATAAATAAATAAGCCAGATATTCTTACTTTGTTGTTTTCAGCCTTCATTAGACTCCCTCCCTTTCTACTCATCGCTTTTTCTGTAAATGTGTATAAAATGAATTTTATTGCAAATTAAATTTGCTATATTTTATTTCTTATTTATTTATACAGGAGCACCTGCATCTTGGCGATTTGGCTCAAAGTTTCACAATGTAAAATGAAAACAAAATTATAGAAAAATAACAAAAACTGAAACAACAAATAAGAAATTAAATACAACAAATAATCATTAAATACTAGTAATAAGGACAATTAATACGCATTAGACTTGTAATGAAGAAAATTATAAACATTAGACTTGTAATAAAGACAATTAATAAATATTAGACTAGTAATAAAGACAATTAATAAACATTAGACTAGTAATAAAGACAATTAATAAACATTAGACTTGTAATAAAGACAATTGCTAAACATTAGACTAGTAATGAAGAAAATTATAAACATTAGACGTGTAATAAAGACAATTACTAAACATTAGACTTGTAATAAAGACATTTAATAAACATTACACTAGTAATAAAGACAATTACTAAACATTAGACATGTAATGAATAAAATTATAAACATTAGACTTGTAATAAAGACAATTAATAAACATTAGACTAGTTATAAAGACAATTAATACACATTAGACTTGTAATAAAGACAATTAATAAACATTAGACTTGTAATAAAGACAATTACTAAACATTAGACTTGTAATAAAGACAATTAATAAACATTAGACTTGTAATAAAGACAATTTATAAACATTAGACTAGTAATAAAGACAATTAATAAACATTAGACTTGTAATAAAGACAATTACTAAACATTAGACTTGTAATAAAGACAATTAATAAACATTAGACTAGTTATAAAGACAATTTATAAACATTAGACTTGTAATAAAGACAATTAATAAACATTAGACTTGTAATAAAGACAATTACTAAACATTAGACTAGTAATGAAGAAAATTATAAACATTAGACTTGTAATAAAGACAATTCCTAAACATTAGACTAGTAATAAAGAAAATTATAAACATTAGACTTGTAATAAAGACAATTAATAAACATTAGACTTGTAATAAAGACAATTACTAAACATTAGACTAGTAATAAAGACAATTAATACGCATTAGACTTGTAATGAAGAAAATTATAAACATTAGACTTGTAATAAAGACAATTAATAAACATTAGACTTGTAATAAAGACAATTACTAAACATTAGACTTGTAATAAAGACAATTACTAAACATTAGACTAGTAAAGAAGACAACAATTTAAAATGGTTTTAATAAAAAAATTATGTTATTCCTATATACTAGTACATTTATATTTTTATTTATTTAGTTTTGTGCCCCACAGCGATGTTGGTTGGCATTATTAGGATGATATATTTACTGCTTCATGTGCTTAACTTTTTTGTACTTTTGTATTATGGATATAAATATTTCTTTACAATACGATTGTTTCTCATATCCCTGCTTTGTCTAAAGAATATAATAAAAAGTTAACCCTTTTAAATCTTTTTAGGTTTGCTGTAGACCTATTTTATTTTGTATTATATGTTTTTGTAAGTGTTTTAGTTATGTTAGCATTTGTGGAATATATTTGGTATAAAAATTATTAAATCGATTTATTCGTTATCTCCTATACTGACCAAGATATTTGTGTTTTCAGCCATTAGTAAGCCCCCTCTCTTATGTGAGTAAAACTATACTCTGTTATATAATGAATCACTCCACCTGAAACATAAATACCAAGTTTGGTTATCAACCGATATCTACAAGACGAGGTATTCGCAAATACGTTGTGTGATGACGTTATCCATTAATATTTTACGTTCTTAACTCGAAAATGTTGATTTGTTCTACACCGTACTCGATATTTAACTGTTTCATTTAGCACTAAAGATTATAATAGTTAATGGCTGAAATCGGACATGGCATAGGAGGGGGGGGGGGTCTAGTGAGGGGATTTGAAAACTGAAAATATCTTCGTTATTTTACATATTGTTACGTTTTATTACAAAACCAGTAATAAACGTTGTTAATAAGAGTTCTTTTGGATTGCAAAATTAAACACACACAAGCTTCACAGTTTTATCACTGCACAATTTATTAACAATGGACAATACACTTGGTTAATTATTCTGGGGCTCAGGTTAGCCAAGCGAGTTAAAGCGTTGACCTTTATCTCACATGGTAAACCTAGAGTGGCGAGTTCGATTCTTGCCTGGGCAAAGGAAATTATTTAGTGACGAAATTCATTAAATAACGTCCTAAAATGCCACCCTGGCTAGAAAAGGGTGGTAACCTGTAGATAACCCGTCCCGATTAGCCTCAGTTGCAAAAAGTGGACGTTAATAAATAATAATAATAATAATTATTCTTAATTAGTACTCACTGTATGCATTGATAGCGCCACTGTTCTTGTTATTACACAGTCCAATAGTTCACTCACGGTCACTGATGTTCACAAAAAAACGGCACTGCACTGTCCTTTACGTCACGGCACTGCACTGCCTTAAACACGGCACTAAACTGTTCTTACAGTCACGCCACAACACTGTTCTTCACATAAAACACTTTACCGCACTGCACTTAGTCGCACTGTAGCTCTGAACATCACTCGAAGATCGCTGAACATAAACTGACTGTAGCTGTACACGCTTATATAGAGGAGCGGCAAAACATCAAAGGATTAGGCCGAGACTCTTCCAGGAAGAACTGGTAGGGACTAGTACGAGCTAGACCAATTAGCAGCACCCTTTGATCTCCTCCACATTCCCCAAACACGTGAACATCAATTGTCCAATTCTTTCAAATATTTAATTTTCTCAGCAATATAAAAAGAGTATATATAGTGAGATGAGATCACAAGCCTTTTTCACCAGCCCTTGGGAAATCTGCTTAGTTCACGCAGCCCATATGTGACGGACTTCTTGTATAATCTAACAAAACAGTATATAATCATATTTTAGTGATTTCTACCCCAGTCTAAAATATCATTTATGCTTAAAGTCAATATGAGAAAGTGAGTTAGTTTCTTTGGTGTTTTATTGGTCTGGAAAGATGATTGATCAGTCCTCTAATAAGCCGTGATCTTCAGGAGCATTGGTCAATATGATATTTTACTCAAATGTCAAATTCACTTGAGGCTAATATGTCAACATTTGGAGGTCAAGTGTCACCGTCAAGAGGCAATCTACCAAATTGATGAACCTATAACTTTAAGACTATTTTTAAAACATTTGTTTCAGAAAGTAAATTAATTAGGTTTATATCTTTTGGATAGGTTTCTAGCAGATTTCCCTTAAGAAAAATCAGTTTTGTGGTTGTACTCACGACGACATTTTCGAAAAAGTTTCTCAAATGTCCACCGACCCTTAGTGGTAGTAGATGACGAAAATCCATACAAAATTATATATATATGATCTTGACAGAAAAGGTTAAATATCAAATATTGTATAGATAAAATGAACATTTTAGCAGATTTCCCTTAAGGGAAATCAGCTATTGAGGTCGTACTCATGACGCGAGTTTTGAAAAATTTCCTCAAATGTCCATCGATCCTACCCAGGAGATGACGAAAATGAGGTCCGTTCAAAATTATATATATATATATATATATATATATATATATATATATATATATATATATATATATATATATATATTTGTCTGTTAACGCTCTAGCGGTCGCAATTTTTGTTTAATCGTTACCAAACTTCATATTTAAGCGTTTTACGTAAAAAGAGAGATCAAGTTCGTTAATGGCTGAAATCGGACCAGTGGGAGGGGGGGTTTAGAGGGGGGAATTTTGAAAATTCAAAATATCTCCGTTACTATACGTCGGATCGAAAAATATTATAGAATCACTCCTATTGCAAATTAAATTTACTATAAATATTGTTCTATACATTTATTCTCTATCTTGAATATTAACTGAGATATTTGCATTTGTATTCTGCATGTGCTCGGCAGCAGTGGCTATGTTCGGACTTTCCGCCGTGAGCTCTGGCGGCCGTTTTTGTAATTATTCGTCCCTCTCGTGAATAGGTTTAGAGGTTACTTACTACTACAGCTGTTATTAGGCAGATTTCTCTATTGTAAAACTTCACGTGGGAAATCTGCTTAGTTTACGCAGCCCCTGCGTGGCGGACTTTTCTAACCTAGAACATATAAAATATTAATTAACAACGTAATCACACAACGATTTGTTTTTCATTTATCTCGCATAATAAAAGTAACTTGAAAACAATATTCGGTACTTGTATAGACGTAAGTAGAAATTGGGGATTACTTAAGGATGGAAATCCAAATATCTCGGTTAATATTTTCGATAGGTAAAATATGTAAATTACAACAATTACACGTTATTTAATTTGCAAGCAATAGCAATAGGATTGCTTCAATAAAATTATATCTATCCGACTTAGTGGTAATAGTAAAGGAGATATTTCAAATTCTCAAAAGTGCCCCACCTCTAAATCCTCCCCCAACTACTGGTCCGATTTCTGCTACGAACTTGATCATTCTTTTTTCATAAAATGATTACATATTGAATTTGGTAACGTACAAACAAAAATTACACCGGTAGAGCGTTAACAATAAAAAAGTCCGTCACGCAGGGGCTGCGTAAACTAAGCAGATTTCCCACGTGAAGTTTCACAGTCGAGAAATCTGCCCAATTACAACTTTAGTGTAATGGATCTCTAAACCTATTCACGAGGGACGAATAGTTTACGGAAACAGCTGCCAGAGCTCTCGGCGGAATGTCCCGAACATAGCCGACTCCTGCCGACGACGCACAGAATACAAGTGCAAATATCTCAGTTAATATTCAAGATAGAGAATAAGAGTATATGACAATATTTATAGAAAAATTAATTTGCAATAAGATTGGTTCTATACAATTTTTCGATTCGATGCATAATAACGGAGATATTTTGAATTTTCGAAAATCCCCCCTCTAAACCCCTCCTCCCTCTGGTACGATTTCAGCTATTAACGAACTTGATCTGTCTTTTTACATAAAACGGTTAAATATCGAGTTTCGTAACAATCAACCAAAAATTGCGACCGCTAGAGCGTTAACAGACAAATATATATATATATATATATATATATATATATATATATATATATTTGTCTGTTATAATATTTTATAATATAATATAGTTATATAATTTTGAACGGACCTCATTCGTCATCTCCTGGGTAGGATCGATGGACATTTGAAGAAATTTTTCGAAACTCGCGTCATGAGTACGACCTCAATAGCTGATTTCCTTTAAGATAAATCTGCTAAAACTTAAATCTGTTCTGTGTGTGTGTCGCAATTTTTGTTTAATCGTTACCAAACTCAATATTTAGTCGTTTCATGTAAAAAAAAACGATCAAGTTCGTTAACGGCTGAAATCGGACTAGGGAGAGGGGGGGGGGGGGTTAGAGGGGGAGAATTTTGAAAATTCGAAATATCTCCGTTACTATAAGTCGGATCGTATAGAATCAATCATATTGATAATTAAATGCATTATAAATAATGTTATATACATTTATTCTCTATCTTGAATATTAACCGAGATATTTGCATTTTTCAGTTTTCAGCCTTCAGTAAACCCCCACTTCTACTAGTGTTACATAAACAATGCTTCGTTATATAATAAAAGATTTCAATTGAAGCCTAAATACCAAATATTGTTTTCATTGAACTTTTACTTTGTGAGATATATGCAAATTCGTTCTGTTGCCCCCTCCCTTCTTTTGTTTTTGGAGTACTAAAATTTGAGTGATTGAAATAAAACTGATTCTGATTCATTACAAATTACAGCAATAGCTTTGGTAAATTGTTTTCAATAAAATTAATATGTTATATTCAGATATATTTCATTAATTGTTTGTCTTTCCGGCAGCGAGCGTTACGAGGTTGGCTTGCCTGTTTGTTTACAATTCAGCCTTGTATTGTACATTTACTGAGCATTCACGGTTGTGTTACGTGTATGTATATTTATCTATTGTAAATATATTATGGAAAATCTGCTTAGTTTACGCAGCCCCTGCGTGACGGACTTTTATATATATATATGAATATGTATATTTTTTTCCTATCACCGCTCTACAGCTCGTAATTTTGGTTTAATCATGACCAAACTCAATATTTACAGGTTATGTAAAAAACTAAAGATTAAGTTCGTTAATAACTTAAATCCGACTCGTGGGCACGGTGAAGGCTCCCGGGGCAATTTATTTCCGAGTTATTCGTGCTTTCTTGTTGATGCAAATTGCTACACATCGGATTTTTTTACATATAAATGGAGAATTTGAGGTGAGATGAGATTACATGTGCGTTAGAGCAGTACGTGGGAAATCTGCTAAGTTTACTCAGCCCCTGCGTGAGGACCTTGAAGATGGCTACCCTGTGCAGAGCGCCAAACTGTAAGTCTGTAAGAGAGACAGACTCCGGTTCAATAGGCCGGCGTGTGAAAATACCATACCGCAAGACTGGCCATACATGCGGGCACCTAGCCACATCTCTTTCACTATTACCTTAACCCTCTTTTTCGGAGTTACAATTAGAACCAAATTTTGGATGCATATGGTGCCTAGGGGACCATATGTTACCATTTATGAAGTCACCATCTTAAAAAATAAATTTTCACCTGAAGTTATGGGTCGGGCTTCCAGAGCAGCCCTTGCCCGTTGAGGCCCACAGGAGTGGAGGTCACTCACCCGCCTTAAGCAACTGTCACTCAAGCCTTGACAGGAATAATATCTGATTTCCCCTTAGGGAAATCTGCTATTAAAAAGTTCGTCACGCAGGGGCTGCGTAAACTAAGCAGATTTCCCACGTGAAGTTTTACAATAGAGAAATCTGCCTAATAAAAACTGTAGTAGTAAGAAACCTCTAAACCTAAAACATTATTTAGCGCGTAATAACCCAGTAGTTTCTAGCCCCAAAAAACAGTTAACCTAACCTCTAAACCTATTCACGAGGGACGAATAGTTATGGAAACGGCCGCCAGAGCTCTCGGCGGAAGTTCGAACATAGCCTACTGGTGACCACACGCAGAATGCAAATGCAAATATCTCGGCTAATATTCAAGATAGAGAATAAATGTATATAACAATATTTATAGTAAATTTAATTTGCAATAAGATTAATTCTGTACAATTTTTCGGTCCGACGTATAGTAACGGAGATATTTCGAATTTTCGAAAATCCTCCCCTCTAAACCCCCCTTCCCACTGGTCCCATATCAGCCGTTAACGAACTTGATAAAACTTTTTACATAAAACGATTAAATTCCAAGTCTGGGAACGATCAAACAAAAATTGCGACCACTAGAGCGGTAACAGAAAAATATATATATATATATATATACAAATATATATATATATATATATATATATATATATATATATATATATATATAGATAGATAGATAGATAGATAGATAGATAGATAGATAGATAGCGTATACCGCCTTTCTACCTCGGTATACGACGATATTGTATATAACAAAAGTTACTCTAAATAACAAAATAAACAACTTTTGTTATGTGCATATTTGCCGAAACCCCAATAGGAAACGAAATATCACTATTTTTAATTTCATGTCAGTTCAATCGTTAGTGCCTAATAAAATTGTTGGCTCCGCTAAAGTTTTAGCGTATATCTCGTTTATACTTTGTTATAAGACAAAAGTGAATATCACAAAAGTTACTTCAAACAAAAAAATAAACTACTTTTGTCATGTGCATATTTGCAGAAAAAATAAATAGGAAACGAAATACCGCTACTTTTAATTTCAGGCCTCCCTTAACTTTACAACCCCCACTCCTGCCCGTCCCTAGAAATGATGGTATGGCTTAATATAATGAAGGTGTTAGTGCTAATACACATACCGAGTTTTATTTAGTTCGGTTGAGTCTTTTGTGCCAAATAAACTTCTTTACTTATATTTATATATATATATGTATATATATATATATATATATATATATATATATATATATATTATTATTATTATTATTATTATATATTTAGTTATATACATTTATTCTTTATCTTGATTATTGACTGAGATATTTGCATTTTTATTAAATCGACGGCTAACGGACGAGAATGACTTTCCCACCAAAAGCTCGTTTGGCCGTTTCCTTGATTGCTTGCCTCTTGTGAAATTTCTCTACTGTAAAAATTCATGTGGGGAATCTGCTTAGTTTACGCAGCCCCTGCGTGACGGACTTTTATTTTCTGCGATAAAGCAAATATGTTGTGATGGTGTCATTAATTAAGATTTTTCTTCCTTTACTCGAAAATTGCTGTGAGTATTAACAGACAAATATATATATATATATATATATGTGTGTGTGTGTGTGTGTGTGTTTGCGTACGTGTGTGTGTGGTTGTGTATAAAATTTTGAACGGACCTCATTTTGGTCATCTCCTAGGTAGGATCGATCGATGGACACTTTTCGAAAATCTGGGAAAAGTTGTATAAAACCAATCTTATTGCAGATTTAGTGTTCTATAAATGGTATGTTGTTTTTTCAATATCTTGATTATTAACCGAGATATATATGCTTTTCTTTCGGTATAAAGTAAACATTTATTTGAAGACTGAATACCAAATATTGTTCTCATCGAACTTTTAAGTTTTGAGATAAATGCAAATAACTGATGCACGTAGGAAATCTGCTTAGTTAACGCAGACCCTGCCAGAAGGACTTTTTTTTTTCATTTATAGAAATGTTGACTCCAAAAGAAAGCCATTATGATTCGAATTAGTGGACCAAATTGAATTACCGTTAATTTATATGACAGTATAATAAGGATAATTAGAATGAGAACAGCGTGGAAATATACATTACCTGTCATTTGGTGGAATAATCAATTTGCATTTCAAAACACCGCCAACATACAAAAAAAAATGTCAAAAAGAGGATATTTCAGCAAAAATGCAGTTTTTTATATTCGCCACTTACTTGATGAGCTATTTAAACATTATTACCACTTTATTTGGTTCGCTTGGCCATCTCACTTTATGCAAAAATCTGTCAAACAGGGCTGCATAAACTATGTATATTTCCCACATTTTGAAATGACACACTACTCACCAGGCCTCATTATATATTCTCTATATATATTCACGTATAACACACAACGAATTTGCATGTATCTCAACTAATTAAGGTGCGTAAAAAAACAATATGAGGGAATTAAATTGGGAATAAGACAATTCATGATATACTAGCTCCTTATTAAAGGTAATAACTAAAAGGCTGCGTAAACTAAGCAGATTTCCCACTTGAAGTTTTACAATAGAGAAATCTGCCAAATAATAACAGAAGTAGTAACGAGTCTCTAAACCAATTCACGAGGGACGAATAGTGGCGGAAACGGCCGAACTAGCTTTCGGCGGACAGTCCGGAACATAGCCGACTTTTGCCGCACACACGCAGAATACAAATGCAAATACCTCGGTTAATATTTAAATTGAGAATAAATGTAATATTTATAGTAAATTTGATTTCCAATAAGATTGATTCCATACAAATTTTCGATCCGACGCGTAATAACGGAGATATTTCGAATTTTCAAAAATCCTCCCTTTTAACCCCCTCCTCCCACTGGTCCGATTTCAGCCATTAACGAACTTGATCTTTCCTTTTACATAAAACGATTAAATATCGTTTGATATATTTGGTACCGATCAAACAAAAATTGCGACCGCTAGAGCGTTAACAGACAAATATATATACATATATATATATATATATATATATATATATATATATATATATATTTTCCTTTGCACATTACCCATGCACAAAGGGCGTTTATTTGCTACATGTACCATACTATTACAGTATATAACATGTATGTTCATAATACATCGTATTTTGTATACAAGAAATGTTCATAAATTTGTTCTTGAAGTTAATAAAAAAAACTAAATTAAAATTAAAAAGAAAAAAATAAATAAACGAAAAAGAAAAAAAATTGAAAAACAAAAAAGATAAATAAATAACGTACATAATGAAAGATCAAACAATCAAAGTGATGAAAAATTAGTGCGCATAATCAGAAGATCGAAAACAATCCGATAATATGTTAATTTCACTTCATTAAGAAAGTTATGCCACTTATTCTATTGCATTATTCTTGATGTAGGCGTTGAAAAGAAAAAATGTAGGTAGGATGAAAAAATGTTGGCTACGCTTTCACTATAATAATTTATTGAAACGGCAGCAAAGCGCTTTCGATGCTGTGCATCATCGTCAGTGCCCTGTTGACACACACAATAATAGTTATAATTTTCTATAAAATATGTTAGGCACATATAACAAAAAACTCATCTTTCTTAGGACTAAATAACATATAAAATCTAACGTGGAACTATTTTATATGTTATTTAGTCCTAAGAAAGATAAGTTTTTTGTTATATGTGTCTAACATATTTTATAGAAAATTGTAACTATGATGCACAGCATCGAAAGCGCTTTGCTGTGTTATTAAATTGTTATAGTGGAAGCGTAGCCAATTTTTTCATCCTTCCTACATTAGAAGTCACTTCCACCAGCCAGAATACCAACTCAGAAAAAGAAAAAAAAATGGAAGGAAGACTTAAATTATTATTCTTTAAGTAAGGTGTTTAAGATGTCCGCTGTTTCTATTAAGGTTTTAGAAAAATGCCTAAATATTAATGGGTATTTTATAAACAATATATTTAGATTTATGGACCACTGGTCATTTTTTTTGATAAGTGTTTGTTGGAGTGTGTTTCGTAACTGTGTAGTCAGTGTGCAAGTATATATATATATATATATATATATATATATATATATATATAAAGTTAAAATACCGCGACCTTTCAGTTGATATCCACCTAGCTACAAATTCCAAAAGTAACCCCATCTATAGAACTGTATCCAGCTTTAATATATCCAGCCTTGGAGAACTACCTGGCATTTAAAAACAAACATAAAAAATCTAAGATCTGTTAGCCAATTAAGAGTGACAAGTTCAGAATTCACCAAACTTCAATCACGAAACAAAACTTTCTCATTCAAAGCTCTGGAACCTTGCACTTTTTGTAATCAGTTCATCCCTAATAGCCTGTCACATTTACTTCTCTATTGTGTGAAGCACATCGAAGACAGAACTAAATATTTACAAACACTTTCCTCATCAGTCAGTAATGTACATAAAATTCAAGAAATACTTAGTATTGATAGCCTCGAAAAACTACACAAGATTTACTGCTTCATCACTTCAGCATGCAATACTCTGGAATCTATAAGTGCTGCTGGACCACACTTCAGTTAAATGTTATATTAAGACGAATTTATATAACTATAGAATGCTTTTAGTTATCTTTATGTATTACATTTACTATTTACTCTATATTGCTTTTTTTTTTTGTTTTCTTTTATTCTTTTTTTACTGCCATATTATTATTGAACTCACGAATTTGGATTTAATTTATTTATTTAAAAGACAGAATTTTTATTTGTTTATTTAATTTGTACAAAATATAAATCTTTAACAAATAAATATATATTCTATTCTATATATATATATATATATATATATATATATATATATAATTTTGAACAGACCTCGTTTTCGTCATCTCCTGGGTAGGATCGATGGACATTTGAGTATATTTTTAATCCTTACAGGAAGTCTGCTAAAAAGTGTGTTTTTACTGAAGGCTGAAAACTATGGAATGTCAATATCTCGGTTAGCATTGAAGATGGATAAAACATGTATATAACATCATTTATGGAAAATTAAATTTCCAATAATAATGGTTCAATACCACCTTCTGATCCGACGTATAATACACGGAGATATTTTCAATTTTCAAAAACCCCCTCTAAACCTCCTCCTCCCACTATGTAAATCGTTTAAATATCAAGATTGGTAAAAACAAAAATTTGCACCGCTCGAATTGTAACGGAAAATATGAATGTATATATAAATTTGAACGGAGCTCATTTTAGTCTTTTCCTAGGTAGATCGATTGACATTTATGGACATTTTTCGAAAATCGTATAATGAGTACTACCTCAATGGCTATTTTTTTTAAAGGGAAATCTGCTATCAATGGGTTTTGTTTTCTGAATGTTTTCTACTCTTCTACAAATAAACCAAACACAATAATTTACACGGTAATTATCTTTGTGCTGCAAATTTGTTGTGCAAATTTTAGAAGATTTTCCTCGGGGGAAATCAGCTATTGAGGTTGTACCCATGATGGGATTTTGACAAATTTCTTGAAATGTCTATCGACCATATCTGAGGCCCGTTCAATATATATATATATATATATATATATATATATATATATATATAGATATATATATACACACACATACACACACATACTTTAAACAGACCTTATTTTCATCATCTCCAGGATGGGATCGATAAAAATTGTCTTAAAACAAATAAAATATGAAATATCCCGAATTTTTATTTCAGGCCACTCTTATAACATCCACTCCCGTTCGAACCATAATACAATAATCATGGATGAGTTAATGTTAATTCACATACCGAGGTTTGTTAAGTCAACTGTTAATGCCCAATAAAATTGTTGGTACCCGCTTTTGTTTTTAATGTATATCTCGTTTATACTCGACAAAAAAGGAATTTAACAAAAGTTACTCTAAATAACAAAGTAAACAACATTTATCCTGCGCATATTTGATGAAAAACCGATAAGAAACGAAATATCACTACTTTTAATTTCAGACCTACCTTACAACTGCTGCTCGTCCCTAGAAATGTTGGTACAGTTTATTATCATGTAGGAGTTAGTACTAATTACATACCGAGTTTTGTTTAGTTCGGTTCAGTCTTTTGTGCCAAATAAAATTGTTGACAAGGGCTCAAGTTAGCCATGCGAGTTAAAGCGTTGATCTTTATCTCACATGGCAAGCCTAGAGTGGCGAGTTCGATTCTCGCCTGGGAAAAGGAAATTGTTTAGTGACGAAATTCATTAAATAACATCCTAAAACCCCACCCTGGCTAGAAAAGGGTGTTAACCTGTAGATATCCCGTCCTAATTAGCCTGAGTTGCATACGTTAATAAATTGTTGACTCTCGCTATAGTTTTTAGCCCATAAACTCATTTATGCTTCGGTATACAACAAAAGTGTATATAGTAACAAAATAAGCTTTTGTTGTGTGCATATTTGCCGAAAAAGTAATACGAAACGAAAAATCGCTATTTTTTAATAAACCCCCACTCCTGTTAGTCTCAGACAATATTAATATAGCCTTAAGTCTATGTTGGATTAGTAGTAATATACATACCAAGTTTCATCAAATTCGGTTAAACAAACGAACAGGCAACAAAGCTACAAATTGCAGATATCGTGTCTATGAAACGAAAAAAGTATCGTGAAAAAAATCAGTGTACAGACAGAGGTTACAATATATATATATATATATATATATATATATAGTATATATATTATATATATATATATATACTAGCTCAGATACCCGGCTTCGCTCGGGAATTCATTTGAGACTGAATGGTGATGGTATTTTTTTGGCAAGGCTTTACTTTGCACAATATTTTGACATTTACCCGTCCCAGTGTTTAGTTTAAATACCCGTCGTTTCTGTGGATTTGTTAATAATAAAAGTATTTGTTTATGTAAGACTTCACTGTTCTCCATATTGTCATATTTCCTGTGCATTATGCATAGATTTGAATTATTAAGTACAAAATATTAACATACATTTGAATTAGTTTTTCCCGGTGAGGTACGTTGTAGTTTCAAGAATTGTTGAGAAAATTTCACTAAATAATAAAATAAACAACTATGTTATGTGCATATTTGCCGAAACCCCAATAGGAGACGAAATATCACTATTTTTAATTTCAGGCCTCCCTTATAACCCCCACTCCTGCCCGTCCCTAGAAATGTTAGAATGGCTTATTATAAGGAAGACGTTAGTGCTAATTCACATACCGAGTTTGGTTTAGTTCGGTTGAGTCTTTTGTGCCAAATAAAATTGTTGACTTCCGCTATCATTTTTAGCGTATAACGCCTTTATACTTAGGTATACGACAAAAGTTTATATAACAAAAGTTACTCTAAATAACAAATTAAACAACTCTTGTTATGTGCATAATTGCCGATAATGCAATAGGAAACGAAATATCACTATTTTTAATTTCAGGCCTCCCTTATAACCCCCACTCCTGTTCGTCTCAGAGAATATTAGCATAGCCTAAAGTCTAAGTTGGGTTAGTAGTAATATACATACCAAGTTTCATAAAATTCGGTTCAGCCGTTTATGCGTGAAAAGGTAACAAACAAACAAACAAACATACACGAAAGAAACAAAATGCAGTTATGGTGTCTATGACATGTGAAACGGAAAGTTATCCTGAAATTTCGTGAAAAAAAAATCAATGTACAGACAGAGGTTACAATTTTTATATATATATATATATATATATATATATATATATATATATATATATAATTTTGAAAGGACCTCATTTTCTTCATCTACTAGGTAGGATCGTTGGATATTTGAGGAATTTTTTCGAAAGTCGCGATATGAATTCAACCTCAATATGTGATTTCCCTTAGGGGAAATCTGCTAAAATTATACTATTTGAATATTATTTTTTGCTCATACCACAAATTGTTGAATATTGTGTTAGAAAAAGTTGAAATTTGGATAAATGTGTAATAAACCGTTATAATTTAATTCCTAATAAAAAGGCATGTGTAAGTAACAAATTCCGTTTATGAAATCTGCGGCATGCATGTTGATTAAGAAATATAGGCCCTGTTTAAAAGAGAGAATAACAAAGTAAGGAAATTTCAAAGAGAAATCATTTTTTCTCTCTTTCTCCCTCCTCTTCACACGCTCCATCTTTCTTCTTTGTAGAATTCAGAAATGAAGGCTTTCTGCCGGCTAAGGAGCTGACAAGCCTTTTCTGTGTTCCAGCCGAAAAATAAAATAACGACGCGACACCCTTAATCTCTCGCTTCCCTTTCATAAATTTCCACCAATTTTTCAGAGATTTTTCTCTCTCATGGCTCCCTTTGAGCAAACTTGTTTATTTAATAATTCACAACACCGTGTTAAAGTATGAAATACATTAATACTTAATCCATCGGTGTTTGATTTCGTAGGCGAAATACAGATATCATTATTTATTTATTGAAGCTTCACAGCTGTGGCGATTCTGCTCAGAAAATAAGCTGTAACTGAAAATTAATTTGAACGAAAATGAAACCGCTAAGACTGACATAGAACACGAAAAGCAGAAATGAAACACACAATAGAAATGGAAAACAAATACGGTAATGGAACACAATAGAGCTGCAAAACAAAAACAGAAATGGAACACAACAAAGAACAAAAGATAATATCCAAAACTAACTACAAAAACTGAAACGTGAGAACTGAAGAGCGAAACAGAGTAACATTGGACAATAGGAAATCCAATTAAAATATTAAACAAAATGTAATGAAAAAAAAAGTCCGTCACGCAGGGGCTGCGTAAACTAAACAGATTTCCCAAGTGAAGTTTTACAATAGAGAGGGATTAACGAGAGTCGAGCACTTAAGAAATCGGCCGAACTAGCTTTTGGCGGGAAAGTCACCCGTCCGTTAGCCACCCAGATTTAATAAAAATGCAAATATCTCGGTTAATATTCAAGATAGAGAATAAATGTATATAACAATATTTATAGTAAATTTGCAATAAGATTGATTCTGTACAATTTTTCGATCCGACGTATAGTAACGGAGATATTTCGAATTTTCAAAAATCATCCACTCTAACCCCCCCCCCTCCCACTGGTCCGATTTCAGCCGTTAACGAACTTGATCTTTCTTTTTACATAAAACGAATTAATATCGAGTTTGGTAACGATTAAACAATAATTGCGACACGCTAAATTTCGAAAATCGCGTCATGAGTACAACCTCAATAGCTGATTTCCCTTAAGAGAAATCTGCTAAAACTGAAAGAGGAGAACTGAATGACAAAACATAACATACTAGCATTGAACAATAGGATATCCAATTAAAATATTAAACAATATGTAATAAAAAAAATAAACTGATGTATAAAATAGAAATATGTATCTAAGATGAATAAAAGTCCGCTATTTTAAACAGGCCATCCAGCTTTTCATTTTCAGCTAAATAGATGAATAGAAATATTCTTCGCCGGAAAGAAAAGCAATTACTGAAATATATCTGAGTATAATATATTAATTTTATTGAAAACTATTTACTATATCTAGTAGAATCATTTATTACAAATCGGAATAATTTTTATCACAATCACATTAAAATTAATGTTCTTCAACTAAAGTCATTTCGTTAAACATAATAACATGGTTCATCATTCAAGGGAAATCTGCTAAAAACTGCAAATAATGTGGTTAATATTCAAAATAAAGAATAAATGCATATAACAATATTTATAGTAAATATAAATAGCAATAAGATGGTTTTTATACAATTTTTCACAATCCGACGTATAATGACTGAGATATTTCGAAATTTCGAAATGCCCCACCACTCCCACGGGTTTTACCATTAAAAAACTTGACCTTCATTTTTACATATAATTTTATAATATCAAATGTAATCACAAAACAAAAGTTCGTAAATTAAGCTGATTTCCCACATGTTGGAAAGACACACTATTGATCTTATTTCCTCGTTGGTCCTTGAAACCAATATTTGGTATTTATGCTAGGAAGAATTATCTTATATTAGCATATATTCCGTTAAGGGAAATCAGCTATTGAGGTTTTACTCATGACGCGATTTTCGAAAATTTACTTCAAATGTCCATCGACCCTACCTAGAAGATGACGAAAATGAGGTCCGTTCAAAATTATATATATATATATATATATATATATATATATATATATATAATATAGTTTAACAAAACAAATACACCATACTATAAATATATAAAACATACAAAAGGCTGTGACCCTGCTATGTAAACAAAACAAGGAAGTTTACTATAACCCTAGTCATAGTGCAATAAGTATGTATAATAGTCTATAAATATATTTAGTCTTGGTAAGTAATAATAAGGAAAAAACACCCTTTTACAACAATGTATAATAACAATGTGCAATATTATAATGTAGTACATGTAATTTTTACAGCCCTGAGGAAGAGAAAATAAAGATTCTCGAAATATCGGCATAAACTAAGATTTATTTCACCAACATTGACCAAAACTCCGAAAAGAACAACACACCACATATAAATACATTCTGGTCGAAAACATCAGCGCAAATATATATATATATATATATATATATATATATATATATATTGTCTTTTAACGCTCTACCAGTCGCAATTTTTACTTGATCGTTACCAAGCTCGATATTTAAACTTTTTATGTAAAAATAAAGATCAAGTTCGTTAATGGCTGAAATCAGACAAGTAGGAGGGGGGGGGTGTTAAAGGGGAGGATTTTCGAAAATTCAAAATATCTCCGTTATTATACGTCGGGTTGAGAAGCAGTATAGAACCAATCTTATTGCAAATTAAATTGACTATAAATATTGTTATCTACATTTATTCTCTATCTTGAATATTATCCTAGATATTTGCATTTTTATTAAATTTGGGCCGATAACGGATTTTTGAATTTCCCGCCAAAAGTTAGTTCGGCCCTTTGCCGTAACTGTTCGGCCCTGGTATAGAGATTTCTCTATTGTATAACTTCACGTGGAAAATCTGCTTAGTGTACGCAGCCCCTGCTTGACGGACTTTTTCAGCCTCCAGCAAACCCCCACTTCTACTTATGTTACATAAACAATACTCTGTTATGTAATAAACCACATCATTCGATGCTTAAATACCAGATATTGTTTTCAAGAGACCTTTATTATACGTGATACATTCAAAAATGTTCTTATGACCTCTCCCCCACTCTTATATTCTTGGAGTACTAAAATTATATTGTTTGAGATAAAATTTATTCTGATTCATTATAAATTACAGTACTAGATATAGTACATAGTTTTCAATAAAATTAAAATATTATATTCTGATATACTTCAGTAATTGTTTTTCTTTCCGGTAAAAGATTGGCAGATCTGTTTGTTTACAAACACGGCTTCCCGCCGGGAGGGGAAAGATTTCTTATTAGCGTTTGAATTTATTCACCTAGTATTCACGGTGTTGTTGTGTTAGCTGTATGTTGGG
>CM032232.1:14870000-14977500 GCA_019009955.1 Riptortus pedestris
TATCCAACGAGCAGTCCGGATTCCGGCCCCGCCATTGTTCCCTTCACCCCCTCGCCCGACTCTACTCCAATACCGCCACCAACCTCAGCAGAAACGTCGTCTAGTCGGTAGATACCTATTGACTGCAATCAGACTTGATTTGATTCCGTTCACAACGCCGAACTGCTTGACATTCTATGGAAGCATGGTTGCCCCAGTCAACTCCATGCCATGCTTCCTCCTATACAGCCGATCCTTCCAAATAAGGGTCGTGAATCCTTTTCCTAATCTCATCCTACTAGTCAGAATTCGGCAGACCTCGCCTTCACATCTCCCGCCAGTCAAAGGATTCAAAGCACGGAGGTAGTTGCATATGCTAATAACGTGGCGATTTTGAGCACATCCCTTAATCCCACCCGCGTCCTACGAACCCTGGCAGAATACGCTTGCCGAACCATATCCGACTCAGCAAGATAGATTCCGTGAATTTGGAGAAGTAAAAGTTCAATGAAAGTTGTTCATAATATAAAAGCTTGTTGGTAATAAGACATGAGTAGTGGAGTAGTACATAAGTGGTGGTTTACTGAAAGTCGAAAACTAAAAAATCTAAATATCTTAATTAATATTCATAGAACAACATTTATAAGGCATTAACGTTTCAATAAGATTGGCTTTATACAATTTTTCGACTCGACGTATAATAACAGATAATACGAATTTTTAAAATTCCCTCCTCTAAGTACCCCCTTCAGTAGTACGATTTCAGCCATTAACAAATTTGAACTTAATTTTGACATAAAACGTTTTAATATGGAGTTAGGTAACGGTCCGGAGGGTAGGAGGGGTTCAAGTTTACTACGAGAGGTAATGCGTTGACTTTAATCTCACTTGGTAAGCCTAGAGTAGGGATTTAGATTTCCCCTTTGGCATTAGGAATGTATTAAGTGACCAACTCATGAAATAAAATCCCTCTTTGTACGGAATAAGGTGGTAACCTTTACATAAACCGTACCAATAACCGTAGTAACACAAAGTGAACGTTAATAAACAAAATTTTAATAAATGGTTTGGTAGCCTTGTCTTCATTTTCTAACGTGTACAACAAAATGCTGAATTTTAATTTGGTTCCCAGCCATAACTAAAGAATAATAAATTTTATGGTTCTACAGGAGACCTATCTTCTGTACTTTATTACAATTAGGTGGAGGAATGTAAATAAATATACATACAGATGGCAGTTTAAAAGTTACAATTAGGGAAAGTGTACGAATGGGTCTGTTTTGCATAATTACCCTACAAACTTCTTCCTTGGTGAAAATAAGAACGGTCATTTAGCGAGTACAACTGCAGTCCTTTCTCCGAGTTTAGGAGTCTGGTTGGAAGGAGGTGAGAACATGGTTTCGCCGGGGATGGGGGCTTAAAGAAGGTCTCGGGAGGGAATAGTTTGGGAAAAATTGTGGGGAAAAGTCCTGGGGAAATTAAGAGAAAGAGCGTTCATTTGGGACAGGAGAGGCCATTCTGTGATGGGGTTATGGCAGTGGTGGCCCGTTGAGACGGCGACAAACCCAACAATCCCCTTTCTAGCTCATTCTATGCAAATTGCAGTCCTGTCCCCCCCTCACTTTCCCCCGCTCTTTTTCACTGTATATCTCTTTTCCCTTTGTTTGCCCTCCAATTGCCGATTCCTATCGACCTCTGCCCCATCCTTAAACCACTAAATGTCTCTTTACGGCCCCCATTGTCAATTGAGTTCGAACCCCACCTGGGTTTTCAGACTGATAAAATAAAATTGTCGTTATATTGGACTCGGGAAAGAGGCGCCTCTATTCGTTATACTATTTTCACGTTTTAATATCGCCTCTTCGGGAGAAAAAAAAGCGCAGTAACTATAATTACTCGTAATACATATTTGAAGCGAACCTTCAGCAAGTTTAGGCACAGTTCTTTTGGAAGGATCAAGTCCGTCACGCAGGGCCTGCGGTAACTTAGAAAATTTGCATCCTAAAACGTAAAAGTTCATTGAGAACAACATTTGGTATTTATGCTTCAAATAAATTGTTATTAGTTTTTACTGATCACTGTTAACATTTTTTTTTCAAATAAAATTACAATTCTCGTTGTAGGCACACAGGGCCTGGATACGATTGTTCTATTCCTGATAGCAGTACTAGAAATCGGATGCTGGAACTGTATTTATCTAACACGTACTTGAGGTGATTTTTACAATCTTGGAAATTAAGAAAAATCACATAGATTCAACTTCTTTTATACCCAGAACTGTGTGTCAGACTGACGCACATTGGCAATCAGGGTTAAACCACCCAAAAACCTGGGCTCTCGACGAAACCTAGCCTCCAAAGGCTTGGTTTTGGCTTTTCCAATGTTTCCATTGCACTCTGCCCAAATCTGAAGCAGAACCTCAAAGAACAACGTTGCTGGAAGTTGAGGTCAATCATTTTTAGATTTTTTTCTCACAAAAAAAAAAAAAAACTACGGACAGCGTAACAACGTTAGTACGATTAAACTTGTACTGGACGCTTATCAGATGTTTACCCATCCATGCGCCGCGTTCCCAGTCTTGCCTAATCAAACGCTAGAGAATCAGTCTCATCAGTTAATTTACAAACCTCAAATACATCCAGTATTTCATAATCTGATCTTCCATTTCGGGTGTCTTTCAAAATTGCACGTTTGTCATAGACCATATGTGGGCAACAACGCTGTAAGATATGATCCGACCCTCGAGACATTTTGAAAAACTTTATTAAACGGAAATATAACACTACTGACTCCAAATGAGGAAGATGAGCGATTTGTGCGTTTGGCGGTAATTATAAATGCGAACAGTTCTTTTCATTGATGAAAGTTAATAAATCAGAAAGTCATACAAGGCTGACTGGCGATAATTTGGAAAATTCTTTTCTTCTTTGTATCAGTGGAATTAATCGATTAAACATCGATGGATTAGTTTCTCAAGTTCAAGCTCAAGTGTCTTAATGATTTCGGTGTCGCTATTTAACTGTCATGGTTTGTAATAATTCCGAATTTTACGATTTAATTTTAATTTTGTACCTATTAGCAGATTTCCCTTAAGGGAAATCAGCTATTGAGGTTGTACTCATGAAGGAATTTTTGAAATTTTTCATCAAATGTATAACGATCCTACCTAGTAGATGACGAAAATGAATGAGGTCCATTCAAAACTGTATACATATATATATATACTAGCCAAGGTACCCGGCTTCGCATGGAAAGTCATTTGAGGCGGTAAGATTCTTTTGTTTTTGTTCACTTCCGCTATAGGTTTTTGCATGTATCTCGTTTATAATTCGGTATACAAAAAAAGTGTATATAAACAAAGTTAATTTAAATAACAAAATAAACAACTTTTGTTATGTGCATAATTGCCGAAAATGCATTAGGAAACGAAATATTACTATTTTTAATTTCAGGCTTCCCTTATAACCCCCACTCCTGTTAGTCTCAGAGGATATTTATATAGCCTAATGTCTAAGTTGGACTAGTAGTAATATACATACCAAGTTTCATAAAATTCGGTTCAGCCGTTTATTCGTGAAAAGGTAACAAACAAACAAACAAATAAACAAACAGACACGAAAGAAACAAAATACAGCTATGGTGTCTATGACATGTGAAACGAAAAGTTATCGTGAAATTTTGCGAAAAAAAATCAATGTACAGACAGAGGTTACAATTTTATATTTATGCAGATATATCAATCTATATATTTGTCTGTTACCGCTCTAGCGGTCGCAATTTTTGTTTGATCGTTACCAAACTGGATATTTAGTCGTTTTATGTAAAAAAAAAAAAAGATCAAGTTCGTTAACGGCTGAAATCGGACCAGTGAGAGGGGGTTTAGAGGGGAGGATTTTCGAATTTTCGAAAATCCTCCCCTACTATACGTCGGATCGAAAAATTGTACAGAATCAATCTTATTGCAAATTAAATTAAATTTACATTAAATAAATATTGTTCTATACATTTATACTCTATCTTGAATATTAACCGAGATATTTGCATTTTTATTAAATCTGGGCGGCTAATGGACGAGTGATTTTCTAGCTAGTTCGGCCGTTTCCTTAACTGCGCTCGGGTCTCGTGTAATTTCTCTATGGTAAAACTTCACGTGGAAAATCTGCTTAGTTTACACAGCCCCTGCGTGACGGACTTTTTTTTCATTTTTTTTTTATTAAAATTTAAGCAGCTATTGAGGTCTGCTGCATGATGCGACTATTTTTATCATTTTATTTTGTTATCTTAATAAATAGTAATATAATTATATTGTGGTATAATTTCATATCTGATATCTATCGTTAAAAATGATGAACACTACTTTAAAATGCACCCACTTTTAAAAGTGGCCCGCGAACGTATTTTCACACCAAAGTTTGGAATGCGACGTGTCAAAGGCATAGGAACGGGTAACCGTTTTTCCATAAACTAGGTTTGAACCTGATTAAAATGTATGTTGGGTAGATGCGGGGCAACGTAATTATCAGCTGAGACAGCTGAAGTGCTTTCTTTTCCGTGTAGAAAATTGCTCAGCTTTATAAGAGTGATGCACTTTATTGCATTTGGAGGCGGGAAAGGGAACATTTATTGGGGAGAGAGAGAGAGGAATGTATCCCACTGGGAGTCCGTGACTGGCTCCAATAAAGGGCTGTTCCTTATTGAATCTAGGGCCCTTATCACCCAATGCCGCTATTATCGGCCATCTGTCTTCGAGGCACATTCCTCCAGGAGGGTATCAAACTCCCGGGATATTTAATTTGCTGCAGGAGGCGAGGTACATTACGCAATGCATTTAGAACTAATGGCTCTGGCAGGGTGGCCTGGACTCGGGGGGAGAAAGAAAATATCCATTTTTCTGTAATCGTTGAATAATGGTAACATTACTAAACTGAAATGAGTGAAGAAAGTGAAACATTTTGCAATAGAGTGAAGAAAGTGAATTGCCTTCTTAATTAGTAATAAGTATAAATTAAAAAATAATTTGAAGTTGGAAATAAATTCTTTTAAATGTTTCTTAACATTGTAAGAATTTATTTTAACAAAATAAATTGAAATGTGAATGAATTATTGGTGGAAATAATCAATATATTTTAAAATTTTGAATATAATCCTTCCTTAAGTTCCTTGTTATAACCTGCACTTGTTTATAACTGCACTACTTCACAATCATCACTAGTTGTTTTTTATAACTATGCTTATAACCTTTCACAGCCATGCTTATAACCTACCAACAACATACCATAATCTTCACAACATCCTAATTTTTGTTCATATTCTGGTTAGATCTGATCATGTATTACACGGATTTACAGAAAAAATTTAATATTACACTCGTGACGAAAGTAGAATTTAAAACTCTCGTGAAAATACCATACTCGCTTCGCTCGTGTGGGTAAACGTTTCACTCGAGTTGTAAAATGATCTACTTTCGTCACTTGTATAATAAATAACTATTTTGAAGGTGCTGGATGGTGTAGGAATTTTTAGCAGATTTCCCTTAAGGGAAATCAGCTATTGAGGTCGTACTTATTACGCCCTTTTCGAAAACTTTCTTCAAATGTCCATCAATCCTACCCAGGAGATCACGAAAATGAGGTCCGTTCAAATTATATATATATATATATATATATATATATATATATATATATATATATATATTTGTCATACCTCTCGGTGGAGACCGTCGTCACTGGCTGATGGTTGAGTACCGCTGGCAAGCGCTTTCGATGCGATGGCATCATCTTCAAGCCTGTTGATAGTTGTACTGAGTTGGTTGTCCGTCAGTCAGTGGGTTTTATGCTCTGTTCACCGTATTAGTTGTTTACGTTTAGTCCAGATCTGTTTACTTACCATTAAGATCTGTCACACGAGGGATGTTGATGTTCAGGTAAATTGTTTCCGTGTGGTGGGTTGTTTACGTTTTGAATCGAATATATATATATTTGTTTGTTAACGCTCTAGCGGTCGCATATATTGTTTGATCGTAACCAAACTCGATATTTAGTCGTTGTATGTAAAAAGAAACATCAAGTTCGTTAACGGCTGAAAATCGGAACAAGTGGGAGGGGGGGGGTGGGGTTAGAGGGGAGTATTTTTCGAAAATTCGACTTATCTCTGTTACTATACGTCGCACACTGGAGCGATCCTTCAATAGTGTTGGACATTGGGGGAAAAAATAAAAGTTCTAATTTGTTATATTGATTTTATTGTTAGTTACACATAAATAATTTTCAATTTAGCAGATTGATTTTTAGACAAATTATTTAAATTTTTTTTACATAATGACTGGTTATAATTGATATGTTAAAAAAAGCCATCGCTTAAAAAATTCGTCGTGAACTGTTATTTCATTTTATAAATTATTGTTGCTTCCAGTACACATTAAGGGTATTATAGCAAATCAAAAACTGGCACAATTTATATGCTTGTATTGCTTGAAAAAATACCACTTGGCATGCTTTTAGGAGTATATTGTCTTGTATTTTTTTTTTTTTTTTTTAATAGTGAAAATAATTCTATTTAATTGAATTCGCAAATCGCTTGTATTTGCTTGAAAAAATACTACTTGGCATACTTTTAGGAGTATATTGTATTATTTACAACGTCGTCAGATCTAGCCTAAACTTGCCTATTCATTAAATATTTTACTTTTAGTGTTAGTGCGGAAGACTTATTATACCTCCCGCGGACCCTTCCCAACTACGTACGGTGATTCCACACATTTCGGGGTCAATCACAGGAATAGATGTAAATTTAATTAAACGGTTTTCTATTATTTTGCAAGCAATATCGTTCAACGCTTTGATCAATACTGAAAAGTTTGAAAAGTTAACAAGAGAAACAGCTGAGATATTTGTGGATTTGTATGGATGGTCTTACATGCCAGTACCAGTTCACAAACTGTTAATACGTGGCCCGGATATGTACCAATTGGACTGCTGCCAGATGCGCATACAGAGAACACTTAACTACGATAGCGAACGCTTAGAAACAATATCTTCGGAAGTAAAAGAACTTCCCATTGAAAAAAAAAAACATTTGAAATTTTAGAAATGTAAGATATTCTTCCAGCTTCTCAATTCTCCTTATTAAATTAAATACATAGATTTTTATTCTAGATATATTTTTGTTTACAATTTTAGTATTGCTTTAGTGAACTACAATTTACTAAAAAAATAAAAAACTATAAAACATATTATGTGCCTACAAATCACAATTCTCTACTTAGTAAGCGATACATAATCTGTATGTACACATTTAAAATTCATCCTACCGTTCATCAATAGAGTATTGGATGTGCTTTAAAATGACACCAGAATCAATATTCTGGGACCAGTAGGAACGGAGATATTAATGAATGTCCGGCTTACCCTATCACTCGCTCCAGTGTGCGTCTGTTCGAAAATAACTTATACAGAAACAACCTTATTTCAAATTAAATTTACTATAAATACTGTTATATACATTTAATTTCTATTTTGAATATTAATCGAGATATTTGCATTTTTATTAAATCTGGGCGGCTAACGGACAAGTGACTTTCCCGCCAAAAGCTAGTTCGGCCGTTTCTTTAACTGCTCGGATCTCGTGAAATTTCTCTATTGTAAAACTTCACGTGGGAAATCTGCTTAGTTTACGCAGCCCCTGCGTGACGGACTTTTTGAAGGTGCTGGATGGTGTAGGAATTTTTGATCGTTAAGAAACTCGATATTTAACCGTTTTATGTAGAAAGACAGATCAAGTTCATAAGGCTGAAAACGGACCACAGGAAGAGGGGGTTTAGAGAGGGGGGATTTTCGAAAATTCGAAATATCTCCGTTATTATGCATCGGATCGAAAACATTTATGGAACCAATTTTATTGCAACTTAAATTTACTATAAATATTTTTATATACATTTATTCTCTATCTTGAATATTAACCGAGATATTTTCATTTGTATTAAGTGTGTGGGACATGTGGTCAGGTATTGTTCGGATTAGTTCGGCCATTTTCGTAACTGTTGGGCTCTGGTGAAAGCTTCTTCTAACCTTACCCGTCGTTTCAGGTTTTACTTTGTGAGATTTATGCAAATACGTTCTGCTCATCCACCCCCCCCCTTCTTTAGTTCTTGGACTACTAAAATTAGAGTTATTAAAATATAAATTATTCTTACTATTCAGAAGCCGTTTCAGTTGGGAATTTATTTTAATTAACTGAAATATTTCTCATTACCGTTTGTAATTGGTGGTGTTGTGTTACCAGTATTGCAGATTTCTCTTTTGTAAAACTTCACGTGGGACAACTGCTTAGTTTACGCAGCCCCTGCGTGACGGACTTTTACATTAGTGCGATTCTTCTAAATATGCATATTTTCCTGAGTAGGTTTAAACTTAAGAGACCCAGGAGATGCCAAAATATTATTCACTTCGGACGGCAGAGGGCTTCATATTTCTTTTTTCTTTTTTTTTTTTGTTTTTTTTTTTTTTAATTTTTTTTTTTATTTTTTTTTTTTTACCTATACCGTAGTTGGGGGGTTGTTAGTGTAAAAGTACGGAGCCTAGTGGGAACTAGGGCTGGCTGATGAATAATTCCGCTAGTTGCTAACTTAGTGTTTACTACCTGCCAAGTTCTGAATAGGGTTTCCCAACCTCCGCGCTTCGGCCCAAGCAGGTAGGATAGCTCACACCTTTCTTCGTTCTGGGATGAAGATATTTTGCTCTTATATAGGCAGTAGTTTTACAAACTTCAAGTTATCAGAACCAAATCTACTAAATGTAGTTCAGGGGAGCCTCGGATATTGCCTACTTTAAAGAAATGAGTATTCAGATCGAAAAGCAAAAAGTCCGTCACGCAGGGGCTGCGGAAACTAAGCTGATTTCTCACGTGAAGTTTTACAATAGAGAAATATCCATACGAAAGCCGAGAAGTTAAGGAAACGGCCTCACAGCTTTTGGCGAGAAACTCACTCTCGTTCGTTATCGGCCCACATTTAATAAAATGCAAATATCTCGGTTAATAATCAAGACAGAGAATAAATGTGTAGGACAATATGTATAGTAAATTTAATTTTCAATAAGATTGTTTCATATACAAGAATTTGTTCGATGTCCGAACTTATAGGTTTAAACGGAGATATTTCGAATTTTCGAAAATATCTCTCCTCCTCTTAAATCCCCCAACCTCCACTGGTCCGATTGTGAGCTCTATTAACAAAACTTGGTCTGTCTTTTTGCATAAAACGTTTGAATATCGAGTTTGGTAACGTAATTTCAAACTCAAACATTGCCGACCGCTTATGAGAGTGCAAACAGTCAAATATATATTATATATATATATATATTTTTGAAACCGGACCTCATTTTCGTTCTTCTCCTGGGTAGGATCGCGATGAGGCGAGAACATTTGAAGAAATTGTTCGAAAATCGCGTCATGAGTACGACCTCAATAGCTGATTTCCCTTAAAGAAAATCTGCTAAAAGTTCGTCATGCACGGGCTGCGTAAACAAAGCTATTTCCGACTTGCTGGGTAATACGATTTTAATCTCATATCACCATAAACTATCTATTTCCATGTGAAAAGCCGATGAGCAGAAGGGGCGAGAATGGGGAGGCGACTAACTCGCTTAATACTTCAGTTATGAAAAAATTAATAAAAGAACAATTGTAGAACGTTTTATAAGTAGGCTCATGAACAAGAGTTGCTTATACTATACGATTTTACGATTTCGAACTAGTATAACTCTCTCGTAGACAATATTTTTGAATTTTTGGAATTCCCTCACCCCATTAAACACCCCTTATTCCTTTTGCGACATCTGCCAATAACAGATTTGATCATTAGTGTTGAAACAGTTAAATGCCGAGTTTGATATAGATCATATAAGCATTTTCGAGACGAGAGAGTAAATATTAATTGATGACGTCTAAGACAAGCGAATTCGTATGTTATTCTTATAACAAAGGTCAGAAAAACAATATTGTATAAGGAAAACAAGATTTCGTATTTAGGCATAGAATAGAGAGCAGTGGTCTCGAACGTCATTGAGCGAAATCGGTAGAGCTGCCAACTAAAATCGGTACATTTGTACCTAAAATATGACAAAAAAAATATACAATTTTCAATCAATTTCGTTTATTTAACAAAAAATACACTTATTATTATATTATAATAACATAAAAATATAATAACGTAAAAATCAGCGTATCTACTAACTTACCTCTAACACACTTATGATATTAATATACCATATGGCAATTATTAATTTGGCAGCGTCAAGTTAAAGAAAGACAAAAACCGGAAATTTAGAGATTTTGAAAGTTAATCAAGTTGCACACCAAAAACGGAAATCTACAAATTAACAAAATTAAATTATTTTTCATAATGTTTCGTAACGTACCAATATTCTTTTGCCATAGCTGCAGTCATTTTAAAATTAATTTCTAAGTCATAACAATTAGCATTCATGAAAAGTTGTTTTGAATGCAGTAGGCTAGTGATTGACTCAGTAGACAGCCTATTTCTCTGTTTTCATAATATTAATTTGAGAAAATATACGCTGTGCAACATTGGCAGATGATATGGGGGGGGAGTGATAAAATATTTTACATAAAAAGTAGTTAAACAAGGGAAACATTTGAGTCTCATCGCCACGCTTTAGCAAATTTTACTTCAATCACAATTTCTTAGAATGCGCCACTCTGTATCAATCCGCAATAATCTCTGCTCATTCATAACTTGCGTGGTAATGTGATTCCCCGTAACAATAAACCTAAATGAATGAAAAGGAGTTGCCAACACAAAATTGAGAACTTCGGTAGAAAAATCAGGAGAATTTCCACGTATTTTCTGAAATCGTGGAAAAATCATTGCATTCCGGTAGTACAGAGTCCATTTCGGTAGAAATACCGAAAAATCGGTAGGTTCGAGACCACTGATAGAGAGGTTCATGTTGTAACCACGTATTGTAAATATGACTTGTTTAGGGGCAGGGGTGTGCTGAGAGTTGGAAACTAAAAATTCCAAATATCTCGGATAATACTCATATTAGAGAAAATATGTACAATATGACAACATTTATAGGCAGTTAAATTTACAATATGATTGAATCAATATATTCTTTTTCGATCCAAAGTATAATAGCATATATGATATTTCGAATTTTTAAAATTCTTCCCCTCTAAACCCCATGCCACTGGTCCGATTTTAGCCTTTAACGAACTTGATCACTTGTTGGTTTTTCACTATTTTGATTATTAACCGAGATATTGGGATTTTTTAGTTTTAGGCCTACAATAAACCCCCACTCCTACTCATGCCATATTAAAAATAAGCTGTTATATTATGAAGCACATTTTTTGAAGCCTAAATACCAAATATTGTTCTCATTTGAACTTTTACATTTTGAGATAAATGCAAATGCGGGACGCACGTGAGAAATCTGCTTAGTTAACGCAGCCCCGGCGTGACGGACTTTTTTATATCTTTTTATTATATTAAAAAAAAACAATTTTTATCATGTTGGCTGTTTTTAATAACTTTTATTAAGATATTAATATATATATTTGTCTGTTACCGCTCTAGCAGTCGCAATTATTGTTTAATCGTTACAAAACTCGATATTTAGTCGTTTTATGTAAAAAGAAAGTTTAAGTTCGTTAACGACTGAAATCGGACCAGGGAGAGGGAGGGTTTAGAGGGGGAGAATTTTAAAATTTCGGAATATTTCCGTTACTATACGTCGGATGGAAAAAATTTATACCATAAATGTTGTTACATGCATTTATTCTCTATCCTTAATATCAGCCGAGATATTTACATTTTTCATTTTTCAACCCTCAGCAAACCCCCACTTCTACTCATCTTGCATAAACAATACTCGGTTATGTAATAAATCACATCATTCGAAGCTTAAATACCAAATATTGTTTTCAAGAGATATTTATTATACGAGATAGACGCAAATATATTCTGGTGCACCCCTCCCTTCTTACGTTTTTGGACTACTTAAATTTGATTGATTGAGATAAAGATTATTTTGATTCATTATAAATTACAGTACTGTATATAGTACATATTTTTCAATCAAATTAATTCGTTATATTCGGATGTATTACAGTAATTGTTTTTCTTTCCGGTAAGTAGTTGGCAGAACTGTTTGTTTACGTTTCAAATGCTTTCCGTCGGGAGGTTTCTTATTATTGTTTGTATTTATTTACTTAATATTCACGGTGGTGTTGTGTTACCGGTATGTAGATTCATCTATTGTTAAATTTCACGTGGGAAATCTGCTTAGTTTACGCAGCCCCTGTAGACTTTTGGTCATCTCTTGGGTAGGATCGATGGACATTTGAAGAACTATTTTGGAATCTCGTCATGCGTACAACCTGAGTAGGTTAATTGGCTTGAAGGAGATATTCGAAAAGACGATTACCTCTGCTCAGCTTGGAGCATAATTCAGACTGATATAGAGGAATAAGCCGACTGTAGAGCAACTTGCCGACAGAGGGAGACACAGTCGCTGCCTTCTGAATAATTCTGCCAGTTTGTTGGCCAACTTTCCCTATCTCGCACTCTTTCAGCTCGTTAGCCTTTACCAACTGTTCTATTTATGAGCAAAACTGAACTAGTCGTCGTTTCTTTTACAGTCACCTTAATGATCGTAGGAGGGGAAACACGTGGCTCAGGCAAAATAATTACTACCTTACTAAATGCGCCAATGTGACATCAAAGGGAATTATTTTTAGTCGGTTTTCCTTGAGAGAATCACAAATTATGAGATTTTTCCAAACATTGTTCATACATACACTGTGTGGGGTTTACACTGAAAAGTGCATAAGTCCGTCACGCAGGGGCTGCGTAAACTAAGCAGATTTCCCACGTGAAGTTATACAATAGAGAAATCTTCATAGGAGAGCCGAACAGTTACGGCAAAGAGCCGACCTAGCTTTCGGCGGGAAATTGGCCATATTCAAAAAATAAAAAAAATTCCCCCGTTATTTTATAAAATCGAATTATTTTAACTTCCGGATGATCATTCTAATTTCATTCGATATCGGTAGTATCATCGGGATTCAATAATATCGTATTCGATCCGCGATCGTATTTCAAAAAAAAAAATAAAAAAAAAATCCGTTAATCGGGTTCATTCGGCCTAAATTTAATAAAAATGCAAATAATCTCGGTTAATAATTCAAGATAGGGAATAAATGTATAATAACAATATTTATAGTAAACATTTAATTTGCAATAAAGAATTGATTTCTGTACAATTTTTCGATCCCACGGTAATAATAACGGAGATATTTCGAAGAATCCCACCTCGGTTCCGCCCTCCTAAAAAAAAAAAACCCCGTGAAAACCCACCCCGCGCCCCGTAGAAGAAAAAACTAAAGGGGGGGGGGGGCGGGGAAGCCCCCCCACCCCCCCTTTCACTTGTGCCGGGGGGGGGGTGATTATTCACCGAGAGCAGCTGTTTAACGTAACTTGATTCTTTCTTTTTTACCTAAAAATCGACTAAATATCGAGTTTGGTAACGATCAAACAAAAATTGCGACCTGCTAGAAGCGGTAACAGACAAATATATACTCTATATATATATATATAAAAAAGTATATATATATATATATATATTATAAATATATTTATATCTATATATATATATATATATATATATAAAATAGTATATATATATATATATTATAAATATATATATATATATATATATATTCGATATATATACAGTTTTGAACGGACCCTCATTTTTCGTCATCTACTATGTAGAATCGATGGACAATTTGAAGAAAAATTTCGAAAATTCCGTCATGAGAGTACAACCTCAATAAGCTAATTGTCCCTTAATGGAAATCCTGCTAAAACAACAATTGTAGAACATCAATAGAGTGTAAACAAGGTTTAGGTTCTAGCTCCAAGAGCCGACAGGTCAACATCGAAAACCTTCGGGGGGCACTGACGATGATGCACTAGCATCGAAAGCGCTTTGCCGTGTTAATTAAATTATTATAGTGGAAGCGTAGCCTACATTTTTTCATCCTACCTAACAATAACAAGGTTTAGTTCCATACAGACGTTTCGATCCGAACGGGATAAATAACAGATATAGCAAGAATTTTCGAAATTATCCCGTCTAAATCCCCCTCTCTCCTCCCACTGGTCGAATTTCATCCATTATCAAACTTGATCTTTAGTTTTACATAAAACGTTTAAATGTCGAGTTTGGTAACGTCCACACAAATATTGCGACCGCTAGAGCGTTAACTTATAATATACTAGCTGTACCCTGCGCGCAAATGCTACGGGGCCACCAATCTAAAACAAGTCCCGTCCACGCCAGGGGCTTTGCGTAAACTAAAGCAGATTTCCGCACGTGGAAGTATTACAATAGAGGAAATTTTCACGAGAGCCAAACCAAGTTAAGGAAGCGGCCGACCTAGCTTTTGGCGGGAAACACTCGTCCGTTATCCGCCCCATTTCCATAAAAATGCAAATATCTCGGTTTAATATTCAAGATATTGAGTAAACTAAATATAACAATTATTTATAGTACATTTAATTTGCAATAAGATTGATTCTATACAATGTTTCGATCCGATCTATAGTAACGGAGATATTTCGAATTTTCAAAAATCCTCCCATCTAAACCCCCCCCTCCCCCTGGACCGATTTCACCCGTTAACGAACTTGATCTTTCTTTTTACATAAAACGACTAAATATCGAGTTTGGTAACGATCAAACAAAAATTGCGACCGCTAGAGCAATGTAACAGAATATATATATATATATATATATATATATATATATACAGTTTTGAACGGACCTCATTTTCGTCATCTCCTAGGTAGGATCGATGGACATTTGAAAGAAACATTTTGAAAATTCCGTCATGAGTACAACCTCAATATTTGTCCTTGGTTTCCCAAAAATACTATAGGAAACGAAATATGGCAATTTTTCATTTCATGCCTCCCTAACAACCCCCACTCCTGTTCGTTCCTAAAAATATTAATATAGCTTATAACCAAAAATACGGAGTTTCGTTAATTTCGATTTAGTCTTTCATGTCCTATAACATTGTTGACCCTTTCTATAGTTTTTCGTGTATACCTCATTTATACGGAAAAAGTGTATATAACAGAAGTTACTTTAAATAACCAAACTAACAATTTTAGCAGATTTCCCCTAAGGGAAATCAGCTATTGAGGTTGTACACATGACGGAATTTTCGAGATTTTTCTTCAACTGTCCATCGATCCTACCTAGTAGATGACGAAAATGAGGTCCGTTCAAAACTGTATATATATATATTTGTCTGTTACCGCTCTAGTGTTTTGAGCTTACCAACCGATATTTACTCATATTATGTACAAAGAGAGATCAAGTTCGTTAACGGCTGAAATCGGACCAGTGAAAGGGGGGATTTAGAGGGGAGGATTTTTGAAAATTCGAAATATCTCCGTTATTATTTGTCGGATCGAAAACTTATATAGAACCAATCTTATTGCAAATTAAATATACTATAAATATTGTTATATACATTTTTTCCCTATCTTGAATTATTACCGAGATATTTTCATTTTTATGAAATTTGGGCCGTTAACGGAATTTTGAATTTCCCGCGAAAAGCTAGTTCGGCCCTTTGCCGTAACCGGCTCTCCTATGGAGATTTCTCTCTTGTATAACTTCACGTGGGAAATCTGCTTAGTTTACGCAGCCCCTGCGTGACGGACTTTTTGTTATAGGTTTGCCGTAAAATGGATAGGGTAAGAAATATCGCGATTTTAAATTTCAGACCTCCGTTATAACCCCCACTCCTGTTCGTCTCAGAGAATATTAATATAGCCAGAAACCAGCCGGGTTACAGTGTCCCGATTATTCGAGTTCCGTATTAACCGAGGTTCTCAAGGAGGTACATATGTACATACTTTTAAAAAAAGTGTGGAATCTGCTAGTGTTTCCACAGAAACGAGTTTCTTGCCTCGGAAGTAGGGAGTATGTACTAAGTCAGCACTTCCGGACAAGATATATTTTGTTGTTCAACATAACATTTGCAATAATTTTTAGTGTAAAAGAAAGTGGATTTCGTTCATAAAGATATTTTAAAAACATATGTAATTACATACCAAAGCTTGCTTTTGTCTCCTCATAGCTCATAAACTTTTATTTTCTTCATCTCAAATGTTATTACGCTGTTTTATTATTCTATCTGTGTTATCCGAGATCTTTCTTATCCGAGGTAATCCTGGTCCACATTAACTCGGTTAATCGAGACTCTACTGTACATACCAAGTTTCATAAAATTCGTTTCAGCCGTTTACGAGTCTCTAAAGGACATACACACAAACATTCATTTTTTTATATAAGATATATATATATATATATATTTATATATATATATATATATAGAGAGAGAGAGAGAGATAGAGAGAGAGAGAGAGAGCGAGAGAGTGAGAGAGGGAGAGAGAGAGAGAGAGAGAGAGAGAGAGAGAGAGAGAGAGAGAGATACAGTTTGTTATGGACCTCAGTTTCGTCATCTTCTAGGAAGGATGGATGAACATTTGAGGACATTTTTCGAAAATCGCATCATGAGTAAGACCTCAGTAACAGATTTACTACGCGCAGAGCGTACGCACGCCTCGACGCAGAAGACAACGTCAAATGACTACACGGCATTGCCTCTCCCTTAGTTCCGGTAATATCAAAACATCCTATTCAGGTGGATGTCAATCAATGGTAGCTGGAAAATATAAATATAAAATGACCAGCTTTTCCAGCTGGAAAATATGGGTAAATATGTTGACCTTTGAACCCGGAACCCGGCCTGATATTTGCCTATCACTTCATTAATACTCAACGGACCTCTCGCACATTCAACAGCAACAAGGTATATTTAGAAAGGCTCATTAATATTTAAGTCACCCAATGGCCAACACTTTTTTTCTGGAAATTCAACACCATTACCTTGTGATTTATTCAATTTTTTTTTTTTTTTTTTTTTTTTGGCTTTGAAAGGAAACATGATCGGAAAAATACTCGCTCACTCGGGAGTTGTTGAAAAGCCTTTTAAAATGGATAAACATTCTAAATTAAATGTTTGCTTTCCGTGTTCTTCACCTCACAACACGTTTTCACAAAAATTCAAAAGTATTAGAATCTAATGATACAAAAATTAAATTCAGTATTGACTGTTTAAAAAAACAGTATCCATTTCTTTCAAAGAGATGTGCTTCACGGCGGAAAGTATACTTCAAGAGGAATACACCAAAGCTTCCTCCCACAGAAAATATATTTTTATCAGCGACATAGCACTTTCAGAGCAAGAGCTCCATCATCAGTGCCATGTCAACACATAAACCATATAACAAATACTCACAAATTTAACAGTTATATCGTATATGGTACAATTTCTATTCATCTAAAAAATATTAAAAACAGTCAACATGGTAAAAAAAAATGTTTGTAAATATAATAAAAGTCCGTCCTCGCAGGGGCTGCGGTAAAAACTAAGGCAGATTTCCCACGGTGAAGTTTTACAATAGAGAAATTTCACGACAGTCGGAGCAGTTTAAGGAAACGGCCGAACTAGCTTTTGGCCGGGAAAGTCATCCATCCGACATTAGCGGGCCAGATTAAATAAAAATGCAAATATCTCGGTTAATATTCAAGATGGAGAATAAATGTATATAACAATAAAGGGTTAGAACCGCCAATATAAATGATACTATTGTCATACCTCTCGGTGGAGACCGTTCGTCATACTGGCTGATGGTTGAGTTCCCGCTGGCAAGCGCTATCGATGCGATGGCATCATCTCCTTTCAAAAAATCAACACTTCAACGCTTCAAAAAAAAAAGCCTGTTTTAAGTTGTTACAACAAAAAAAACAACTACAACCCACCACAAAAACAAAACAGAAAGAAAACAAACGAAAACAATTTACTCTGAACATCACACAACAATGCCCCTCCCTCCTCTTTGACAGATCATAGGTGGTAAGTAAACAGATCTGGACTAAACGTAATCAACTAATACGGTGAACAGAGCATAAAAAAAAAAAACCCACTGACTGAGAATGACGTGAACAACCAACTCCAGTACAACAACTAGACAGGCTTGAAGATGATGCCATCGCATCGAAAGCGCTTGCCAGCGGTACTCAACCGCCATCAGCCAGTGACCAACGGTCACCACCGAGAGGTATGACAATAGTATATAACAAAATTTTATAGTGAATTCAATTTGCAATAAGAATTGATTCTGTACAATTTTTCGATCCGAACGTAAGTAAATAACGGAGATATTTCGAATTTCGAAAATCCTCCCCTCTAAACCCCCCCTCCCCACTGGTCCCGCGACTTCAGCCGTTAACGAAACTTGATCTTTCTTTTTTACAGATAAAAACGCCGACTAAATTATATATCGAGTTTGGTAAACGATCAAAATACAAAAATTGCGAGACCGCTAGAGCGGTAACAGACATATATATATATATAAATATAAATAAATATATAATATATATATATATATAAAATAAATACGATTATATGTATAAAATATAAGCAGTTTTGAACGGGAGACCTCATTTTCGCGTCATATACTAGGTAAGATATCCCGACGGATGCAATTTTGAAGGAAAAATTAATTAATATATTTTCTTTTTTCCGAAAATTTTTAATTATTTTCCGAAAATTCCGTCATGAGTACAAAAAACCGTCAAAAGCTGAATTTTTGTCCCCTGGGGGGGGGGGAAATCTGCTAAAAAAAATCTGCAATATGAATGTTTGTGTGTATGTCCTTTAGAGAACTCGTAAACGGCTGAAACCAAATTTTATGAAACTCTTGGTATGTATATAGGGATTAATTTAACTATAACCCAGGGCTAAAGTTTCTTTCTTGTATATTGAATAATTTCTCTACTCTGAGGGCTATATTAATATTCTTCTCTGAGACGATCCTATTACACCAATTACAAGATAAAACTTATTGATTTTAAAAAAAGCATATCATCGCCTCTGTATTCAATTCATTTCATTGTTAAAAAAAAAATAAAAAATTAATTGTTCACGCTTTGTTTGTGTTTTAAAAAAAGAATTAAAATAAAAAACAGATAGATTCAAGATAATTACGATAATTAAGAGAAGCAGATTTTTTCCCTGAAGGGAATCAGCAAATTGCTGTAGAGGGGGGGGTTCGGTTAAACGTACATCGTGTAACTTTCATGACGGCGATTTTCCGAAAGATATTTCTTCAAATGACCTGCGATCCAACCCCAAAACGACCCAAAAACCGATGAACGAAAATGAATGTTCGTTCAAAATGTTATATTATATATATATAAATATATATTATATATAAATATAATATTATAAAATAATGTCTGTTACCCGCTCTAGCAGAGCAGGGGAAAGCAGTCAAAAATTCGTTTGATGACCTGAAACAACAAACTAAAAAAACTAAAACCCACGAATATTTACAACCAAAAAAGATTAAAAATAATTCGTATAAAAAAACTGGCAGAAGTAGTCGGACGCAGTAGGACGGGGGGTTAAAGTAAAGGGGGATGATATTTCGAAAACTCTCCAAATACTCCTCCGTTCCTACAACAAGGTACAACTTCGATTTTTATTAAGTGAGTGGGTATAAAAAAACTCCGCTAAAGATTGTTGTTGCCAGTATGTAGAATTATCGAAGAACGGCCAATGATGAAACCTCAATAACACAACTGATTATTTCCGTTCAGAGAGGGAAATCTGCAAAAAACACAAAAGCCTAAAATATTCATTCGACGAATTAGAAAGTATATATTGCCCGTTTAAAATAAGGAAATATAGTTAGATTAAACCATGGTGAAGTTGTATTTGTCACTATTATTTAACCTTTATAGAAATGAGTAATGCCTATCATTTGTTGAGGGACAAATGATATGATTCGGGGATATTTCCGGCCGGTAATTCCCCACATTTTTTCCCCAGTAGCCGTGCATCTTTTTTAATCGTCGCCCTAATAAATTGTGGGCTGGGTGTGAAGGGAGGCTGGTTCTAATGATAGCGGTAACATCTATAAATCTCCCCAAGAAACATTCATTACCCCGGCCTGGGGTTTGGGGCTTCCCGCACCCCTAACTTGCACTAATCCCATTGATCTGTTGCGTGGCGTATTCCTGGCGTCGCCCAACTTCAGCATCCCAGCTGTTAAATGTCCCTTAATACATATATGGCTCATTGTTAGTGGCGGTTGTACAATATTTTTAAATTAAATTTCTATTCCCGCCAAATACATTCCCGCGTGAATTCAGCTGGTGCATATGCTCTAGTCAGCATTGTCAGAGATTGCAACTACAGACGAACAACCTTGTGGTTCTTGTCAATCCTTTTGACGAAACCGATTTAATATTTCCTCCTCATTTAGTTTCAAATGAAATCAAGGTTGTTAGCGGTCATCTTAATTTTAGCAGATTTCCCTCAAGGAAATCAGCTATGAGGTCGTACTCATGACGGAATTTTCGAAATTTTTCTTCAATTGTCCATCGATCCTACCTAGTAAATGACAAAAATGAGGTCCGTTCAAAACTGTATGTGTATATATATATATATATATATATATATATATATATATATATTTATTTCTGTTACCGCTCTAGCAGTCGCAATTTTTATTTGAACGTTACCAAACTCGAAATTTAGACTTTTATGTGCAAATACGTTCACTTGACCCCCATTCTGTTGTTTTTGGATTACAAAAATAGGAGTGATAGCTCAGATACCCGGCGATTCCCGGGAAATTATTGTTGACTGACTAATGATGGTATTTTGATAGTAAGACTTCAATGTGTACAATTACACTTCCCTCCACGACATAATGATTTTCCGAAATAGCCAACCCTGAAGTGTAACTTTTGGGGATTATTAGAATAGAAATTTTAGTTTTGAAGGATAAATGAAAATGTGTTCCTAATTTATCCTTCTAAACTTTATGACTCACCGTTTTTCAATAATTCAAACCATAATCATGGGTAGCATTTATTACAATTAAATATCATCCACAATGAACATATTTTCTTTCAAAAGCCTACCCGAGCTCAAATAGTTCAGGCAAAGTTTTATACGTAAGATTATATTTGTAATAGTGAATCTCACTGGAAATCACTTCCAGCAATGCCAGACGGGAAATATGTAAACTCAATTAACTGGTAAGGCTCTCGTCATCTTCCGCTCCCGCATTAGACTTCTCGCTTTTCAGCCTCTTTTATAGTCCCAACTCCCGTTTGGACCTAAAATTTTAAATATAGCTTATAATCATGGAAGATTTAATGCTAATTGAGATACCGAGTGTTGCTAAGTTCGGCTAAGCTCATGAGTATGACCTCAATAGCTGATTTACCTTAAAGGAAATCTTCTAATAAACCCGTTTATAACGTTCCTTGTTTAGACTAAATTAAAAAAAAAAAAAAACATGATAATAGAAGCCAAAGCAATAACTTCTTCGTCCATTAAAAAGCAGTCATAGCTCTCCAGATCTTTTAGCTCAAGAAAAACCTAAAGAGTTGGATTTGAAGTTTTATAAAATGAAGAGAAAGAAAGACAAAGAGGATGGAAATGAATCGGCTGGTGAAGCACTAAAGGATATAAAGGTTCATTGGTGAAGTTAGGCTTCAATAGAGCCCGCCTAGAATTTATCTTCTCCCTCTAGCTCCGAGTTTTCCTCATTCTTTTAACACTGGCTCCGAGGGAATCTCCACTTTTCACTAGTTTATTGAGACGTCCCGGGTAAATGCCGATTGAAGAGAGCTTTAAGCCCCTTCATTCTGATAGATTAGCAAGGATAAAGCCAGCTCTCAAAGTCCGCTTGGGGAAATCTGCGGGAAAATAAAGCCAGTTTACTTGCATATAAATGAACTACAATGAAAAGTTATAACTACTATTTTCCCCTGAGGGAAATCGACTATTGAGGTCGTACTCATGAGGCGATTTTCGATACATTTCCACAAATATGCAACGATCCTACCTAGACGACGACGAAAATGTGGTCTGTTCAAAATTGTATTTATAATTTGTTTCTATCAGTCTCTATTTTAGCAGATTTCCCTTTAGGGAAATCAGCTATTGAGGTCGTACTCATGACGCGAATTTCGAAAATTTTCTTCAAATGTCCATCGATCCTACCCAGGAGATGACGAAAATGAGGTCCGTTCAAAAATATATATATATTTGTCTGTTAACACTCTAGCAGTCGCAATTTTTGTTTATTCGTCACGAAACTTGGTATTTAAACGTTTCATGTAAAAAGAAAGATCAAGTTCGTTAACGGCTGAAATCGAACAAGTGGAAGGGGGGGGGTTAGAGGGAGGAATTTCGAAAATTAGAAATATCTCCGTTACTATACGTCGGATCGAAAACTTGTATAGAATGTAATTCTCGATAAATTTTGTTATGTACGTTTTTGCTCTATCTTCAATATTAACCGCGGTATTTGCATTTTAGCAGATTTCCCTTAGGGTTGTACTCATGATGGAATTTTCGAAATTTTTCTTCAAATGTCCGCCGATCCTACCTAGTAGATGACGAAAATGAGGTCCGTTCAAACCTCTACATATATATATATATATATATATATATATATATATATATATATATTCTGTTATCTTGCTCTAGCGGTCGCAATTTTTGTTTGATCGTTACCAAACTCGATATTTAGTCGTTTTATGTAAAAAGAAAGATCAAGATCGTAAACGGCTGAAATCGGACAAGTGGGAGGGAGGGGGGGGGTTTAGAGGGGAGAATTTTCAAAAATTCGAAATATCTCCGTAACTATTTGTCAGATCGAACAATTGTACAAAAAACAATCTTATTGCAAATTAAATTTACTATAAATATTGTTATATACATTTATTCTCTATCTTGAATATTAACCGAGATATTTGCATTTTTATTAAATCGGGCGGCTAACGAAAGGGACTTCCCGCCAAAAGCTAGTTCGGCTGTTTCCTTAACTGCTCGGCTCTCGTGAAATTTCTCTATTGTAAAACTTCACGTGGGAAATATGCTTAGTTTACGGACATTTTGTCTTATCGTTATATCAAGCTCGATATATAAGCGTTTTTTTTTTCAAAATGAAAGATTTAGTTCAGTAACGGGTAAAATCGGATAGTGGGGAGAGGGATTTGGAAAATTCAAAATATCTCCGTTATTATACGTCGAATCTAAAAAGTGTATAGAACAAATCTTACTTCAAATTAAATGTACTATGAATTTTGATAGAAACATTTTTTAACTATCTTGTTTGTTAACCGAGATATTTGCGTTATTTATTTTTTAGCCTCCAGTAAAGCCCCACTCCTACTCATTTCATATTGACAATAAGCCGCTATACTATGAACCACTATATTTGAAGTCTAAATACTAAATATTGTTCTCATTGAACTTTTATGTTTTGAGATAAATGCAAATTCGTGGCACACGTGGGAAAACTGCTTAGTTAACGCATCACCTGCTTAACGGACTTTTTTTTTCTTAAATATTTGTTACGTTTTTATTCCAAATCAGTAATAAACGTTTTTAATAAGAGTCTTTTGATGCAAAATAAAAAAGTCGCAAGTTTCACAGTTTTTTATCATGCACATTTTTTTTTCACAATGCACAAAAACTTGGTGATTATTTTAAATTACTACTCCCAGTATACACTGATAGCTTACTATTCTTCATAGTCACTCCAATAAATTTACTGAAATTCACAGAAACGGCACGCCACTTCTTCTACTTCGCGTCTCTCTCCCTCCCCTCTCACTCTCTCCCTTCCCCCTCCCTCCCCTCCCTCTCCCCCCCCTCTCCCTCCCCTCCCCTCCCTCTCTCTCCTCTCTTTTCTCTCTTTTCTCTCTCATCCTCTCTCTCTCCTCTCTCTCTCTCTCCCCCTCTCTCTCACTCCCTCCTCTCTCTCCTCTCCTCTCTCTCTCTCTCCGCCCCCTCTCCCTCACCCTCTCCCTCCCCCTCCCTCTCCCCCCCTCCCCTCTCCCTCCCTCCCCTCCCCTCCCCTCTCCCTCCCCCTCCCCCCCCCCACCACACCCACCCCCCCCCCTCCCCCCCCCCTCCCCTCCCTCTCCCTCCCCTCTCCCTCTCCCTCTCCCTCTCCCTCTCCCTCTCCCTCCCCTCTCCCTCCCCTCTTTCCCCCCTCCCTCTCCCTCTCCCTCTCCCCTCCTCTCACTCTCTCCTCTTCTCTCCCCTTTTCTCTCTCTCATTTTCTCTCTCCTCTCTCCCTCTCCTCTCCCTCCCTCCCCTCTCCCTCCCCCCCCCCCCCCCCCTCTCCCCTCCCCCCCCCCTTCCCTCTCCCCCCCCCCCCTCTCCCTCTCCCTCTCCCTCTCCCTCTCCCCCCTCCCCTCCCTCTCCCTCCCCTCCCTCCCCTCTCCTCTCCCTCCCCCTCCCTCTCCCTCCCTCTCCCTCTTCCCCTCTCCCTCCCTCTCTTCTCTCTCTCTCTCTTCCCCTCTTCCCTCATTTCCCCCTCTCCTCTCTCCTCCTTCTCTCCTCTCTCTCTCTCCCTCCTCTTCTCTCTCTCCTCCCATCTCTCTCTCTCTCTCTCTCTCTCCCTCTCTCCCTCTCTCCCTCTCCCCTCTCTCCCTCCCTCCTCTCTCTCCTCTCTCTCCCCCTCCCCTCTCACCCTCTCTCTCCCCCTCCCCTCTCTCCCTCTCTTTCCCCTCTCTCCCTCTCTCTCTCTCCTCTATAAATTACTTACTATGCAAAAAAAAAGAAAATTTTTTTCAAACCCCTTTTTTCTTTCCAAAAAATTTTTTGATAATTTTTTTTTTTTTTTCCTTAAAACTTTCTAATGTTCCCACAATATAAAACATTTTCAGAAACAGGGGGATAAAATTCGCGAAATAACATATAAATAAAAGTGAGTCAATTCAATTGTGTCAACTGAAGTTATTCGAGCCAAATAAATTGAGCAATTTCATATATTCAATTTGAAATTCAATTGGATCTCGGATGGAGATGTTTTATTTTATTCTCCTTTTTCAATCATTTCTTTTATTGCTTACCTTTGATTAAATTTTATTTTTCATATCTTCCTCTTCCCTCAGATATTATAATTTCGGTATATTATTTGGATGGCTCCTTGGATCCATTTCATACAGCCCTTAGTCATTTTTTTTCCCCCCCCCGGCCCAAGAAATGGGGCAAAGCGCAAAACCTTTTTTTCTGTTTTTTTTTCATATTAAATAACTCCCATCATTGTCATCTGCACTTCAAACCCCGATCGTTTTCCTTTTTGTTGTTAGCTACGTACAGAAGACAAGGAGAAACCACTTTATGCCAAGTCATTTGACGTTTTAGCATATTTCCCTTCAGGGGAATCAGCTATTGACTGTACTGATACGCGATTTACGAAAAATTTCTTAAAAAGTCCCCAATCCTACCCAGGAAAAACGAAAAATGAGTCCTATTATTCGTATGTTGCGGGGGTTGGAGTGCAAATCTAAGAAACAAAAATTTTAAAACTGGAAAGTCTTTTCCCCCAATTTTTTTTTTAAAAAATTTGGCCTTTTTTTTCCCCCAAATAGGGCCCAGGCCACAAAAAATTAAAATTTATATTTTTTTTATTTTGTAATTTTTTTAGAATTTTTTCCCTTTAAGGGGAAAAAAAGCTATTAGGGGGTTTGAAAATTTTTTTTCAAAAGTCCATCGATCCTACCCGGAATGACAAAATGAGGCCGCAAAATTATATATATATTTTTTCTTTTATTACCAAAACCGTAAAAAGTTTTTTAAAAAAAGCTTTTGATGCAAAATAAAACCGCAAGCACAGTTTTTTTCACTGCACAATTATTCCCCCAAGCACAATACACTCTCTCTCTCTATCCTCCCTCTCTCACTCTCTCTCTCTCACTCTCCTTTCCACTCCCCCTTTCCCTCTCCCCCCCTCCCTCCCCCCTCCCCCTCCCTCTCCCCCCCTCTCCCTCCCTCTCTCCCCTCTCTCTCTCCCTCTCTCCCCCCCCCTCCCCCCTCCCTCCCCCCTCTCTCTCTCTCTTTTCCCCCCCTCCCCCCCCCCCTCTTCCCCCCTCTCTCTCCCCCTCCCTCTCCCCCTTTTCCCCCCCCTCCCTTTTTCCCCCCCTCACCCTCCCCCTCCTCCCTCCTCCCCCCTCACTCCCTCCTCCCTCTCCTCTCTCTCTCGTGTCCATCCTCCCCTCCTTCTCTCTCACATCTCTCTCTCTCTCTCCCCATCTCTCTCTCTCACTCCCATTCTCTCTCCTCTACCCCATCTCTCCTCTCTCTCTCTTTAATCAATCTCCATCTCTCTCTCCTCCTCTCTCTTCTTCTCTCTCTCCCCCCCTCTCCCTCCACCCTCCCCCTCTCCTCTCCCTCTCTCTCCCCTCTCCCTCTCCTCCTCCCTCTATTCTCTCTCTCTCTCTCTCTCTCTCTCTCCCCTCCTCTCTCCCTCTCTCTCTCCCTCTCCCTCTCCCTCTCTCTCTCCCTCCTCTCCTCTCCCTCTCTCCTCTCTCTCTCTCTCTCTCTTCTCTCTCTCTCACTCGTCTCCCTCTCCCTCTCTCCCTCTCCCACTCTCCCTCTCTCTCTCTCTCTCCTCTCTCCCTCCTCTCTCCCTCTCTCTCCCTCCTCCCTCTCCCTCTCTCTCTCCTCTCTCCCCTCGCTCGTCCTCTCCCTCTCTCTCTCTCCCCTCCCTCCCTCTCTTCCCGCTCACCCTCCGTCTCTCTCTCAATCTCCTCCGTCTCTCACATCTCACCACACTCTCCGGGTCTAGGTCTCCCTCTCCCTCTCCCATCTCTCTCTCCTCCTCACTCTCCTCTCTCTCTCTCTCTCGTCTCCGTAGCGTCTCCGTCTCTCTCTGCTCCGGTCTCCTCTCTCCCTCTCGGACCTCTCTCTCGTCTCCGCTCTTGTCTCCTCTCCTCTCCCCTCTGCTCTCTCTCTCACCTCTCTCTTCCTCTCTCTCTCTCTCTCTCTCTCATCTCCTCCTCTCGCTCTCTCTCTCTCTCTCCTCTCGCGTCTCTCCTCATCATCTTTCTCTCTCTCTTCCTCTCGTCTTCTCTGCTCTCTCTCTCGTCCCGATCGCTCCTCTTCGTCCGTCTCTCCTCTCTCTCTCTCTCTCTCTCATCTCTCCCGTCTCTTCTCGCCTCCTCTCTCTTCTCCTCTCTCTCTCTCGCTCTCCCCTCCTCTCACTCTCTCTCCCCTCTCACTCTCCCCCTGCTCTCTCTCCATCTCTCACGGTCTCTCTCTCCTTCTCTCTCTCTCAATCTCTCCCACCTCTCCTCTCCCTCTCTCTCTCTTCGCTCTCCCTCTCTCTCCTCTCCCATCCGATCTCCTCTCCCTCTCCTCCTCTCCTCTCTCCTCTCCTCATCCTGTAGCTCTCTCTCTCTCGTCTCTCTCTTCTCTTTTCTCGCGGCATCTGCTCTCCCCTCTCTCAATCTCCTCTCTCTCTCTCTCTCTCTCCACCTACTCTCCTCTCATCTCGATTCTCTCATCTCTTGTCTCTCCTCCTCTCTCCACTCCTCTCCGTCTCTCTCCTCCTCATACTCCCCGGTCCTCTACTTCTCTTCATCTCACTCTCTATTCCTCTCTCGTACTCGATCTCTCCTCCTCCTCTCACTCTCTCTCCTCTCTCTCCCCCGTCTCACCTCATCCCTCTCCTTCTCTCTCCCTCACTCTCCCTCACCTCTCGTCCGTCTCACCGTCCTCTTCATCCCTCTCATCGTCCTCTCTCTCTCCTCTCTCCTCTCTCTCTCACTCCTCTCTCTCTCCTCTCTCCCTCTCTCTGTCCCTCCCTCTCTCTCTCTCTCTCCCCTTCTCTCCTCGCGAGCCACCTCTCTCTCTCTCCTCTCTCATCAATCTCTCTCTCTCACTCTCACTTCTCTCTCCGTCCGGTCCTCCACATCTTCTCTCCTCTCTCCTTCTCGTCCTCGTTCATACCTCTCTCTCCCCCGTCTATCTCCTCTCTCTCTCCCTCTCCTCCTCTCCCTCTCTCCTCTCCATCTCCCCTCCCCTCTCCTTCTCTCTCTCTCCTCCCCTCTCTCTCCTCTCCCCTCTCCCTCTCTTCCCTCTCCCTCTCACCTCCCTCTCCCTCTCTCCCTCTCGCACTCCTCCCTCAACCCTCTCTCTCTCCCTCTCTCCTTCTCTCCCCTCCCTTTCTTCTCTCTCTCCCCTCCCTTCCCTCTCCTCTTCCTCTCCCTCTCCTCTCTCCTCTCATCTCTCTCTCTCGGACACTCCCTCTCAGTCTCCATCCTCTCCCATTCTTCTCCTCTCTCATCCCTCTCTCGCTCTCTTCAGCCTCTCTCCAACTCTCGTCTCACTTCTCACACTCATCTCTCTCCTCTCATTCTCCACCTCATCTCTCACCCTTTTCTCTCATCTCCATCTCTCAACTCCTTCCCTCCACCGTCTCCGTCTCTCACTCCCTCTCTCTCTCCTGCACTCTCTCGCCGCTTCTCACTCACGTCTCTCCTCCCTCAGTCTCCCCCTCACTCTCTCAACCCTCTCCTACGTCTCTCACTCCCTCATCCTCTCTCCGTCTCCTCCTCTCCGTCCTTGCGTCTCTCCTACTCTCTCCTCTCTACGTCGTCCTCTCGTCTCCCCCTCACCTCTCACTCGTCACCTCGTACGTCTCCTCTCAACCGTCTCTCTCACCCGCTCCTCTCTCACTCTCTCTCTCCCTCTCACACCTCTCTTCTTCCTCCTACTCGCTCTTCTTTCTCCTCTCTCATCCTCTGCTCATCCTCTCCTACTCTCACTCCCCTCTCTTACTCTTTTCCCTTCTTCTCTCTCCCCATCTCCCTCTCCTTCTCCCTCCTCTCCTCGAAAGGTTTGTCTTTATCGTTAGTTTTTGTTGCCAGTATGTACCTGTTGATTTCTATTCTATCATTTTTTGCTAAACCAAGTATTAAGCGAGTTATTCAGCGCTTTCTAGTCTCTGCCTTCTGTAACCCCCCCCCTTCTATTCTATCGGTTTTTTTTATTTTTTTTTTATATATTAATAGAGTATCTATACGTAGTGAGATGAGATCACGAGTGTGTATATACCAGCACGTGGGAAATTGCCTTAGTTTACGCAGCCACTGCGTGACGGACATTTTTCTTTCCGTTCTAGAATAGTTCTATAATTTTATTCATTGAGCACGGCGAGGTTAGGTAGCTAGTTTCTTTTCAATTCAGATGCTATTTGCCTTGTGGAGACTATTAACTTGTAAATTGACTGGAAAGATTTCTCATTACCGTTTGTATTTATTCACTTAACATCCCACTGTAGTGGTAACACAGTATGTAGATTTATTTTATGTAAACCTTCGCGTGGGGAAAATCTGCTTAGTTTACGCGGCTGCCTGCGTGACGTATTTGTTTATTCTTTGGAACATGAATAGTTGGACATTTTGGATGGAAATTCACACATTTACATATCTTCCTTTTAAGTACATATAAAGAATTTTTAGCCGATTTCCCCTAGGGAAATCAGATATTGATGTCATAACTCATGACGCGATTTTCGAAATGTTTCTGCAAATGTCCATCGATCCTACCCAGGACTTGACGAAAATGAGGTTTGTTCAAAACTATATATATACGTTTGTCTGTTTCCGCTCTAGCGGTCGCAATTCTTGTTTTATCTTTACCAAACTTTATATATAATCGTTTTATACAAAAAGACAGATCAAGTTCGTTAACGGCTGAAATTGGACAGTTAGAGGGGGGAGAATTTCGAACACTTCTTAATATATCCCGTTATTATGCGTCGGTTTCGGATAGAAAATTCGTATTAGAACCAATCTTATTGCAAATTTAATGTTCTATAAATGTTGTTAAGTACATTTTTTCACTATCTTGGTTATTAACTGAGATATTTGCATATTTCAGTTTTCGGTCTTCTGTAAATCCCCACTCCTACTCATCTCATATTAACAAAATTCTATTATGTTATGAAGCATTGTATTATAACCTTAAATATTAAATATTTTTTCTTATTGAACTTTTAATTTTTGAGATAAATGCAAAAGCGTGAGGCACTTGGGAAATCTGCTTAGTTAACGCAGCCCCTGCGTGCCAGACTTTTTTTAAATCGGACTTATGTACGGTGTGTATGGCCGTTAATGCAAAAAACTTTCAAACTGAACGTCCATTGAAAACGTAGAGATAGATTTTTTTTTGTGTTTGTTGTTTTTTGGTGTTTGTTTTTTTTTTTTTTTTTTTTTTTTTTTTTTTTTTCTTTTTTTTTGAAATGTATAAATGTACGTCCGTTTGTCACAAAATGAAAGTTTAGTTGGGTATTTATATATATAAAACGGAGTTATTCGGCGAGAGGTTGAATTGGGGAGGGCTTCAAAAGTGCGGGATTGGGGTTGAGAGATAATAGAGGAGTGTGCCAGCCCTGATAGAAAGAGACAAAGCCCGAAATGAGAGAACGAATCCCAACCACCAGATTGCTTATTAGTTACAAAACCTTCGGGAGACTCTAATTTATTTTTATTAATATTTGTGTAAATTGAAAATAAGTTTGTTTTCAGTATTCACACGGACTAACAAAATTGCAACATATTCGCGGAGGGAGGAAGCGATTTTAACAAGGCTTCGCATAGGCCACTCCTTCCTTACTCATAGCTATTTAATGGGGAAAAGGGAGCAGCCCAAATGCAATGTATGTAATATGACTCTTACTACAAAATACATACTGACAGACTGCAAGAGACGAGATCATTTACAGATACCCCACGACCTACATGACTTACTCACTGAAGGTAGTCCATACATACCCACTATACTACAACATCTAAAAGACATTAACATATACACATATTAATCAATTTACAAATTAATATTTACGTTTTAAATTTAATTTTATAATCTCATTATACATGTTGAGTTGAGTGTGTGTGTGCGTGTGTGTGTGTGTGTATAAGTTTCATTCACTGGAGTGTGTATTAGGGAGGTACAGAGTATTATGTAAATAGTCACCTGTAACAGCATATATTTTATCTAAACTTTGGATCCGTGCTTGTCTCGGCCCTTTCTTTTGGTCATGCCGCTCGGCCCATCTCGCTCGAGAGGTTATAATGTTTTCGGTTCTCTTCAAGTCAATAACAGTGCGTTCAGTGCAGCTTTAGTGAACTGTGCTTTTAGTTTCGGTACAATGTTTTATGTAAAGAACAGAGCACTGCCGTCGTCTTTGTGAAGATCAGTGCAGTGCCGTGTTTTTGTGAGCTTTAGTGATCTTGGGTTATTGTATTGTTTAAATAAGAAGAAAAGTGAAGTTATCAGTGCATACTTTGTGTAATAGTTAAGAATAATCTACCAAGTGTGTTGTGCATTGTAAGATAAATTGTGCAGTGATTAAAACTGATAAAGCTTGTGTGTTTAATTTTGCAATCCAAAAGAACTTTAAATAAACAACGTCTATTATTTTTGTAATATATATAGAGATATATATAGATATATATATATATATATATATATATATACTAGCGGACCCGACAGACGTTGTCCTGCATGATATTTCAAGCGATTAGGATGTTAAAATTAATAATATTATGTTTAAAATAAAAGCTACTTTTAATAACACACAAACAACTTTTTTAATGTGTACGTTTGCCGAAAAACAAATAGAAAATGAAATATCTCGAATTTTTATTTCAGGCCTCCCTTAGAAATTTTAATATAACTTATAATTAGGGAGGTTATAATACTAAATTGCATACCGAGTTTTGTTTAGTTCGGCTCAGTCTTTTATGCCCTTTAAAATAGTTGACTCCCACTTAAGTGTTTAGTGTATATCACGTTTATACTTTGTTATACGACAAAAGTGAATATAACAAAAGCTACAATAAATAACAAAATAAACAACTTTTATCCTGTGCATATTTGCCGAAAACCCAATAGGATACGAAATATCGCTATTTTTAATTTTAGACCTCCCTTACAACCCCCACTCCTGCTTCATCTGTCGGGCTGGTATGTGAATCTAAACCATCCAGGGCGTCAGCCAAACGCATACAAAAAAATTCATTCAAATCGGTCCAGCCGTTTAGGAGGAGTTCAATACACACTTACAGTAGAATTAAATATATAAGGATATAACATATAAGATATAAATCTTAAGGGAAATCTGCTAAAAGTAAGTAAAACAGTTGCGTGTCGTACCTGAACGTGGGAAATCTGCTTAGTTTTCGCAGCCCCTGAATAGCGGACTTTTTATTTAATCCTTCCCGCCATACTGCAATTCATGACTTACGTTGTTTCAGTAGCTCACATTGAGTATGCAACTCCGCTGAAACACGAGTTATTTTAAATTATTTTAAATTATATCTCAATTATTTTAAATTTTTTTTTTTGGTTCATTTTATTTTATATTTTTGTTGGATTTCCATTTATTGTTTATTTCTACTTATTGTTCAATTTCTATTATTTGAGTTCCATTTTTGTTTTCTATTTCTGTTTTGCGTTCCATTTCTGTTTTTGTTTTTCCATTTCTGTTTTTATGTTTCATTTCTGTTTTTGTATACCATTTTTGTTTTGTGTTCCATTCCAGCCCTGTTTTTACTATCAGTTCTGTTTGTCTGTTTCTGTTTTTTGTTCCATTCCTGTTCTCTTGTTCCATTTCTGTTTCGTGTTACTTTTCTATTTTTCATGTTATATTTCTGTTATGTTGTTTTATGTTCGTTTAAATTAATTTTGTTTCGTTTCGTTTTTTTTTTCTTTTTTTTTTTTTTTCAATTTTATACAGTTTTTTTCCCGAGCAACATCGCCACAGCTGCGAAGCTCCAAATAAATAAATAAATAATCATAGAAATAGATATTAAATAAATATAATGATTTTTTTTTCTCTAGTGAAAATGAGAGATACGTGATATTCATTCTACGGGGACGAGATATGGAAATGCCGGAATGTTTTTCCTTATATTGACGTGTCCAGTCAGGTGGTATCAGCCAAATATTTTATGGATGCTTTTAGCGGTTCAACAACGACAACTATCTACGTCATCTTAATGGATTTTGACCGCTGTCAGAAACTTTCTGCTCTCCATGATTGACGAGCGGCTAGCATCAACTTTAAAATAACCATGAATATTCCAGAAATAATTATAAATGTATTTCGTCCAACCATCCTACCAAGGTACAAAAATACACAAATCTAGGGTCCATATCCCGCTTATCGGGCCGAAGAGTTGTTTTAAAAATAATTTCGGTTGTCCTAAAAACTTTTATGTCGCAGCATTCTTTCAATAAAAATGTGGCGGTTATCTGAAATGAAAGTATTTGTGATTTATTTACGGCTAAAGGATTGTCCGTCAAATACGAATAATTCCAACCACCAACGATAAAACATTTCTTTTAAAATTTGTTTTTCTAAAAGAATTCGTCATAAAAATTATGGCAGTGTATTGAAAATTCCAAAGTTATGGTTGCTGGAGACGTACTGGTGAAGGTTACGAGGTTGAATATGGACTGAAAATATTCTTCAGGAGTCCCAAATATGGCACATCATGTTTTAGACTTTTATTAGTACAATTGCAGATTATAAGGGGGCTGGCACGGACATTTTATATCAATCAGTTTTGGAATGGACCTAATGAGTTAAATGAGGTCCCATCAGAATAATATCTATATATATATATATATATATAAATATATAAATCTATATATATACTAGTTAGAAACGCCCGGCTACGCTTGGGAAATCAATACAGGACTGTAGGATGACGGGATTATATTTTTAAACCGCAATTGCTAAGAAAATGTTTTTTACATTTACCCGTATCAGAGGTTCAGTGTTTAAACAAGAAATTATAGTCCATATAATGAACTGTATAGTATCTTTTAGTCTTGAAGAGAATAAAAAAAAAGTCCGTCACGCAGGTGCTCCGTAAACAAAGCAGATTTTCCCCATGTTGAAGTTTTACAATAGAGAAATCTGCCTAATAACAAACTGAAGTAGTAAGAATCCTCTAAAACCTAAAAAAACAATAATAAGGGCGTAATAACCCAGTAGTTTTCTAGCCCCAAAAAAACAGTTAACCTTAACCTCTATACCTATTTCACGATGGAACATAGTTATGGAAATGGCCGCTAGAGCTCTCGTCGGAAACTCCGAACATAGCCTATTGGTGACCACACGCAGAATACAAATGTATATATCTCGATTAATATTCAAGATAGAGAATTAATGTATAGAACATTATTTATAGTAAATTTAATTTGCAATAAGATTGGTTCTATACAATCTTTTGATCCGACTTATAGTAACGGAGATATTTCGAATTTTCGAAAATCCTCCCCACTAAACCCCCCCCCTCCCACTGGTCCGATTTCACCCGTTAAAGCACTAGATCTTTCGTGTTACATAAAACGCTAAAATATGAAGTTTGGTAAGGATCAAACAAAAAAAAAAGCGATCCGCTAGAAGCGGTACCAGACAAATATATATTATCTAGCAAAATCTATATATATATCTATACTAGAAAAGATAGATAGATAGATATATATATAAATACAGTGTTTGAACGAACACTCATTTTCGTCATCTACTAAGTAGGATCGAAGACATTTGAAGAAAAATGTCGAAAATTCCGTTCTTGTAGTACAACCCTCAATAGCTGATTTCTCCGTTAAGGGAAATCTGCTAAAAAAATAATTAAAATAACGAAATAAATTAGGGAAAATGCAGCTAATGAGGATGTACTCATGACGTATTTACGAAATAAGGTGAGTGGGGGTAATTACTGAAGCCTAAAAAAGCTCGTCACACAGGGACTGCGCAAATTAACCAGGTTTTCCTCGTGAAATTTCATAATAGATAAAAAAAACCCCTCACATAACCACACCACCCAGAATAAAAAGTGATTAAATACAAACGGTAATAAGAAATCTTTCCCCTGCCGGCGGGATGCGTCTCAAATATAACAGGTCTACCAACGGCTCTCGGGAAAGAAATGCAATATCTAAAACATTTCAGAATATAACATATTAATTTACTGAAAAATATGAACTGTATCTAGTACTGCAATTTATAATGAATCAGAATAATTTTTACCTCAATTAATCAAATTTTATTAGTCCTTAAATTTAAGACTGGGGGGGGGACACAAGAACATAATTGGATGTATCTCGTATAGTAAATGTCTCTTGAAAACGATTTTTAGTATTTAAGCTTGGAATAATGTGGTTTATTGCTTCGAATAACAGAATATTGTTAATGTAGCATTAGTAGAAGTGGGGGATTGCTCAAAAATGGAAATATCTTTATTAATATTCAAGATAGTGAATAAATGTACATAACAATATTTATAGTTATAATACTTTAATTTTATTTATTTTCTATTATTTTTTTTTGTTATCCCTTTTCCTTATTTTTTTTATTTATTTAATTTTTCTTCCCCCCCCCTTCTATAGTTACATTTTCATTTATATATAATGTTCATTACCCTGATGTTTCCATATCGTACAATATCGTTTGCTTCATATCACCGTATATACTTCAAAAATCACCGTTTGCCAAAGTTCACTCTTTATTTGTTTGTTGTTGTTGGTTTCTTTTTTGCATTTCACTTTTTAATGACACTTTAATAAAGAGTAAATCGCCTGCGTTGCGGGACTCATTTAAATTAAATAAAGAAATAAATAAATTTTCAATAAGATTGATTCTATACACTTTTTCGATCCGACGTATAGTAACGGAGATATGTTGAATTTTCGACAATTTCCCACGTCTAAACCCCACCTCCCAATGGTCCGATTTCAGCCATTAATGAACTTGATCTTTATTTTTACATACTACGTATACATATGGAGTATGGTAACGATCAAACAAAAATTTGTTAACATACATGTGCATGTGTAGACGGACCTCATTTTCGTCATCTCCGTGGCAGGATCGATATAAATTTGAGGAACTTTTTCGAAAATCGCTTCATGAGTACGACCTCATTAGCTGATTACTCCTAAAGTAATTCATCATTGTTAAATGAGTTGTTCCGACATCAGCTGATCCGTGACGCCATGCCGTAATTTGCCGAGAATAACTAAATCCGACAGGTTAGAAGATCGGCGGTGTTTCTGAAGGAAGTTTAGATATCAGAACTGATTAGTTTGGCCTAAAGATGCCGCCTCTAAGTTTAAATTGGATTTTAATTTGATTAAAACACTTTTATTCAGGATACTCCACCTCTTGCTTTTTTATTATCTATTTTTTTTTTCTTAAGCCTCATCCAAAGGAGAAGGGAACCCCAATTAGCTGATTAGGGGTTTATCAGGAATAAGGAGTGAGGGGGGAGGGGCATTAGAAACGGCAAGACTAATTAGCCAATAGCATCTCACCCGGAGCCGGCCAATCAGAGGCTGTATCTTGGCTAAGGGACTCTGGATTAGCAAAACACGCTTATTAGAATAAACCGAAACAGGTTTATATTGTAGCGAGCATCACATGAATAGTGAATTATGAGCACAATTTTCCTTAAGAGAAATCGCCTATTGAGGTGGGATCCATAAAGCGATTTTCGAAAAATGTTCAAATGTTAATCCATCCAGTGGAGAAAACAGTAAGGAAATAGAACAGTCCAGCTATGAAAGTCCGTCACGCAGGAGCTGCGTAAGCTAAGCAGATTTCCCGCGTGAAGTTTTACAATAGAGAAATCTGCCTACTAATGACAGTAGTAGTGACGGATCTCTAAACCAATTCACGAGGGACGAACAGATATGGAAACGGGAGAACTAGCTTATACTCGTATTAGCAGATTTCCCTTAAGGGGATTTTTTCAAAATATCTCCGTTATTATGCGTCGGGTCGAAAAATTGTAGAGAATAAATCTTATTGCAAATTAAATTTGCTATAAATATTGTTCTATACATTTATTCTGTATCTTGAATATTAACCGCGATATTTGCATTTGTATTCTGTGTGTGTGGTCACCAGTAGGCTATGTTCGGACTTTCCGCCGAGAGCTCTGGAGGCCGTTTTCACAACTATTCGTCCCTCGTGAATAGGTTTAGAGGTTAGGTTAACTGTGTTTTGGAGCTAGAAACTACTGGGTTATTACGCCCTAATTAATGTTTTAGGTTTAGAGGTTTCTTACTACTACAGTTGTTATTAGGCAGATTTCTCTATTGTAAAACTTCACGTGGGAAATCTGCTTAGTTTACGCAGCCCCTGCGTGACGGACTTTTTTATCTTAACATTGGATCTGGCCTTGCCTCGGCCCTTTCTTTTGGCCATGCCACTCGTCTATAAAAGTGGCCCATCTCGCTCGAAAGATTAGTTTGTTTTCAGTTCTCTTCAAGTGAATAACAGTCCGTTCAGTCCAGCTTTAGTGAACTGGGCTTTTAGTTTTGGTACAGTGTTTTGTGCAAAGACCAGTGTAGTGCCGCGTTTATGTAAAGAACAGTGCCGTATAACAGTTTGTGAATATCAATGCAGTGCCGTGTTTTTGTGAGCTTCAGTGTTCGTGAGCTAAGTGTGTAGCGCATTGCCAAATAAATTGTGCAGTGATAAAAAATGTAAAGCTTGTGTGTTTAACTTTGCTATCCAAAAGAACTCTAATAAACAAAGTTTATTATTTTTGTAATAAACGTAACAATGTATAGTTATACTAGCGAACCCAACTGACGTTGTCCTGATATTTCAAGCGATTCGGCTATTATGTTTAATTTAAATACTATTTAAATTTAATAGTATTATGTTTAAAACAAAAGCTACTTTTAATATCACAAAAAAAACAGCTTTCGTTATGTGCACGTTTGCCTAAAAACAAATAGAAAATGAAATATCGCAAATTTTTTATTCCTCAACCTCTCCAAGGCAAAAATACACAAAGCTAGGGTCCATTCCGCTTTCCGAAGAGTTGTTTTAAAAATAATTTCGTTGCCTAAAACTTTTATGTCGCAGCATTCTTCAATAAAATGTGGCGTTTCTGAAATAAAGATTTGTGATTTTTTACGGCTAAAGGATGCGTCAAATCGAAAAATTCACCGATATAAAATTCTTTTAAAATTTGATTTTCTAAAAGAATTCGTCATAAAAATTATGACAGTGCATTGGAAATTCCAAAGTTATTGTTGCTAGAGACGTACTGGTGAAGGTTACGAGGTTGAATATGGACTGAAAATATTTTTCAGGAGTCCCAAATATGGCACATCATGTTTTAGACTTTTATTAGTACAATTGCAGATTTTAAGGGGGCTGGCACGGACATTTTATATATTCAGTTTTGAATGGACCTAATGTGTTAAATGAGGTCCCTGCAGAATTATATATATATATATATATATATATATATATATATACTAGTTAAGACGCCCGGCTACGCTTGGGAAATCAATACAGACTGTAGGATGACGGGATTATATTTTTAACCGCTTTGCTATGAAAATGTTTTTTACATTTTCCCGTATCAGTGTTCAGTGTTAAACATGAATTTATAGTCCATATAATGAACTTATATTATCTTTTAGTCTTGAAGAATAAAAAAAAGTCCGTCACGCAGGTGCTGCGTAAACTAAGCAGATTTCCCATGTGAAGTTTTACAATAGAGAAATCTGCCTAATAACAACTGTAGTAGTAAGAAACCTCTAAACCTAAAAAACATTATTAAGGGCGTAATAACCCAGTAGTTTCTAGCCCAAAAAACAGTTAACCTAACCTCTATACCTATTCACGAGGGACGATAGTTATGGAAACGTATAGTAACGGAGATATATCGAATTTTCGAAAATCCTCCCCTCTAACCCCCCCCCCTCCCACTGGTCCGATTTCACCCGTTAAAGAACTTGATCTTTCGTTTTACATAAAACGCTTAAATATGAAGTTTGGTAAGGATCAAACAAAAATTGCGACCGCTAGAGCGGTAACAGACAAATATATATATATATATATATAGATATATATATATATATATATATATATATATATATATATATATATATATATATATATATATATACAGTTTTGAACGAACCTCATTTTCGTCATCTACTAGGTAGGATCGATGGACATTTAAAGAAAAATGTCCAAAATTCGATCTTGAGTACAACCTAAAAAATTAATAAAATAAAGTAATAATTTTAGGGAAAATCAGCTATTGAGGTTGTACTCATGATGGTATTTTCGAAATATGGGAGTGGGGGTTTACTGAAGACTAAAAAAGCTCGTCACACAGGGACTGCGCAAATTAAACAGGTTTTCCTCGTGAAATTTAATAATAGATAAACCTACATAACAACACCACCTTGAATATTAAGTGATTAAATACAAACGGTAATAAGAAATCTTTCCCCTGCCGGCGGGATGCGTCTCAAATATAACAGGTCTACGGCTCACGGGAAAGAAATGCAATTACTAAAACATTTCAGAATATAACATATTAATTTACTGAAAACTATGTACTTATCTTGTACTGTAATTTATAATGAATTAGAATAGAATCTCAATCAATCAAATTTTAGTAGTCCTTAAATTTAAGACGGGGGGGTGGGGGGGTTAGGGGTGGTTAGGGGTGGTTAGGGTTTCCCTTAAGGGAAATCTGCTATTGACGTCGTACTCATGGCGCGATTTTTGAAATATTTCTTCAAATGTCCATCGATCCTACCAAGGGATGACGAAAACGAGGCAGTTCAAATGTATATATATATATATATATGTATATATAGATATATATATATATATTTGTCTGTTAACACACTAGAGGTTGCAATTTTTGTTTAATCGTCACTAAACTCGATATTTAATCGTTTTATGTAAAAAGAAAGATCAAGTTCTTAATGGCTGAAATCGGAAAAGTGGGAGGAGAGGTTTAGAGAGGGAATTTATTAAAATTCGAAATATCTCCGTTACTATATGTCGGGTCGAAGAATTATATAAAACCAACCATATTGCAAATTAAATTTACTATAAATATTGTTATATACATTTCTTCACTATCTTGAATATTAGACGAGATATTTGAATTTTCATTAAGTGTAAAGGACGAGCTATGGTTCCCGCTAAAAGCTAGTTCGGCCATTTGCCGTAACTGTTCGGCTCTAGTATGGAGATTTCTGTATTGTATAAGTTCACGTGGGAAATCTGCTTAGTTTACGCAGCCCCTGCGTGGCAGACTTTGTTGTTGGCAAGGCAACACTGGAAGCCGACAGTAGAAGTGCCGGAGCCCGCATAAGGAGCTATCGACAGATTCAAAGACTCGGCAAGCGATGTACAGTCTCAGTACACGTAGATGAGTCAAACATTAAATCGTTTCGACACTAAAAGTTTTAGAATCTATATCTACCAAAATAGTTCGGGAAGCTAATTTAAAAATACCCGAATATTTACCCAATCTGGTATTTTTCCGAATTTGGGTATTTACCGGGTAAAATCCCATCTCTATGCGTGATGGACTTTTTTTAGCAGATTTCCCTTAAGGGAAATCAGCTATTGATGTCTCTACTCATGACGCGAGTTTTGAAAAAATTTCCTCAAATGTCCATCGATCCTACAAAGAAGATGACGAAAATGAGGCCCGTTCAAAATTATGTATATATATATATATATTTATATATATATATATATAAAATTGTAACCTCTGTCTGTACATTGATTTTTTTCGCGAAATTTCACGATAACATTTTCGTTTCACATGTCATAGACACCATATCTGCATTTCGTTTTTTTCGGGTAAGTTTGTTTGTTTGTTACCTTTTCACGCATTAAACGGCTGAACCGAATTTTATGAAACTTGGTATGTATTTAATACTAACCCAAAAATACTTAGACTTTAGGCTATATTAATATTCTCTGAGACGAACAGGAGTGGGGGTTATAAGGGAGGCCTGAAATTAAAAATAGTGTTTTTTCGTTTTCTATTTGTTTTTCAGCAAATATGCACATAACTAACGTTTATGTTGTTATTTAGAGTAACTTTTGTTATATACACTTTTGTAGTATACCGAAGTATAAATGAGTTATACGCTAAAAACTATAGCGGGAATCAACAATAATATTTGCCAAAAAAGACTCTACCGAACTAAATAAAACCGGGTATGTGAATTAGCTGTGAGGCCTTCATTATAATAAGCCATACCAATATTTCTATGGACGGGCAGGAGTGGGGGTTATAAGGGAAGCCTGAAATTAAAAATAGCGATATTTCGTTTTCTATTGGTTTTTCAGCAAATATATACATAACAAAAGTTGTTTATTTTGTTATTTGGAGTAACTTTTGTTATATACACTTTTGTCGTATACCTAAGTATAAATGAGTTATACGTTAAAACTTTAGCGGGCACTAACGGCTGAACCGAACTTAACAAAACTCGGTATGTCAATTAGCATTAATTCTTCCATGATTATAAGTTATATTAAAATGTTTAGGTTCGAACGGGAGGGGAGTTATAAGGGAGGCTTGAAATTAAAATTCACCATATTTACATGTATAAGGAACGGGAAATATAAAAATATCGAAGACTGTGAAGAATTATCGAACAAATAATTCTATTACTAGCCAGTCACCGGCAACGACGGGTATTAACCCTAAACACTGGGACGGGTAAATGTCAAAATATTGTGCAAAGTAAAACCTTGCTAAAAAATACCATCACCCATTCAGCCCTCAAATGAAATTTCCCGGGCGAAGCCGGGTATCTAAGCTAGTCATATATATATATATATATATATAAATATATATATATATATATATATATTTGTCTGTTAACGCTCTAGCGGTCGCAATTTTTGTTTGATCGTTACCAAACTTCATATTTAAGCGTTTTACGTAAAAAGAGAGATCAAGTTCGTTAATGGCTGAAATCGGACCAGTGGGAGGGGGGGTTTAGAGGGGGGATTTTTGAAAATTCAAAATATCTCCGTTATTATTCGTCGGATCGAAAAATTGTATAGAATCAATCTTATTGTAAATTAAATTTACTATAAATATTGTTCTATACATTTATTCTGTATCTTGAATATTAACCGAGATATTTGCATTTGTATTCGTGTGTGTGGTCGCCAGTAGGGCAATGTTTTTTCGGCGGTGACCTTTCCGGACGAGAGCTCTGGCGGCCGTTTCCCAAAACTAATTCGATTCCCCTAACGTGAATAGGTTTAGTAGGTTAGGTTAACCAGGTAACTAACTTTTTATTGGGGCAGAAAACTACTGGTTTATTACCAACGACGGTATTAGACGGGGACGATTACGACGACGGCCCTAAATTATGTTTTTATAGGTATTTAGAGGGTTAGGTTAACTGTTTTTTGGGGCTAGAAATACTGGGTTATACGCCCTTATATAATGTTTTTTTCAGATATTCGAGGTTTTTCTTACTACCAGCAAGACAGGTTGTTTATATTTAGGCGGATTTCTCTATGTAAACTTACTTCACGTGGGAAATCTGCTTAGTTTACGGCAGCGTGCAGCTAGGGTACTGAGCCCCAGCCGTGACGGACTTTTATTATATACATCCCGTCACTTTTTTTGTTTCATTTAATTTATTTTTCAATTAATTTCATGTTTATATTGTGGAAGGAGTAAATATTTTACTTTGAATAATTTTATCCAGAAGCAATTAGGTATAGTTTGCACAGTTAGCGGATAAGGGAGACGAGATGAGTGATCTTGGAGTCGACTAGCCTGAGCTGGAGTTAGTTCGGGAGTCGGTCCATAGATGCCGCCCCGATGACAGTACTACCCCGCCATCTTGAATTGTAAACTTAGTGAGGTACCTCCGTAGTAGTTACATTTTGTTTACTTCCCGTTTAGTGATATTTTTCGGCGAGTTTTAAATTATCTTTAGTTCTACTATGTGGCTGCCGTCTCAGTGATTTGTGCCTTCTTCTCTCTCAGCTTCTCTCCTCCTCTCTGTAAGTGATAAAGCCCTTATCAAACGTTTTTATCCTTCTTCAATCTTTCGCAGCCATCGGTATGTTTTCCACCTTGTTTTCTGCTTTAATTCCGCCGCACAGCCTATTTATGGCCCGGGATTTTATTGTCTGGGCCATTACGAGTTTTTGGGACGAGAATTTCAACGTTTAATACAGTTAAAATGAGTTTGAGCCTCTTTTAAAGTAAGGGAGGTTTCCTTTCAATCCCCTCCTTTAAACCATTTCTTTCCAAAGATTCTCATATTTTTTCACACAAATATATTTTCTTTTTCCCATATTTCCACAGTTTATTGTTCTGCTTGATTTACAAACTGATATCTCTTACCATTTGGCATGTAACCTTAGATTTCCCTACCCCTGTTTGACATTACCACCTAACATTTAAATTGTCATTACTTCTAGAGCTTTACTAGCAATATATCAGTATTAATATTGAATTTGTCTCAGACTGAGCCAGTTATTCAAGTCTTTAATGTTTCATCTTTGTCTGTATGGTGCCTACAATTTTTTTTTTTATAAGCAGCCACTTTGCAGGGGGTACGGCTATATTTTAGTGCTACCATACACAAACAACGTTTATTTCAAACTCTCACAGAATGTCATTCGTCCCAATAAGTTCAGACTGTTGCAGATTTTAAAAAACTCTCCTTTGTTGTTGTCACTTATATTTAGCTCTTAATCTCTTAAATTAACCCAGTTAATATCGTCTTGTAGCATTGAGGAATTCATTATTGATTGAAGACCTACCATTATTTCTTAATTGGTCTCTAAATGCTCTTAACAGTACATTTGTTGAACGCCCACACTTGCCTTCTGCAATCATACTAATTGTCTTCATGGCCCACTAAGGTCTTTCGTGTTTTTCTCTTACCTATTCCTTTATTTTTGAAGTAGAAACTTCCGTGGAATGTCCATCAAGTTGTGCTTTAATATTTTCTTTATAATATTTTTTTTTGCGAAGATTATTCTCTTGATAGTACTCTTGCAGTTTGTATAGGCTGCTCTCTCATTTGCTTTGTTTTTTGGAAGGAATGACCTACGAATAAATGCTTCTGAAGTTGCTGTGTAATATCATCAGATCCTGTATGGGAGGTTTCAGTTGTTGTCTCTTCAAAATTTGTATTACCGGCAATTGTTGAGGGAGGGAGGTATATTTCTAAGGTTAGTAACATTTATTTGGAGTGGTATATCATACCACCATGGTATATGATGAGGGATATCTTCTAAAAGTGTAATGAAAACAAAATTTAGCCGTTAAGCTTCAAATAAAGTGTTTCAAGATATAACAGTCTATTGACAGTAGATATGAGACAGGGGTTAATGAAGGCTAAAAACTAAAAAATGTAAATATATCCTTTAATATTCAAGAAAAGAAAAATGTCACCTCCGTCATTTATAGGAAATTACATTTGTAATAAAATTAGTTTTATATAACTTTTCGATCCGATGTTTTACTAATGGAGGTATTTAGAATTTTCCCTCCTCGGAGCCACTCCATATAAATTTGCAGTTCTTGAATTTTAAAAATCACAAATTGGGGCTCAGGTTGGCCGTGCGAGTTAGGGCGTTGGTCCTAATCTCCCATGGCAGACCTAGAGTGGCGGGTTCGAATCCCGCCCTGGCCAGTAGAAATTTATTTATTGACGGACTCATTAAATAAACTCCTTGAGCCCACCCTGGCTAGAAAAGGATGGTAGCCTATAGATAACTCGTCTCGATTTGCCTAGTAGCATAAAGTGGATGTTAATAATAATAAATAAAAAATAAAAATCAATATGTCAGCCATGTTTATTGATATAGGATATTCCTTTTTAAAAATCTCATAACTGTTAGGAGTGCTTTCCCTTACATTTCTTCCAAACAATCTTATTGTTTACATTAACATTTTTTTTTCGTTGTTTTCCTATAATTTCTCATATTATTTAATGTACTGGCTGGTTGGTTTAATTGGCAAATTTGGCAAACCTCCATGTCTCCCACTATATTCCAATGGATTCTTGAAAAAATCGAATTAGGAAACATATTCGAGTAAAGACTGCAAAGTCTTAATTAATGGCGTCTCTACAAAATGCAACTCACACAATAATAAAGTTCTGTCGTGCAGGTACTCCGTAAACTAAGCAGGGTTTCCACGAGTTGTTCTCACACACTATTTATCTCTTCTCCTAATATATTTAATGCGACTCAGGTGAGCCATATGCGTTAAAGCATTGGCCTTAATCCTATATGGTAATCCTTGAGTGGCGAGTTCGTTTCCTGCCAGGACAATAGAAATTTATTTATTGACGGACTCATTAAATAAACTCCTTGAGCCCACCCTGGCTAGAAAAGGATGGTAACCTGTAGACAACCCGTCCCAATTAACCAAAAGTGGATGTTAATAAATAATAATAATATTTTTTCTATTTCTAAATTAATATTTCATATATAGAAGTGGGGATTTACTGAAGGGAAATCCCATTCCAAATCAACACAAGATTTCTACCTGATCATCTCCAATTTTGATTAAATTTGGTATCTTAAGTTATTTCATGGGTATAAAAAAAAAAAAAAAAAAAAAAAATCCCTGATGTTTACATTCATATGATATAACTGGTTTTTGTAGTTATCGAGGCTTTAAAGTAGCCAGATTTCTCTAAAAAAGGCTCTATCGGCATATCTTTAAATCATACCTTCTGCACAAAGGCTGAAAACCAGAAAGTACAAATAACTCGCTGAATATTTAAACCACAAAAAAGGTATAGAAAACCAATGGTAGTGTATCAATAGCTTAACAATATCGTTTCTGTAACATTTTTCGATATAACTCATAATAACAGAGATATTTTGAATATACGAGTAGCTCACTCCTCTTAACCACTGTAGACAAATTTTATGCCATTATTGACAATGAACTTTAATGTAGAATTAAACGGTTAAATACTGATTATGATATAGATCAGAGAAACATTTAATACTTAGATTAATTTAAATTTGTATTTATCACAAAAAAACGGGTCCCAGATTAGCCATGTGAGCTAAAGCGTTGTCTTAATCTCACATCGTAAACCTAGAGTGGCGAGTTCGATTCCCGCCTGGCTAAAGGAATTTATTTAGTGACGCAATTCATTTATTAAAATCCGTAGTGCCACCCTGGCTAGAAAAGGGTGGTAACCTGTAGATAACCCGTCCCAATTAGTCTTAGATGCAAAAAGTGGACATTAATTAAAAATATCACAAAAAGTAAAAGTTCAATGAGAACAATATTTGGTATTTAGGTTTCAAATAAAGTGAATCATGATATAACAGCTTATTGTTAATATGAATATATATGAGTAGCATTTACTGAATGTTGAAAACTAAAATCAAATGTCTCTGATAATCTTGATCTTTAATTTTATGGTGTTAGTTTTGCATTAAACTCTTATATATCGAGGTTGGTAATGGTTTAACAAAAATTGTGACCACTAGAGTTATCATAGACAAGTATATGTATATACGAGGTGCGGCTATTAAATAACGAGACTGACGCTGTAAAACATTTTATTTTTATTTCATACATTTTTACTTATTATCACCTTCAATATACACCCCTCCTTCATCCCTACAACGCTCCATGCGAACCTTACAATTGTTCGAAACAGTGCTGGAAGTCTTTTTCTGTCAGCTCCTTCAGGACGCGTGCCGCTTTCTCTTTCACAGCTTCAACAGACTCAAATCTTGTTCCTTTTAATGCAATTTCACCCATTAATTAAAATGATCCAAACTTACTGGAAAGGATAATAACATGTGACGAATCATGGTTTTTTATGTATGATCCTGAAACAAAGCGCCAATCCATGCACTGAAAGAGCCCATCTTCACAGAGAGCCAAAAAAGCTCGAATTTTCGATGTTCATGGGATTGTGAACCTTCACTGGGTTCCTGAAGGTCAAACGATTAATCAACATTACTACCTTCACGTTCTACGGAGGGGTGTATATTGAAGGTGATAATAAGTAAAAATGTATGAAATAAAAATAAAATGTTTTACAGCGTCAGTCTCGTTATTTAATAGCCGCACCTCGTATATACAATTTTGAACGGATCACATTTTCGCCAAGATTACGACCTCAATAGCTGATTTCCCTTGAGGTAATTCTGCTAAAAGTGTAATGAAAACAAAATTAGTAGTTAAGCTTCAAATAAAGTGTTACATGATGTAACTGCTTATTGGTAAAGACATGAGTCAGAGAGGGGTATGTGCATGAGATAGGCAGGGTATATGCATGCGCTATGAACGATTAGGGAATATAAATAAGTTATTATAGTTTATTACTTAAAAATTACATATCACATATTAATTACGACAGTAACACTAACAAACAACATCAATCTTTTAATGCTATAGCATGAACAATATTTTTTGTTAGCCCATCTTTAGCGAGCACAAACAAACTGGATGGTTTACCCACTCGAGAGCATGCTACGTACAATTGCCCGTGTGAAAAAAAATGATGTACTCAAATCTAAGCCACAAATAGACATCGTTTGGCCTTGGGATTTGTTGATTGTTGATTTGTCATTGCAAATTGAAAATTTTAATCAAAGTACAGTTAAAAACACTATACTTGATCAGTTGTCGAGCGGGATAATAATGATTAAATTACTAAAATGGCTATAAAAAAAATAGGGGTTGGTGATAAAAAAGTAAAAATTTAGGGTTGTATGTATTTTTTAATGCCACATTATAAAAAAATAAAAACAAAAAATTTCGTCCAAAAATTAAAAAAAAAAATGTTAAGGGTGAACAACCCTTATCAATTAGGGGTATGAAAAATAGATAGTAGCCGATTCTCAGACCAACTGAAAAAGCATATAAAAATTGGTAAAAATTGGTAAAGCCGTTTCGGAGGAGTACACTAACATTGTAACATGGAAATTTTATATATTATATATATATATATATATAGATATATATATATATATAGAAGATTTATTCACTGGCAATTTATTATTTAAGTATGGCTTTTGGCTAAATAACCCCTTGAGAAGGAGTGGTGACACTCGAAACGGGTCGGGGATATAATAAATAGCTATATGAAAAAACTTTTATTTTCTGGCCTTATGGCTCACACACACACACACACACATATATTATATATATATATATATATATATATATATATATATGTGTGTGTGTGTGTGTGTGTGTGTTGTGTATATTTTTTTGTTGAACTCATAATTTGTAGGTTTATTTACTTTTGTTCTTCACTAAATGCCTACTCTACTTCTCAAGCGATTTTCACATTAATCTATTGTAATGCTTAATATGCTCTGTGCATTTTAAATTTCAGGATTTTATGGTGATATATTTTGACTATCATTTTGACACGAGAAATCTGCTAGGTTACTCGACTTCTCCCCTCCTTATCTAAATTCTCACTTACAACATGCCATTAGGGCAAGACTGGGGGTAGATTATAGTTGCAGCCTGCATACTGATACTGGCTAATAGTCTCTCATTAGTCAGCTGATGCAGGCTGCAGGCTACTGAGGGATGGCTATCTAACAACTTGGGCCTTGAATAGAATTTTCTCCACTCATGGCTATTACTGGTGTGAATGGAATTTTCCTCATGATGCCCTTATTGCTGGATAGCTTGGTGCAGAAGGCAATGGGAAACCACCGCATGTCCTTGTGGCCCTCTTATACCCTTGTTCAGTCCCATGGAAATCAGGTTTATCTGCTCACGACATCAATTACCAGCTTTGGCCTTGTAAATACTACACTCAACTTGACAAAGCAGATCTGAGTTTTTTATATAAAGACATCTCAATCATTAAAAGAGAGAGTGTAGAGTGGTGGAGTAGAGTTATTCAGGAAAATAATTTTTTTCAGTTATACTTTATGAAATTGTTCAATATTTTTTTTTTAATTATTTGATAACTTTTATTAAAAAGTATGAGGAGAGTTTCAACAATTTTTAAAAATTTGTGTAGATCGCACACCACGCACAATCTTCACCAAATATTTTTAAAAAGTACCTTATATGTCCAGAACATACCAGATAAGTAAATTTTAGAATTTGTACTTGAAGCAATCAAATAAAAAAAAAAAAAAAATTGCAATTAATTTTAGCAGATTAAGCTTAAGGGAAGTCAGTGTTGAGGTCGTAATCATGATGTGATTTTTGAAAAATTTCCTTAAATGTACATCGATCCTACCCAGGAGATGATGAAAATGAGGTGTCTTCAAAATACATATATATTCATACATAAATAATCGTCTGTTACCGCTAGCAGTTAAAATTCTTATTTGATTGTTACAAAACTCGATATATATGCTTATGCAAAACTGAAGATCAAGTTCGTTTATGGCTGAAATCAAAACCGTGAGAGGGGAGGGGGTTTAGAGGGGGGAGAATTTTGAAAATTCGAAATATCCCCGTTATTATACGTCGGATTGAAAAATTGTATAGAAACAATTTTATTGCAAATAAAATTTACTATAAATATTGTAATATACATTTATTCTCTACCTTAAGTATTAACGGAGATATTTGCATTTTGTTGTTTTTGGCCTTCAGCAAACCCCCACCCCAGCTCACGTCATATTAACAATAAGCTGTTATATTATGAAGCACTTTATTTGAAGCCCAAAAACCGAATAACGTCTCATTGAACTTTTACGTTTTGAGATAAATGTAAATAGGTGGCGCATGTGGTAAATCTGCTTAGTTAGCGCAGCCCATGCGTGACGGACTTATATTTTTAAGTATTTGTCATAAGCGTAATACATACATTTTATTAGTAAGTATTTAGTTTATATTTATTACTCATATCCTACCACAAAGGATTTAGAAATATTTTACATTGAATATTAGCTATAACAAAATAATATCTATGCCTTAGTTTATGGATGTCTGTTTTTGTTTTTTTAATGCCGGTTGATGGTCTATTACGTTCAATTATTTTAGCCTCTTTTCATTTATAATTCTCAGTTAGAGGACAATCAATAATTTTTAAATATTTTATTATGATGCCGGTAATTCAGCAATGACTTGAACCTCTATTACAATTGGGATTAATACTATTGGAAGCGTTATTAATTTTATTATTTACATTCATATTTAGCTGATACAGCCAATCAGGTTACCAACTTTTTCTAGCCAGGGTGGGATGATGAATTCTATTTAGTCAGTTTGTCACTAATTAAATTTTCCACAAAGCCAGCATGGTAATCAACATACTACTTATGCAGTGTACCTACATTTACTCGTCAATTCGCATGACTAGCTAGAGAACCCAAAACTATGCTAAATCCAAGGCATAAACATGTCGTAAAAATGTTATTTATACTTTGAAACATTTAATTGATAATCCTAGAAATGTAAACATGTAAATAAATAGAGAAGAATATGTTTCTGGAAGGCAATATGGGTCTTTTCCAGTTAGTAGGTTTCCTTTGGGGGAAATCTGCGTTTGAAGTTGTACTCATGTTCCTCACATTTCAATCAATCCTACCTAGTAGATGAAGAAAATGAGCTCCGAATATATATATATATATATATATATATATATATATATATATATATATATATTATATATATATATATATATATATATATTTATCATTGCCAAACTTGATATTTAGTCTTTTTATCAAATTTTGAAAATTCGAAATGCCTCTGTTACAGTAGGTCGGGTCAAAAATGGTGTAGAACCAATCTTATTGCAAATTAAATGTACTTATAAATATTGTTATGTACATTTATTCTCTATCTTGAATATTAACCAAAATATTTAATTTTTCAGTTTTCAGACTTCAGCAAACCCCCACTCCAACTCATGTCACATAAACAATACTCTTTTATTGTAAATCTATATATATATATATATATATATATATATATATATATATATTATTATATATATATAAACTTGTAACTTCTGTCAGTCATTGATTTTTTTTCTCAAAATTTCACGATAACTTTTTTTTTCACATGTCATAGACACCATAACTGCATTTTGTTTTTTTCATGTATGTTTGTTTGTTACCTTTTCACGCATAAACGACTGAACTGACCTTTTGAAACTTGGTATGTATATTACTACTAACTCAACTTAGACTTTAGGCAATATTAATATTCTCTGATACAAACAGGAGTGGGGGTTATAAGGAGGCCTGAAAATTATAAAAATAGCGATATTTCGTTTCCTATTGGTTTTTCGGCAAATATGCGCATGACAAAAGTTATTTATTTTATTATTTTAGAGTAACTTTTGTTATATACACTTTCATCGAATACCTAAGTATAAATGAGTTATACCCTAAAAATTATAGTGAGAGTCAACAATTTTATTTAGCCCAAAATAATCAACCAAACTAAATAAAACTCCGTACATGTATTAGGACTGACGCCTTCATTATAACACGCCATACTGACATTTCTAGAGACGGGCAGGAGTGGGGGTTATAAGGGAGGCCTGAAATTAAAAATAGTGATATTTCGTTTCCTTTTGGGGTTTTGGCAATTATGTGCATAACAAAAGTTCTTTATTTTGTTATTTAGAGAAACTTTTGTTATATACACTATCGTCGTATACCGAAGTATAAAGGTGTTATACGCTAAAAATTATAGCGGGAGTCAACAATTTTTTTTATTATTATTTACGTCCACTTTTGTAACTCAAGCTAATTGGGACAAGTTATCTACAGGTTACCACCCTTTTCTAGCCAGGGTGGGATATTAGGATGTGGGATGGGATATTACAATTTTATTTGGCACAAAAAAACTCAACCGAACTGAATAAAACGCTCAGTATGTGTACTAGCACTAACGCCTTCCTTGTAATAAGCCATTCTAACATTTCTAGGGATGGGCAGGAATGGGAGTTATAAGGGAGGCCTGAAATTAAAAATAGTGATATTTTGTTGTCTATTCGTTTTTTCGACAAACATGCACTAAACAAAAGTTGTTTATTTTGTTATTTAGAGAAATTTGCTCAACACTTCTTTTCAATATGAACTACCAGGTACCTACATGAAAAAATTGATTAATAATCTATGCATAATGCACAGGAGACGGGAAATATGACAATATGAACCACAGTGAAGCCAAAGCCAGCGAAAAAATAAATTAATTATTAACAAATCCACAGCAACAACGGGTATAAACCCTAAACACTGGGACGGGGAAAATATTGTGCAAAGTAAAGCCTTGCCAAAAAAATACCATCACCATTCGGCCTCAAATGAATTCCCGTGCGAAGCCGGGTATCTGAGCTAGTATAACTATAAAATTGTAACCTCTGCCTGTACATTGGTTTTTTTTTCTCGAAATTTCACTCTCAATTTTTTTAGTTCACATGGAATTGAAATGATATTAACCATTTTTGGCTTTGGTGTCTGTATGTTTCTTGCCTTTTCACTCTCCTAAACTATCGAACCAAATTTACATGTACATGTATTATAACTAACCGAACTTAGACTTTATGTTATAGTTATATTCCCAGCGACAATTAAGAGAGGGGCAGTTATAAGAGATGTCCGAAATGAAAAATAATGATTTCCTTTTTCCTATTGAAATTATTTTTCGACAAACAAGCATGTAACATAAGTTGTTTATTGTGTTTTTTAGAGTAACTTTTGTTATATACACTTTTGTCGTTTAACACCGTATAAATAAGATATTCACTAAATACTAGCATATGAGTCACCAGTTGTATTAGTACTCATTAAAGTTTATTTGATATAGACATATTATGACAAATGATTTAGTTATGTTTTTAGACTTGGTTTAATTTCTTCTAACAATAAAATAATTTCTCTTCACTTCAAGTCCTCCCAGTATTAAAATACAAGAGTTTTGTAATATAAGAGAAATTTGTTTTCATTTAATCTTCAGAACTAACATTTCTATTCTGTTAGTCCAGTACAGTTACCAGACCCTTATGAAAGGACAATACTCACGACAAGACACGAGGTGTAATTGTGCACATTGAAGCCTTGCTTTAAAAATATCATAAAATCTTTAAAATATAAAAAAAATCTTAGTTTTGTATTATTTTGGTTGTTACTAACAAAAGTATATTAAATTCACAGTTTAAATTTTGAGGTTGTACTCATGGCGCGATTTTCGAAATTTTTCTTCTAATGTCCATCGATCCTACCTAGTAGATGATGAAAATGAGCTCCGAAAACAACTGTATATATATATATATATATATACAAAAAACACACACACACACACACACACACACACATATATATATATATATATATATATATTTGTCTGTTACTGCTCTAGCCGGTCGCAATTATTGTTTAATCGTTACCAAACTCGATATTTTAGTCGTTTTATGTAAAAAGAAAGATCAAGTTCGTTAACGGCTGAAATCGGTCCAGGGAGGGGGGGGGTTAGAAGGAAGGATTTTCGAAAATTCGAAATATCTATGTTACTATAGGTCGGATTGAAAACATGTATAGAAGAAATCTTATTGTAAATTAAATTTACTATATATATTGTTATATACATTAATTCACTATCTTGAATATTAACCGAGATATTGGCATTTTTCAGTTTTCAGCCACCAGCAAACCCCCACTACTACTCATGTTACATAAACAATACTTTGCTACAAAATAAATCACATTATTCGAAAGTTTAAATACCAAAAATTGTATTCAAAAGACCTTTATTATACGAGATACATGCAAATATGTTCTGATGACCCCCCCCCCATCTTAAGGTTTTCGACTGCTAAAATTTGATTGATAGGGATAACAATTATTCTGACTCATTATTAATTACATTACTCAATATAGTAAATAGTTCTCAATAAAATTAATATGTTATTTTTTGATATATTTCAGTAATAGTTTTTCTTTCCGGTGTGAGGCGGGCCGACCCGTTTGTTTACATTTCTTATCTAACGCTTCCTGTCGGCAGGTTATTGAAATTGGATGAACCATTTCTTATTTCCGTTTGTATTTATTCACGGTGGTGTTGTGTTACCAGTATTATAGATTTATCTATTACTAAACTTCACGAGGGAAATCTGCTTAGTTTACGCAGCCCCTGCGTGACGGACTTTTTTTAATTGATCTTCCATAGAATGACGCAAGTCATTATGATGTACCAGTTCGTTCATACATTCGTATTGAAATCATAAAACTTTTTTATTAAAACAAAACTTTTCTTGCTTTTTTTCTCTGTTATTAATTACCTTTTTTCTTTCCAGGTTTTCTTCATTGTTTGTCCAACTTGGTGTTTTCTTTTACTTTAAAATTCAGGTAAATATAATTTTCATCATTTTTTACTATATTTGACTATGGTTTTTTGAAATAAATTGTGAATGTCCCAACTGAATTAATAAAATTATATGAGGTTGTAAATACAAAACACCAATACATATAACTTGTAAGGAGTAAAGTCTGCTATTTGTATTTTGTAAAGTAATATCAGTTTCCTATAGGAAACCATAGGCTATTTAATTATATGACTTTCTTATTAAGTACATGTAGCTAGATTATCTTCTTTAAATATGCATGTTTATTTGTTAACAGTTGTTGGCTAACAAAAAAAGGCTGGGGCTGCGTAAACTAAGCAGATTTCCCTAGTGCTGGTATAATGTGCCGGTGATCTCATTTCAACAAGTTCTCTCTATTTATAAGTTAATAACCGAGGAGTAGAAGAGGAGGGGATTACATAAGGCAAAAACTAGAAAGCACAAATAACTCGTTTAATATTTGAGTTATCAAAATATGCATAGAACAACAATTGTAGACAAACAATAGTTTATCAAGATTGGTTTTATTACATTTTATGATCCGACTCATAATAACGGAGATATTTTGATTTTCTAATTCCCTTCTCTCTAAGCTGCCACCAGGTCTGATTTCAGTCAATATCAAATATGATGAGTGTTGACTGAAATGGCTAAATATTGAGTATTGTGTATATCAAATGAGCATTTACGAGTAAAGAACGAAAAAATTTAATTGATGACGTCATTACTTAACGTATTTTCATGTGTCTCACAAAGTCATAGTTCAATTGAAACATTATTTGGTGTTTAATCTTGGAATGAAGTTGTATTTTCATTTATTGTTCTTGTGAGCCCCCCCTGTCTCAATACTCTATATATAATAAAACACATTAATCGGAGCTTGAATACCAAATATTGTTTTCCAGAGACCCTTATTATACGAGATACATGCAAATATGTTCTTGTGACCCCTGTCTTAAATTTGGCTAATACTAAAATTTTATTGATTGATATAAAAATTATTCTGATTTATTATAATTAAAGTACAGATATAGTTAATAGTTTTCAATAAAATTAATGTGTTTTATTCAGATATATTTTTTTAATTGCGCTCCTTTCCGGTCTAGATGCTATCTATTCATCACTGCGATGTTTGCTGGCCTGTTTGTTTACAATTCCGACGCTTTCCGTTGTAGATATTATTAACTTGTAAATTGACCGAACGATGTCTTCTTTCCGTATTTACTGATTCGCTCCACATTTGCAGTGGTGTTTCCAGTATGTAGATTTATCTGTTGTAAACCTTTCCGTAGGAAATCTGCTTAGCCCCTGTGTGACAGACTTTTTTTAAATTGGTATTTTTTGTGAAAATGAATATTGTTAAATTACACAATGAACATGTTAAGGAAATCCCATGAACCTTTTGATAATGGAAATAACATAATTTTTAGCTGATTTCCCTTGAGGGAAATCAGTTATTGAGGTTGTACTCACGACGTCATTTTCAAAAAATTTGCTCAAATCAAATCAATCCTACCTAGTAGATGACGAAAATGATGTCCGTTCAAAATTGTATATATATATATGTCTTTCTGTTACCGCTATAGCGGTCACAATTTTTGTTTAATCGTTACAAAATTCGATATATAAGCGTTTTATGTAAAAAGAAAGATCATGTTAGTTAACGGCTGAAATCGGATTGGGGCGATGGTGTTTAGAAGGGAGGAATTTCGAAATTTCTTCGTTGTTAAACGTCGGATCGAAAATGTGTATAGAACCAATGTTATTGCAAATACAATGTTCTATAAATGTTGCTATGTACATTTTTTTTAAATATTTTGATTGTTAACCGATATATTCGCATTATTTTCGTTTTTAGCATTCAGTATACCTCCTCTCCTACTCATGTCATATTAACAATTAGCTGTTATACTATGAAGCACTTTATTCGAAGCCTAAACATCAAATAATGTTCTCATTGAACTTTTACGCTTTGATATAAATGCAAATACGTGGCACACGTGAAAAAACTGCTTAGTTAAAGCATCCTCTGCGTGACGGACTCTTTCTGGCGTCGGAAAGAAAAACAATAACTGAAAGCCATTGGCCTTTTTGTTTACATTTGAGACTCTTTTCACTGGATGGGGAAAGATTTCTTATTATTGTTTGTATTTGTTCACCTAATATTCACAGTGGTGTTTTAGAAGTATGTAGATTTATCTATTATTGAAATTCATGAGGGAAATCTGCTTTCCCTGCAGCCTTTGCGTGACGGACTTTTCATATTTTATTCTATTCTATACTGGTCAATGTCTACCATTAGTCACCTTATGCAGGTTACGGGCTACGAAGGGAATGCCCTATTACAACGCTGGTCTCAAATTGTATCTCCTTCACTCGTGATTTTATTGATATGAAAGGAATTTTTCCTTCTCATTTTTTGTTGGATGTTCTGATGCAGAAGACAAGGAGGAACCAGTGCATTTCGTGTGAGGCCCTCTTTATTCTCTTGTTCGTCCAAATGGAAATCAAGTTTACCTATTTGTGGGAACAATTACCAGCTGCATCTGTGTAGATTCGACAACATGCTTGATGTAAAGTGGGGTGTAGTTGCAGAGAGAGGTTGTGTAAGAGCAATAAAAAAAACACAAGATTTTATTATATAAACCCATAATTACTCACAGGCCCATACTAGATAAATCATAATTATTAAAAAGTCCATGAGAATTTACTTGCCATAAATTCACCAATGTGAACAGTATTATTGGTTTCCTTCTAAGAAGAGAGAAGAGGGAGGTTGTGTAAGAGCAATAAAAACAAATGATACTTTATTATACAAATCCATAAAAGTCCGTCACGCAAGGGCTGCGTAAACTAAGCAGATTTCCCACGTGAAGTTTACAATAGATACATATACGTAAAGGTAACTCTACCGTGAAAGCTCAGTAAATGTACAATACAAGGCTGAATTGTAAACAACAGGCAAGCCAACCTCATAGTGCTGCATAGATAGACCGGAAAGACAAACAATTAATGGAATATATTTGAATATATCATATTAATTTTATTGAAAACAATTTACCTTAGCTAGTGGTGTAATTTGTAATGGATCAGAATCAATTTTATCTCAATCAACAGAACGTTTTTGCATATATCTCACAAAGTAAAAGTTCAATGAAAACAATATTTGGTATTTAGTGGGGGTTTACTGAAGGCTGAAAACTGAAAATTTTTAAGTGAAGTGGGGGTTTAAGGAAAAAAAAATACAAATATCTCGGTTAATATTCAAGATAGAGAATAAATGTATATAACATCATTTATAGTGTATTTAATTTTCAATAAGATTGATTCTATACACTTTTTCGATCCGACTTATAGTAACGAAGATATTTCGAATTTTCAAAATTCTCCCCCTCTAAACCCCCCCTCCCCCTGGTCCGATTACAGCCGTTAACGAACTTGATCTTCCTTTTTACATAAAACGACTAAATATCGAGTTTGGATTTGAGATTACACAACAATTGCGACCGCTAGAGCGGTAACAGACAAATATTAGCAGATTTCCCTTAAGGAAAATCAGCTATTGAGGTCGTACTCATGACGGAATTTTCGACATTTTTCTTCAAATGTCCATCGATCCTACCTAGTAGATGACGAAAATGAGGTCCGTTCAAAACTGTATATATATATCTATATATATATATATATATATATATCTATCTATATATTTGTCTGTTACCGCTCTAGCGGTCGCAATTATTGTTTAATCCTTATCAAACTTCATATTTAAACGTTTTATGTAAAAAGAAAGATCAAGTTCGTGAACGGCTGAAATCGACCTAGTGGAAGGGGGGGTTTAGAGGGGAGGATTTTCGAAAATTCGAAATATCTCCGTTACTATACGTCGGATCGAAAAATTATACAGAATCAATCTTATTACAAATTAAATTTACTATAAATATTGTTATATACATTTATTCTCTATCTTGAATATTAACCGAGATATTTGCATTTTTCAGTTTTCACCAACCCGCCACTTCTACTCATGTTACGTAAACAATGCTCTGCTACATAATAAATCACATTATTGGAAGTTTAAATACCAAAAATTGTATTCAAGAGACCTTTATTATACGAGATACATGCAAATATGCACTGGTGACTCCCCCCCCCCATCTTAAAGTTTTGGACTACTAAAATTTTATTGATTGAGATAACAATTATTCTGACTCATTATTAATTACAGTACTAGATATAGTAAATAGTTCTCAATAAAATTAATGTGTTATATTCTGATATATTTCAGTAATTGTTTTTCTTTCCGGTGTGAGGCGGGACCCGTTTGTTTACATTTCTAACCTAACGCTTCCTGTCGGCAGGCTATTGAAATTGGATGAAGCATTTCTTATTTCCGTTTGTATTTATTCACGGTGTTGTGTTAGCAGTATGTATATTTATCTATTACTAAACTTCACGAGGGAAATCTGCTTAGTTTACGCAGCCCCTGCGTGACGGACTTTATAGATAGATAGATTGATAGATAGATAGATAGATAGATATATAGATATATATATACAGTTTTGAACGGACCTCATTTTCGTCATCTACTATGTAGGATCGATGGACATTTGAAGAAAAATTTCGAAAATTCCGTCATGAATACAACCTCACTAGCTGATTTCCCTTAAAGGAAATCTGCTAATACACTTAGTTGACACAACATAACATTTGTTTAAAAAAAAATCTAAAAAACAACAATATACATTTAATTTACAACTTAAAAATCAAGAATATGAATAAATACTCTCCTATATGCCCCAGAAAACCTCTTAAAAATAAATACATAATTAAGGGAGAAGTAAAATCCTATATTAGTAAAATATGGAAATATTAACTTAACTAATTGTTAAAAAACTAAGTACTAATAAAATAAGCTAATAGCAAAATTTAATTGTCATACTTTTAAAAACATCTGTTCAGTTCTTAATGTTTGTTTCTTTTCTTGAGTTTTTTTTATTTTTTATTTATTTTTATTTAGTTAACTAAAATGGTTTAAGTAAGAGTTCTATTAATACTGTGATGTGCACTGATGAAGGATAAAGGGGAAAGCAAAAAAAAAAACCATGATTTTAAAACAGGTGGAATTCGGTACATTTTAAGGATCTACCACCAATTCACTCTGCTTGAATCTGAGTCAGCATTGAAGACATATTCTCTGAAGAAAATGGTTATTCCAAGCAACTGTACCGTGTAATGTTGCAGTCAATATGGATATTTTGAATCCATTTTTGACAAAGTTTATGCTTACTGAAGACATCTTCCTCCTATTCTGCTGCTTGCTGAATGGCGATCTGACTGTATTGCCGACCGTTCTATTCATAATTGCATCGATGCTGTTCAATTTCAAGTTTTCGAGAAATTATTTAAAGGTTCCGGAAAGGTTTGATTCCAAGTGGCTCAAAGCGCCCTTTTACGTATTTCGGCTGGTCTGCCAGTGGACAGTCACGAACGTCTGTCTGTTCATCTGGAGGTTTTGCTTTGCGATGCTCCGCACATATTTTTCGAAAGAAGCGGTCACTGAAGTCCAGACTACAGGTATTTGGCCTCTGACAACAACTACCGAAGTTGTGATAAGTCCTGCAGAGGAGAACATTATAATACCTACAATAGTAATGGGCGTAATTGCAGCCTATTTTCTAGCCGTAGTTGCTGTCAAGAAACCACCCTAGCCTCAGTGGGTAATAAATAATTACTCTGTGTGTAATATATTTTATATTAATAATAAAAGAATTTTATTTATCTTCTATATTGCTTTCCTTATAAGCATCCCCTTTTGTCATGACAGCTAGAGTCCTTTAAACAAACTGGAATTCGTCCTTAGATGGGCTTATCCGTTAATTTTTTGGTACTGCCTAGCCACCTCTTAGACACAATTTTCTTTGTGAGCAGAAAAATATATTAAACTCATGGCATAACAGGTTGTATACAACAGCATAGCTTTAATATATCATAACATGTCGAGTTTTGTGATGATTTCTGACTACATTGATTTTTTATTACAACTTAAAGAAAGTCCATCATGCAGGGGCTGCGCAAAGTAAGCAAATTTCCCACATGCTAGAGTGACATACGTCATATCACCAAATATTTTTTATGTCTATGTAAAAAATCGAGAAGTGGGGGACTTGGAGGGGGGGGGTACTGAGGGCTGAAAACAAGGAAGTACAAATAACTCGATAAGTATTTAAGGCACTAAAAAATGCATATAACAACAATTTGTAGGCCATCAATAGTTTAACAAGAATGGTTCTATGACATTTCACGATCCGATTTATAATAAAAGATATATTTTGAATTTTTGAATCCTCCTCTAAACCTCCACTATTCCAGGTCCGATTTTAGCAAAAACAAATACGTATGATGATGATGAGTGTTGGCAGAAAAATTTAAATATTGAGTATGTCAGATCAAATAAACATTTTTTTTTTTTTTGGTTAAAACGTAAAATCTTAATTGATGATGTCATCACACAATGAATTTGCACGTATCTTGCATAAGAATTGGGTTTTTGAAAGCAATATTTGATATTTAAGCTTTTAATAAAGTGGTTCATGATATAACTGCTTATTAATTAATAAGACATGAGTAGGAGTGGGGGGGGGTTTACTGAAGGCTGACAAACTGCAAATATCCTTGTTAATATTCATTAGAGAAAACACGTATATAGTAACATTTAAAGGGAATTAAATTTGCAGTGGGGTTGGTTCCAATTTTTCAATCCGAATTATTATAAAAAAGATATTTTGAATTTATGAAATTCCCCTCTAAATCCCCTCCCCTTCTCCTGGTCTGTTCATCTGTTAACGACCTTGATCTCTCTTTTTATCGGTAATGATAAGACAAAGTTCGTGACCGCTAAAGCAACAATAGACCCATTTATACATATATATATTTTATATATATATATATATATATATATATATATATATATATATATATAACCATAGTTAAGGTGTTGGTCATAACCTCACTTGGTAAACCTAGAGATATAATTTTATTAATTTGTTTAATAACTTTAAAACTCAAACTTATACTTCAAAATTTAAATAAAAAATAATGTATGGTTAAATTACTACGGAATGGGGGGGAGGGTTAGAGGAGGGGAATTTGGAATATTCGAAATATCTTCATTATTATGCATCTGATCGAATAATTATGTTGAACCAATCTTATTGCAATATGCCCATTCACCATTCAATTGATCGCCGTATCCCTCCCCCCATTCCTGTCTTTAGTTCTTACCTACTAAAATATGATAGATAAACATTATTCTGATAGAGATAAACATTATTCTGATTCATTATAAATTACAGTACTAGATACAGTAAATAGTTTTCAATAAAATTAATATGTATTCAGATATTTTTCAGTAATTGTTTTTCTTCCTGGTGAAGAATATTTCTGTCTGTCTATTCAGCTCTGAGATGTTGGCAGACCTGTTCATTTACAATTCAGACTCTTTCCATTGTCGAGGTTATTAAAATGGACCGAATGATTCCTCATTACAGTTTGTATTTATTCACTTAATATTCACAGTGGTGTTAAGTGTTAGGAGCATATAGATTTATCTATTGTAAAACTTCATGAAGGAAACCTGCTTAGATTATGCAGCCCCTGCATGACAGACATTTTTGTTATTTTCTTCAGTGTCCCAATGAATACTCTGTATTTACCCGAAACGTAGCTGCTAATGATATTATTTATTACATGTACTATGAAGGACAGTGAGAACAATTAATATATATTTCTTTTTTACATCTTGTCATATTTATATATTACTCAAAATAATTTAAAAAATACTGTTAATAATATAAAAGAAAATATGCGAGTACATAGATTATAAAATAGTGAGGTAGGATGGTCTAACTCCTATACTCTGGAGATCCTAAGTTTCCTTCTCCCCAAGTCATTGCTTATTAGATAATCAATCCTCCAATAATTATTTTTAATGCATTCTTTCACAGAAAACTCCTTGCAAATGAAATTCTTAATTTACAGCTTATTTTTGATGTATGGACATTATATATATATATATATATATATATATATATATATATATATATATATATATATATATATATATATATATATATATATATATATATATATATATGTGTATAATTCAACTGTACGTGGTTGTCACTGAACTTCTCCTAAATGGCTGGACCGATTTGAATGAATTTTTTTGTACGCGTTTGGGGCCCTTTTGGGTTTAGCATCACAAATCAGCCCGGCAGATTAGGGGTCGTAAGAGAGGCCTAAAGTTAAAAATAGCGATATTTTGTTTCCTATTGGTTTTTCGGCTAATATGCACAGGATAAAAATTGTTTATGTTGTTATTTAGAGTAACTTTTGTTAATTTACGTTTGTCGTATAACAAAGTATAAACGAGATATACACTAAAAGATTAAAGTGGGAGCCAACAATGATATTGGGCACTAACGATTGAACCGAACTTAACAAAACCCTATACGTAAATTAGCATTAACTCTTCCATGATTATAAGCAATATTCAATTTTTAGGTTCGAACGGGAGTGGGGGTTATAAAGTAAGTCTGAATAAAAAATTCGCGATATTTCATTTTCTATTTGTTTTTAGACAAACGTGCAAATAACAAATGTTGTTTTTTTGTGTTATTAAAAGTAGCTTTTGTTTTAAACATAATATTATTAAATTTAATATCCTAATTGCTTGAAATATCATGCAGGACAACGTCTGTTGTGCCCGCTAGTGTGTATATATATATATATATATATATATATATATATATATAGATTATTACATGACATACTAATTTTACATAAGGTAAATTGGGTATTTTCCATCTGAAACATTTATTTCTGGCAACAATATTCATGGGTTAATAACAGTTATCACTGATCTGTAATTATAATTTTCTAATTATAGGTACTATCCATTTTAAAAGCCATTGTTCATCTTACTTTTAGTTCTAAAATTAATTTACCTTTATTTGCACCATTTTAATCACATTCAAAAACTATAGTCTCTTGGGCTTTAATCGCAAGAAATTCTAAAAACTCACACATGAAATAGGATATAATTTGTAGTTAAATAATAAAAGTTTACCTATACCTCGATGATATTGAGCTAGTTTAAAGATGTTTGAACTAGATGTTGCAGAATTTACAAGAATTTAAATTTTATTCAACTCGCAATTTTAAATTGCTATAGAAATGTCAATTGCCCTTTAATTATTTAAAGGACTTACCGTGGACCTTCTGTTGAATGCAAATGGCTAATTAATAAAATATTGATAAGCTTATTGAGTGAAACAGGTCTAAGCTAATTATATAGATATATTTCTCAATGCAATTAAAAAAAATTGAAAGGGGTTTATAACTGATTTTGAAGTATATCGTTGACCCAAATTATTATTTCCTGATGTTCATGACCAAGCAATAGTAATAAAAGTACTTCTTAGTCAAGTATGATGAATTATTATTTCGGAATAAATATATTCATTTGTATTGCTTTTAGAACTATTGTTGTTATCAGGTTATCAGAATATCATCATTGCGGCATCTATCTAGCTGAGTTAAGGTAACACTTTAAGTTAATGCAAAGTTTCTCCACATTTTGAGAGTGTAACCCTCGAAAGTAAGATAGTATCTCCCAGCTCTCCCTGAAACCTTGTTACTAAGGATATCAGGTGTCCGAAATTGTCACCATTAAAAATATACTCATCTTCTTAACCAATTGAGAACTTGTAGCCAATACTCATAATTTACGAACCAGCAGCTATCTAACCTGTAGATAAGTAAATTAAATTGTATAAACACTGATATGGTGAAGAACCAAGGTAAAGAATGGAGAAGGGCGAGGGAAAGTTACTATTATTTATTAACATCCACTTTGTGATATTTGGAATAGGTTATCTACAGATTATCATGTTTTCCTAGCCAGGACGGTACTAAGGATTTTATTCAATGAGTTCATCACTGTATAAATTCCTATTGACCAGGCTAGAATCAAACTCACCACTCTAGTTTTACCGAATAAGTCATTGGCCTTTAAACACCTGGCTAACCTGAGCCTCCAAAATAAAGTGCTTAGCGCAATAAAATAGATAAGGCATTCCTTTTCCGTTTCTTGGTGGTACACCTTTTGCCCTAGGATGTAGACCTTGTTGTAGAGGGGATGTTATTCGCAGATTCTCACACCCTTAGTAAATTATGCTTCCAGAATCCAGGTGATCAATTGTTTCACTTTTCTTTTACTTAGCAGCAAGTTCAAGTAAAATCTGTAATAAATTGAAATTTGTATTAATATATATGTATTAATTATTATAACATTTTGATGGTTTAATTACTTGAATAGCTCAAGTTAAAATAGTTTAAACAAAACATTGGTGAATTTTCATAACATGGAGTAACAGAAGTTTTGGAGAGGCAATTACATTTGGGTCTAGACTCTGACTTGAAGTGGCATTTGCCGGTAAAGGGGTAGATAATGCATAGTAATGACAAATACACTCTATGATTCATATTTATATTGTCCATATTATTTTAAATAATAAAGAGAGATTGAGCAGGAACTGATTTTACTCACAATGTTTTGAATACTAACCACTTAATGTTTATTCTGAAATACTCAGCAACAGTCCATCGATTGTCCAGATAGCTGTAAACTATAGTTAGTAAAAGTAAATAAGTGTACAGAAAATATAATTAGAAATGACCTATTGTAGCCTTGCAATGAATAAAATTCACTATTATTACTCAGTCTAAATATTTCCCGAATAAAGCTACTTCAGTATTGGTACTTAATAATGATGAATGCTCTTCAAGATTATGATTAAATTTCTCTACGGTATTCTGAACCGTGCTGATGGGTTGATCGGAATATAATTTCTTTTTATTCTTCAAAACTAAGAAAGTTTGCTTTAGTTACTATGCATTCAGGGTATAAACGCTAAACACTGAGACGGGGGAAAATATTGTGCATAGTAAAGTGGAATTAAAATACTGTAATCATTCCTCATCGAATAGATTTTCCGAGGAAAGCCGGGTACCTTAGCTAGTATATATGTGTGAGTGTTCATTTTTTTAATGATGCAATGTGTTTCTACAATATCTGAATTATTATTATTATTTAATAATATGCATAAATGTTTGTCACATAGTTGTTACACAAACTAAACAGTTTTCTCAAATTCAGTTCTGTCACTGGAATGATAACGCACTCGAATGACGCCATACAGCTATCACAATAATTCTATATTTATATTCTAAATCTGTATTGTATGTGAGCTGGGTGGAACACATTTTATTATGCATTATATTGTCAATATAGGAGTGAGAGTATCCAAAATGTAATGCAAATATTTACTTATTCTAATCCTTACTCCTCTATGAAGCGGAAATTGCAGCTGGCAGTTGTATATATCTGCATGTGCTATATATGTTTACATACAATACATTCATAAACTCTCACACGCATAGTAAAGGTGAATATAAAATAAATTATGTGATCTATGGCTTGGTAACTTGAATTAATGTAATATATATATATATGTATATATATATATATATATATATAATTGTAACCTCTGTCTGTACATTTATTTTTTTGCGAAATTTCACGATAATTTTTCGTTTCACATGTCATAGACACCATAACTGCATTTTGTTTCTTTGGTGTCTGTTTGTTTGTTACCTTTTCACGCATAAACGGCTGAACCGAATTTTATGAAATTGGAATGTATATTACCACTAACCCAACTTAGACTTTAGGCTATATTAATATTCTCTGAGACAAACAGGAGTGGGAGTTATAAGGGAAGCCTGAATTTAAAAATAGCGATATTTCGTTTCCTATTGGTTTTTCGGCAAATATGAACATAACAAAAGTTGTTTATTTTGGTATACACTTTTTCGTATACTGAATTATAAACGAGATATACGCTAAAACCTATAGCGGAAGTGAACAATTTTATTTGGGACAAAAGACCCAACCAAAATAAATAAAACTCGGTATGTGTATTAGCACTAACGCTTTCATTATAATAAGCTATACCAACAATTCTAGGGACGGGCAGGAGTGGGGGTTGTAAGGGAGGCCTGCATTTAAAATAGCGGTATTTCGTTTTCTATTCGTTTTTCGGCAAATACGAACATAACAAAAGTTGTTTATTTTGTTATTTAGAGTAACTTTTGTTTTATACATTCCTCCAGGAACAATGTGTGGAGAAAGTAATTTGCGTAGAAATGTTATTTTATAGAAAAAACAATTCAATCTATTTTAATATTTTGTCCTTAATAACTGAAATCTATGCATAATGCACAGGAGACGGAAAATATGACAATTTGGAGGACAGTGAAGACTTACATAAAAAATTAATTTTCTTATTAACAAATGCCAACTACGGGTATTAACCCTAAACACTGGGACTGGTAAAGGTCAAAATATTGTGCAAAGTTAAGCCTTGCCAAAAAAATACCACCACCATTCAGCCTCAAATGAATTCCCGGGTATCTGAGCTAGTATATATATATATATAATATATATATATATATATATATATATATATATATCTATATGCTTGCTTGTCTGGTACCTGTTGCTATGACGGATGTTTCTTACAGAAATTTGTAAATTGTAAGAACACACCCTCCTTCTTTTTTTCTCCTCATAGTAGCCTTAAGAGGAGTTATTTATTTGAATACATGTTCCATTGTCACATAACATATTACATGTATGATTATATTTAAAAACATTTTTATGTTACTATATATACACCTTAATCGACCATCTAATCAAATTTAATATAAAAAATAATAATATTAAATTAAGTAAGATAATTACATATAAAATTAATAAATAAAATAGGAAAACATAATAATAAATAAAAAAAAATCAATTAAAGCTATACTCAACCGATGTTAAATTTACGGGACTATGTAAGGTAAATGTATAGAATTATAATTCTCATTCCTCAAAATCAACTTAATATTGTAATGTATTTTTGCTACATCCATATCTATACTTTTGATAAACTTTATAAGTTCTTTATTGAATTTGTTAAATATAATATGAGGTGGTTCTAGCCAATTGCCTCCCCTTAAAATTATGTTCATTATTAAATTTGATCTATTTTGATTAAATGTTGTACCATTCATAGAGTATGTAAAAACGTTTGTATCGTTTGTGTGTCGCAAGTACATTTGCCATTGTCTTGAATTTTAAATCTTGTGTAATAATGTCCTACCTGTCCATGTTCCGCTAAGAATTGTCTGCCTTTGTGATGGTGACTCTTAACTGTGTTGTAGTTGTGAGTTATATTTGGTATGTATTGATGTAAGCTGTAAGATTTGAGAAGGACACACCCTTAACAATCATAATACTTTTTCATAACTGATGGGCTAGAAGTTAAATCATCATTTAATAATAAAATACATTTCAATTAAACATGAGTTTTTATTTTTCAAAGTACCTGCAATCTGTGTGACCTCCTCCTGTTCTTGAGCGTTTGAGGTCTGCCCTCTTACTGGTGTTGCCGGTAAAATCGTTGAAGGGTTGACAGGCGGCGAATTCTAGCGGCCGCTCCTTCAACTCCATCAGCTCAGCTAGTCGCCCCCAGCTCGACCTATTGCCAAAGCAAGGAACTAACGTCAGGCATTCATTGTTTATGGCGGGAATTTCAAACATTTTAGCAGATTTCCCACGAGGGAAATCTGCTATTGAGGTTATACTCATGACGCGATTTATTGATGAAACATTTCGGTACTTGTGTATTATATCCACCACATTTTAGTTCCACGCTAGACTGCGCTACTGAAGTGCGACGCTAGCTCTCCCAGGCTAATGAGGTTACCTTTGACATAGTTGCGTTTGCTGTTTAGTGTTTCTTAGTCCTTTAAAAATGCCTCTTTGGGATTTGCCAACGACTGAAGAAGACGCTGTTAAATATTTACAGGTGAGGAATGTTTTGGCTGTCAGAAGAAAGTGTTCTAAATCACATTGTATGAAACTTTATAGTGGAAACAAAAGTCTTTTTTGGAAGTGTAATGTAAGAAAGTGTGGTGAGCAAGTCGGCGTTCGGATTGGCACTTGGTTCGAAGGAAGTAAAATTCCATTTTGTAATGCATTGAAGTTCATTTACTGCTGGTGCGAAGAATTGACATCTGTCAATTTTTGCAAAAAACAACTCAAATTCCGATTAGACTGCTATTGATTGGAACAGTTACATGAGGGAGTTGTGTCTCTTAGATATGAAGAACGGTATTTCCACACATTTCCCGCCTAAATGTGAATAAAATGTTTTATTTTTAAAAATTGTGTTTTCTTTTATTTATCACTATAATTCCGTAGAAGGTTATAAGGTAAGTATAACCTCCCTTGCGGGCAATGAATCGTACTACTTAAAACAGTACTGTACTCTAGCGTGGAACAAAATGTGGTGGATATAATACACAAGTACCCTTTACCTCCTTTACCCATGTTTTTTTTTTTTTTTTTTTTTTTTTTTTTGAGGGAAATCAGCTATTGAGGTTGTACTCATGACGGAATTTTCGAAATTTTTCTTCAAATGTCCATCGATCCTACCTAGTAGATGACGAAAATGAGGTCCGTTCAAAACTGTATATATATATCTATATATATCTATATATATATATATATATATATATATATATATATATATATATATATATATATATATATTTGTCTGTTAACCCTCTATCAGGCGCAATTTTTGTTTGTTCATTACCAAACTTCACATTTCACCGTTTAATGTAAAAATACAGATCAAGTTCGTTAATGGCTGAAATCGGACCAGAGGGAGGGGGGTTTAAAGGGGGGATTTTCGAAAATTCCAAATATCTCCGTTATTATGCATCGGATCGAAAAATTGTATATAATCAATCTTATTGCAAATTAAATTTACTATAAATATTGTTATATACGTTTATTCTCTATCTTGAATATTAACCGAGATATTTGCATTTTTCAGTTTTTGGCAAACCGCCACTTCTACAATTAATTAACAGTTACACCATTCCTTCCAAAACAAAAATTGTATTCAAGAGACCTTTATTATACGAGATACATGCAAATATGCCCTGGTGACCCCCCCCCATCTTAAAGTTTTGGACTACTAAAATTTTATTGATTGAGATAACAATTATTCTGACTCATTATTAATTACAGTACTAGATATAGTAAATAGTTCTCAATAAAATAATGTGTTATATTCTGATATATTTCAGTAATTGTTTTTCTTTCCGGTGTGAGCCGGCCCGGCCCGTTTGTTTACATTTCTAACCTAACGCTGTCGGCAGGTTATTGAAATTGGATGAAACATTTCTTATTTCCGTTTGTATTTATTCACGGTGTCGTTGTGTTAGCAGTATGTATATTTATCTATTACTAAACTTCCCGAGGGAAATCTGCTTAGTTTACGCAGCCCCTGCGTGACGGACTATTTTTTTCCAGAATCACTTAGTTATATAGATATCGTTTTTGAATGCGATGTGTTAGAAAGCGACCATTTGACAGGCCAGGACCTGTTGATTTTGGTGAGCTTTCATGTACCTAGGACTAGGAATCTATAAAACAGAGGGCTATATTCCTGGCGAAATGGTTGAGGGAATCATAAGCTTAGGAAAATCACCGTTTTGAAGGCGTTTCCAGAAAAGCAAAGCTCCTGATTTTTTTGCAAAGCGTAAAAGTCCGTCATTCAGGGGTTGCGCAATGTAAACATTTTCCCTACATGCTGATATAATACACTTATGATCTTCCCCACACACTTAGATGCTTGATTTCTTCAAAATAGGATTTTCTAGGCCTTCCTCTTCTCCTATGTCCAAGGACCTTACCTTCAAATATATTTGTGATGAAGTTATGCCTTATGATATGCCCAAGAAGTTTCACACGCATTTTAGCAGATTTCCCTTAATTTTTCGTACTCATGATGCGAGTTCCAAAACATTTGTTCAAATATCCATCGAGCCAGCCAAGTAGATGACGAAAATGAGGTTCGTTCAAAATTTTATATATATATATATATATATATATATATATATATATATATATATATATATATATATATATATATGGCTGTTAACGCTCTAACGGTCGCAATTTTGGTTTGATCGTTACCAAACTCGGAATATAATCGTTTTATGTAAAAAGGAAGATCAAGTTCGTTAATGGCTGAAATCGGACCAGTCCATCGGAGGGGGGGGTTTAGAGGGGGGATTTTTGGAAAATTCAAACTTTCTCCGTAATTATGCGTCGGATTGAAAACTTGTATAGAATCAATCTTATTGCAAATTAAATTTACTATAAATATTGTTTTATACATTTATTCTGTATCTTGAATATTAACCGAGATATTTGCATTTGTATTCTGCGTGTGGTCACCAGTAGGCTATGTTCGGACTTTCCGCCGAGAGCTCTGGCGGGCGTTTCCTTAACTTTCGTCCCTCGTGTTTAGGTTTAGAGGTTAGGTTAACTGTTTTTTTGGGCTAGAAACTACTGGGTTATTACGCCCTAAATAATGTTTTAGGTTTAGAGATTTCTTACTACTACAGTTGTTATTAGACAGATTTCTCTATTGTAAAACTTCACATGGGAAATATGCTTTGTTTACGCAGCCCCTGCGTGACGGACTTTTTCCATGGCCTTGATAAGACTTTTGCTCTCATTTATAACTTCCTCGTTCGATTTTTCTCAGCCCTACTAGATCTAGTGATTCTACGTCAGATCCACCTTTCCATTGCTTCCACTCTATTCCCGTTTGTGGAGGATCTTTCGCTCCCGTAGAGCAGTAGACGCTTACGAAAGACAATTTTTTTGGTATCCATGCTTATATGCGTATTAATTAAAAAGCTTATTTTGTTTTGGAAGGCTTGTTTAGCAAGTGCTATTCTCCTATCGAATTCAGCTCTACTATCATTGTGTTCAGTGATGATTTGCTAGGTAAAGCAAATCCTTCATTTTTAGCAGATTTCCCTTCAGGAAAATCAGCTATTGAGGTCGAACTCAGGACGCGAATTTTGAAAAACTTCTTCAAATGTCTATCGATCCTACCCAGGAGATGACGAAAATAAGGTCCGTTCAAAACTATATATATTTGTCTGTTTACACTCTAGCGGTCGCAATTATTGTTTGATCGTTACCAAACTTGTTATTTAGTCGTTTTATGTAAAAAGAAAGATTAAGTTCTTTAACGGCTGATATCGGACCAGTGAGAGGGGAGGTTAGAGGGGGAATTTCGAAATATGTTACTATACGTCGGATCGAAAAATTGTATAGAACCAATTTTATTGCAAATTAAATTTACTATAAATATTGATATATACATTTATTCTCTATCTTGAATATTAACCGAGATATTTGCTTTTTATGAAGTCTGTGGTCGGGTATTGTTCGGATTACGTCAGCTTCTTCTAACCTTGCCTGTCGTTTCTAACCTTACCTTACCTTCGTTACTTTTTGAGATTTATGCAAATACGTTCTATTCATCCGCCCCCCCCTTCTTTAGTTCTTGGACTCCTAAAATTTGAGTTATTGAAATATAAATTATTTTTACAATTCAGAGGCCGTTTCAGTTGGGTATTTATTTTAATTAACTGAAACATTTCTCATTATCTAATCATGGTGGTATTGTGTTACCAGTATGCAGATTTCTCTATTGTAAAACTTCACGTGGGAAATCTGCTTAGTTTACGCAGCCCCTGCGTGACGGACTTATTTATTAAATCTGGGCGGCTAACGGACGAGAGTGACTTTCCCGCCAAAAGCTAATTCGGCCGTTTCCTTGACTGCTCGGCTCTCGTGAAATTTCTCTATTGTAAAACTTCACGTGGGAAATCTGCTTAGTTTACGAAGCCCCTGCGTGACGGACTTTTTATTAAGTGTAATGGGCGAGCTAGGGTCGATTCTATTACCTTCTGCCGAAGGCTAGTTCGGCCGTTTCCGTTACTGATCGGCACTCGTATGGAAATTTCTCTATTGTATAACTATACGCGGGAAATCTGCTTAGTTTACCCAGCCCCTGCTTGACGGACTTTTTGTAAATATAATTTTTCCAATTCTAATATTTATATTTTCTTGGCTGACTTCTTTACAGTTAAAACTTGTGTTTTATTTGTTTTTATCTTGAGTTTAATCTGATCTAGGGGGTCCTTTAGGACCTGTAGAATTCTATTCTTTAACTTCGGACTTAATCTCCTGGTCAAAGTCTTTTGCAAATCTAATACAATGAATGAATGTATGTATTTATTCTTAATCTGTATGCCCTGGGTTGTTTCTTTCATTTTCATTATTGCATCTTCAAGAAACATATTGAACAGATAGGCTGGCAGAGCGCATCCTTGTCCGTATATATAAAGACAATAATCTTACTAGCATTGTCGCTCTTCGTATTATTACATGAAGAGCGGTAAATGGTGATGGCTGTGTCCCTGGAACTACAATAGCCCTGACGAGTGGTGCAGCCTAGCGGGAGTAGAGAGAATCTGCCCAGTCCCTGGCCCTTGTAGGTACCGCTTCCTAGCGGCCAGCTCTACAACTACCCTCATCCCTATATCTTCTCCTTTCATATTTGCACATTTCCCTTGAGAGAAATCACCTATTGTGGTTGAACTCATGACGGGACTTCCCTTAAGAGAAATCAGCTATTGAGGTCTTACTCATGACGCGATTTTCGAAACATTTCTTCAAATGTCCATCAATCCTACCCAGGAGATGACGAATATATATATATATATATATATATATATATATATATATATATATATATATATATATGTATGTATATATATACTAGCTCAGATACCCGGCTTCGCCCGGGAATTCATTTGAGGCTGGATGGTGATGGTATTTTTTTGGCAAGGCTTTACTTTGCACAATATTTTGACATTTACCCGTCCCAGTGTTTAGGGCTAATACCCGTCGTTTCTGTGGATTTGTTAATAATAAAATTTGTAAATTCAGGCCTCCCTTATAACCCCCACTCCTGCCCGTTCCTAGAAATGTTAGTATGGCTTATTATAAGGATGGCGTTAGTGCTAATACACATACCGAGTGTTTTATTTAGTTCGGTTGAGTCTTTTGTGCCAAATAAAATTGTTGACTCCGGCTATAATTTTTAGCGTATAACGCCTTTATACTTCGGTATACGACGATATTTTATATAACAAAAGTTTCTCTAAATAACAAAATAAACAACTTTTGTTATGTACATATTTGCCGAAACCCCAATAGGAAACGAAATATCACTATTTTTAATTTCAGACCTCCCTTATAACCCCCACTCCTGCCCGTCCCTAGAAATGTTAGTATAGCTTATTATAAGGAAGGCGCTAGTTCTAACTCACATACCGAGTTTGGTTTAGTTCGGTTGAGTTTTTTGGGCCAAATAAAATTGTTGACTTCCGCAGTAGTTTTTAACGTATAACTCATTTATGCTTAGGTATACTACACAAGTGTATATAACTAAATAAACAACTTTTGTTGTGTTCATATTTGTGGAAAAACCAATAGGAAACGAAATATCGCTAATTTTAATTTCAGGCTTCTCTTATAACCCTCACTCCTGTTCGTCTCAGAGAATATTAATATAGCCTAAAGTCTAAGTTGGGTTACTAGAAATATACATACCAATTTTTATAAAATTCGGTTCAGCTGTCCATGCGTGAACAGGTAACAAACAAACTACAATAAACAAACAGACACGAAAGAAACAAAATTCAGTTATGGTGTCTATGACATGTGAAACGAAAAGTTATCGTGAAATTTCGCGAATAAAATCAATGTACAGACAGAGGTTACAATTATATATATATTATTTGTCTTCCCGTTAACGCTTAAGCGGGCGCAATTTTGTTTGATCGTTACTTAAAAATTCGATATTTAAACGTTTTATGCAAAAATTACAGATCAAGTTCGTTTAATGGCTGAAAATCGTACCAGTGAAAGTGGGGCGAGGGGGTTAGAGTTTAGAGAGAGATTTTCGAAAATTCCAAACTATCTCCGTTATTATGCATCGGATGGAAAAATTGTTATAGAAACCAATCTTATTGCAAGAATTACATTTACTTAATAAATATTGTTACATACGTTTATTCTCTATCTTGAATAATAACCGAGATATTTGCAATTTTATGAAGGCTGTGAGACATTGTTCGGATTAGTTCGGTTGTTTCTGTAACTATTCGGTTCTGGCTGAAGCTTCTTTTAACTTAACCTGTCGTTTCTAAACCTTAAAACTACCTTCGTTAGTTTGTGAAGATTTATGCAACTACTTTTGCTTCATCCGCCCCCCCAACCCACTCCCTTCTTTATTTCTTGGGACTAACTAAAAATTTGAGTTATGAAAATATAAATTATTCTTACACTCTTATTCAGAAGGCGTTTCAGTTGGGAATTTATTAAAATTAACTGACAAGATTTCTCATTAACCGTTTGTATTTACTCATGGTGGTGTTGTGTTACCAGTATGCACATTTCTCTATTAGCTTACACATTTATTCTTCCCTTAAGGGAAATCAGCTATTTGAGGTTGTTACTCATGAACGGGAATTTTTCTTCAAATGTCCATTGATCACTAACATCTATAGTTAGGGAGTAAGACGCGAAAATGAGGTACCGTTCAAACTGTGTTTGTTATATGTATTTTATATATAATATATTTATATATTATTATATATATATATATATATATATATATGATATCTCTGTTTCCGCTCCTAGCGGTCGCATTTTTTGTATTGATCGTTAACACAACGCGATATTTAGTCGTTTTATGGTAAAAGAAAGATCAAGTTCGTTAATGCTGAATTCGGACGGACTGTGGGAGGTTTAGAGGGGACGAATTTAGAAAAATCTCCGTTGCTATACGCTTTTTTTTCAGATGTACCATATATTAGAGTATTTTTAATAATGGTAATTAAATACGTGAAATAGATACAATCGTTGTAGTAGGGGACGCTTTTAATGAAATAAATGTATTCTTGCAAATTTATATTAACAGTATTTAGAACAATGGAAAGGGAGGTTGATCAGGAACTAATCATATCTTTATCTTTTTTTTTTTTTTTTTTTTTTTTTTGACCTAATAAAATTCTTTATGGATGTATTGTAACTAAAGTAATGACTTTGAGACGGGAAGTTGCGGTATTCTATATCCAAAGAAATTAACATACATTACTCAGACTCCCCGAGCAACGGATTCTATGATTTCCCGTGCGATGGCCTTACCGTTCCTTTATATATTCTGTTTCCCGCTCTAGCGGTTCGCTTTTTTTGTTTGATCGTTAAACAACGCGATATTTAGTCGTTTTATGTAAAAAGAAAGAGCAAGTTCGTTAATGGCTTGAATCGGACCAGTGGGAGGTTTAGAGGGGACGAATTTGAAATATCCTCCGTTTGCTATACGCTTCTTTTCAGACTGACATTATTAGAGTATTTTTAATAAATGTAAATAAACTACGTGAAATAGATACAATCGTTGTTGTAGGGGCGCTTTTAAGGAAAATAATTGTATTCTTGCCAAATTTATATTAACAGTATTTCAAACAATGGAAAAGGGAGGTTGATCAGGAACTATCATTTCTTTATCTTTTTTTTTTTTTTTTTTTTTTTTGACTAAAAAATTCTATAAGTATGCTATTGTAACTAAAGTAATGTACCTTGAGAGCGGGGAAAAGTGCCGGTATTTATATATCCAAAGAAAATCTAGCATCATACTCAGACCTCCACGAGCAACGGATTCATGGTTTTCCGAGCGAAGGCCTTACCTTACCTAATATATAATACTAGCTTCAGCATACCCGGCTTCGCCCGGGAATTCATTTGAGGCTGAATGGTAATGGTATTTTTTTAGCAGGCTTTCTTTACATTTGCCTCAATATTTTGACATTTTACCCGTCCCAGTGTTTAGGATTGATACCCGGTTCGTTGCGGAGATTGATTTGCTAATATATAGAATTATTTGGATAGATAGATTTTCTTTTACAGTCTTCGCTATTTTTATATTTCCCGTCTTCTGCTATACATGTACATTATGGTGTGGAATTTTTTATTTCAGGCTCTCCCCTCCCTTATAACCCCCCCTCCCCCCGTTCGAACCTAATAAATTTTAATATAAATCTTATAATCATGCTAAGAATTAATGCTAATTGACATACCGGGTTTTGTTAAGCTTCGGTTCATGCCGTTGGCCCGCTAAGTTTTTAACGTAATAAACTCATTTATACTTAGGGTATACGACAAAAGTGTATATAACAAAAAGTTACTCTAAATAACAAAATAAACAACTTTTGTTATGTTCATATTTGCCGAAAAAAACCAATAGGAAACGAAAATATCGCTTTGTTTTAATTTCAGGCTTCCGATACAACCCCCACTCCTGCCCCGTCCCTAGGAAACGTTCGTATGGTGCTTATAATGAAAGCATTAGTGCTAATACACATACCTAGTTTTATTTATTTCGGTTGGCTCTATTTGTCCCAAATTAAAAATGTTCTCTTCAGCTATAGGTTTTTATAGCGTATATTCGCGTTTAATAAATTCGGTATACAAACAAAAATGTATATAACAAAAGTTACTCTAAATAAACAAAATTAAACATACTTTTGTTATGTTCATATTTGCCCGAAAAAAACAATAGGAAACGAAATATCGCTATTTTTAATTTTCAGGCCTCCCTTATAACCCCCAACTCCTGTTCGTCTCAGAGAAATATTACGTTTATAGCCTAAAGTCTAAAGTTGGGCTAGTTAGTAATATGCATACCAAAGTTTCATAAAATTCGGGTTCAGCCGTTTATGCGTGAAAAGGTAACAAACAAACAATCAAACAGACACCAAAGAAAACAAAATTGACAGTTTATGGTGTGTCTATGACATGTTGGAAACGGAAAAGTTATCGTGAAATTTCGCGGAAAAAAAAATCAATGTACAGACAGAAGGTTACAATCTTTATATATATATATATATCAGATACTATATATATATATATATATATATATATATATATATATATCTCTGTTTCCGCTCTAGCGGTCGCATTTTTTGTTTGATCGTTAACAAACGCGATATTTAGTCGTTTTATGTAAAAAGAAAGATCAAGTTCGTTAATGGCTGAAATCGGACCAGTGGGAGGTTTAGAGGGGACGAATTTCGAAATATCTCCGTTGCTATACGCTTCTTTTTCAGATGTATATTAGAGTATTTTTAATAATGGTGATTAAATACGTAAAATAGATACAATCGTTGTGCTAGGGGACGCTTTTGGGGAAATAAATGTATTCTTGCAAAGTTTATAATTCAAATGCTGTCCCCATTTATAGCTTATATTTAACAATATTTCGAACAATGGAAAGGGAGGTTGATCAGGAACTAATTTTATCTTATTTTTTTTTTTTTTTTTGAGACTAAAAATTCTATAAGTATGCTATTGTAACTAAAGTAATGACTTGAGACGGGAAGTGCGGTATTCTATATCCAAAAGAAATTAACATCATTACTCAGACTCCCCGAGCAACGGATTCATGATTTCCCGAGCGAAGGCCTTACCTTACCTATATATATATATATATATATATATATATATATATATATATATATATATATATATATACTAGCTCAGATACCCGGCTACGCCCGGGAATTCATTTGAGGCTGAATGGTGATGGTATTTTTTTGGCAAGGCTTTACTTTACACAATATTTTGACATTTACCCGTCCCAGTGTTTAGGGTTAATACCCGTCGTTTCTGTGGATTTGTTAATAATAAAATTAATTTTTTATGTAAGACTTCACTGTCTTCCATATTGTCATATTTCCCGCCTCCAGTGTATTATGCATAGATTTAAATTATTAAGGACATAATATTATAGTAATGTATTATAATTTGAATTAATTTTTCCAGGTGAGGTACCTGGTAGGTCATATTGAAAAGAATTGTTAAGCAAATTTCTCTAAATGTGCATATTTGCCGAAACCCCAATAGGAAACGAAATATCACTATTTTTAATTTCAGGTCTACCTTATAACCCCCACTCCTGGGGGCTATAAAGGAGGGGTAATAAACAAACAAACAAACAGACAAACAAAATGCAGTTATGGTGTCTATGACATGTGAAACGAAAAGTTATCGTGAAATTTCGCGAAAAAAATCAATGTACAGACAGAGGTTACAATTTGATATATATATATATATATATATATATATATATGTGTGTGTGTGTGTGTGTGTGTGTGTGTGTATATATATATATATATATATATATATATATATATGTTGTATTTGCCTATAATATTGATATGCTCATCACTTCTTTCCAATATGAACTACCAGTTACCTCACCTAGAAAAATTTATTCATCTCTATGTTAATATTTTTACATTAATAATTCAATGCTATGCATAATACACAGGAGGCGGGAAATATGACAATATGGAGGACAGTGAAGTCGTACATAAAAAATTAATTTTATTATTAAAAAAATCTACAGTTAGGGTATAAACCCTAAACACTGGGACGGGTAAATGTCAAAATATTGTGCAAAGTGAAGCCGTGCCAAAAAAAATACCATCACCATTCAGCCTCAAATGAATTCCCGGGCGAAACCGGGTATCTGAGCTAGTATAATATATATATATATATATATATATATATATATATATATATATATATATATATATATATATATATATATGATATATGGGCCTCATTTTAGCTAAGATCGATGGGCAATTAAGTACTTTTTTCGAAAAAGGAGTCATGATTTAAGACGTCAACTTGAACCAAAAGGGAAATCCGCTTATATTTGATCTGACAAGTGTTGCAGCCTAGCGGTAGAATAGAGAACCTGTTCCTGTATCCCTGAGCCTTGTAGGTGGCGCCTCGGTGCGGCGAGTCCTATAAGCTGCCTGATCGATGTCTCCATAGCTACAGCTAGCCACCTGTGGCACTCCTTCCTAATACACTCCTTTTCTTAGCCCGTCTATCAGTTATCTCTGACCTCACTCTCCCCATACTTAAAAGCCCAAAGTCTTCACCTAGCCGCTATGAATAGCTGAAAGGGAGCCCATGCCTTCTTATCTCTCTCTTCTTTCAATGTTCTAAATTGTCCTGCGGTGCTTCTCCGGTCTTAAGTTGTTTCTCTCAAGTAGTTTGGACCACAGAGGACCACCTTAGCTGATGCATATAAATGCAAACTGGCCCTCTTCTAAGATAACGCCCGCAATACAGCTTACAAGAAAAATGGTTTCCTTGCAAAAATAAAATACTTCACCATACTTCGCTGAACATTATGTCCTAGTTATTCTACGAGTCATTTTTGGCCCAACTAATTCCCAATGACTTTTTAAGCATGTTAACTTGTTGTCAGGATCAAGAAGAAATAATATTCTTCATCTTCAAATCTCTATTTATTTTTTTTAGTGGATTTTCCTAATGAAAACTAGCTATGCGCGATTTTTCGAAAATTTAAACAAATGCCCATCGACCATACCTAGTAGATGACGAAAATCCGGTCCGGTCCGGTCAAAGTTTATATATATATATATATATATATATATATATATATATATATATATATATATATATACAAGGTGAGTCACGGCAACCAAGTGATTTTGAAATAATAATAAAATCTCTGTTTCATATCTAAGTTAAATTTTATTAATATAATATCGTACCTAAGAACATAGCATTTTCGTTTTAATAAATTTCTTCATGAACGGAAAATTACCTCTGGCATGTGTTGGCCGTTTTCATTGATGCATTGTTGAAGTCGGAATATAAAATTAGCCTGAACTCTTTCCAGCAGGTCTGCATTGATTTGAGTGATTTTTGGACGGATCGTTTCCTTTAATTCTTCTAGTAGGCTTGCTTTCGTAGACACGTGACTTAAGAAATCCCCACAGAAAAAAATCGCATGTGGACAGTTCAGGTGAGCGTGGAGGCCATAAAACGTCACCGTATCTTGCAATGAGATGGCTAGGAAACAGATTGCGGAGAACCGCCACGGACGCTCTGGCGGTGTGTGTCGTAGCCCCATCTTGTTGAAACCATAAATGTTCATGATCTATACCTCTTCTTCGTAGCTGTGGAATGAAAAAGGTGTTCACCATATTAATGTAACGCTGAGAGGTTACTGTAACTGTAGCACCATTTTCTTCAAAGAAATAGGGGCCAGTTCGGGATAATTTTATTTTACGACTTCAACAATGTATCAATGAAAACGGCCAACACATGCCAGAGGTAATTTTCCGTTCTTCTGTTCTTAGGTACGATATTATATTAATAAAATTTAACTTAGATATGAAACAGAGATATTATTTCAAAATCACTTGGTTCCCGTGACACACCCGTTTTATATATATATATATATATATATATATATATATATATATATATATATATATATATATATTAGCTAGAATATATAGAAATCGGGACTCAGGTTAGCTATGTGAGTTATGGTATTTTACCTTCCCCTTGTAATGTAAATTGAGTGAACGATTTCTCATTATCATTTCTATTTGTTCACTTAATATTTACGGTGAAATTAAGGGTTACGAGTATATAGATCTTTTTTTATTTTTTACATATCTATCATAAATATTTAACTCCTTTGGTGTTAGAGGAATTGTGAAATAAATGAATTCGTCTATTTAGTTTATAATTCCTTTTTCTAAACGTATCTAATATTTTGATTTTTGTTTCAGGCATTTTCTGAGTTTTTGTTTCCTTCACTCCAACTGAGGTATGTTTCTATATTAATTATTATAAATGTTTTGTATCTAAATATTTTTCCTGTACATTACTTCGTTATCTTTATTATCAAACCGATTATATTCCTATTTTTAAGAAGGTATACTCTATATATTTAGTAAGAAAGCTGGTTGAGCCCCGTATTTATTACCAAGGCTTCAAAAAAGAATTAGTAATCCGATGCTTAAGTACACTGAATCCAATATAAAACTCTTTTAGAAGATTTCACTCAAGGGAAATCAGCTATTAAGGTCGTACTCTTGACGCGATTTTCGAAAAAGGTCTTCAAATGCCAATCGATTCTACCCAGAAGATGAAGAAAATGCAGGTCCGATCAAAATTATATATATATATATATATATATATATATATATATATATATATATATATATATATGTATGTGTCTGTTACCGCGGAGATAAGATAATAACGGAGATATTTTGAAATTACGAAAATCCCCCTCTACACCCCCCCCCTCCCACTGGTACAATTTCAGCCATTAACGAACTTGATCTGTATTTTTGCATAAAAACGTTTAAATATCGAGTTTTGTAACGATCAAACAAAAATTGCGACCGTATATATATATATATATATATATATATATATGTATGTATGTATTTGTCTGTTAACACTCTATTGACCGACATGTGTTGTTTGATCGTTACGAAAGTCGATACTTAATTATCCACGTTACTATAAGTCCGTTCGATAACTTGTATAGAACCACTCTTATTGCAAATTAAATGTACTATAAATATTGTTATATATATATTTATTCTCTGTCTTGAATATTAACCGAGATATTTGCATTTTTCAGTTTTCAGCCTTCAGCAAACCCCCACTTCTACTCTTGTCACATTAACAATACTCTGTTATATAATAAACCACATTATTCTAAGCTTAAATACCAAATATTATTTTGGACGATACCTTTATTATACGAGATAAATGCATTAATATTTTCTGTTAACCCCTCCTCCACCCCACTTTAAGTTCTTGAATTGCACAATTTTAGTGACTGAGATAAAAATTATTCTGATTCGTTATAAATTACAGTAATAGTGAGTAGTTTCAATAAAATTAGTATGTTATATTCAGATATAATAGAATTTTTTTTTTTCTTTTCGGTGAAGAATATTTCTATTAATTTCATAAGTAAGTGACATATTATTAACATGAATATTCCTTTTTAATTAAAAATGTAAACAACAGAAAACTATTTTTGGTGTAACTTAATAATAATATAACCTCAAAAACCAGATGTTAACAAAAGAAAAACAATAATCATATGTTAAAAAGTTTAATACAATAATCATATGTAACAATTTCTATTATTATTATTATTATTTATTAACGTCCACCTTTTGCAACTCAGGCTAATTGTCACGGGTTATCTACAGGCACCCTCTTCTAGCCAGGGTGGGATTTAGGATGTTATTTAATGAATTTCGTCACTAAATAATTTCCTTTGCCCAGGCAAGAATCGGAACTCGCCACTCTAGGTTTACCATGTTTTCTCCTCTGAGTGGTTGGTAGAGACCTGTGTGTTTACTATTCAGAGCTTTTCGTTTAGAGGTTATTAAAATTGGTTGAAATATTTCTCATTACCGTTTGTATTTGTGGTGTTAAGTGTGTCTTACCAGTATGTAGATTTCTCTATTGTAAAACTTCACGTGGGAAATCTGTTTAGTTTACGCAGCTCCTGCGTGACGGACTTCTTTCTTTTGGACAGTATTTAATTTTGAAGGTACACATAGTTGTATGTAGAGAGAGGGAAGGATGCTGTAGACATTGCCCTAGGGATGTTCCCTGTATGCTCTAGGGACTGGCAGCCATGTTGCTCTTCAATCCAGCAATAGCTAAGGAACACCTGAACAAGGATTGACGGCCGATCTATAATAATCGATTGGTATATTTTATAAATAATTTATACTGTTGCCAGTAAATATCAATTAATATAAGTTAATATATCATCTCCAGAATATATTCGCAATTTGGGTTTGAACGTTACCAAACTCTATAACGTATAATAAAGGCCTCATAAAACAATATTTGTTATTTAAGCTTAGTATAAAGAGGTACATGTTCTAGCAGCGAATAGTTATTATGACATGCCAGAGAGGGGTTTTACCGAAAGTTGAAAACTAAAAAATAAATCCAAATATCCGGGTTAATACACTCAACCGCAAAAAAAACCGGACACTTAGATTTAGTCTTATAATTTTGTTAAATATTTAATATATATGTATATTAATCTTTTTAATTAAAATAATTGGTTAATCTATAGGTTATTTAAACAAAATCTGCCAAAAGTGAATAATTTTTATTGATTATTTACAAAAAAATACAAAAAAAAAAGAAAAAAAGAAAAAGATAAATTAACACATTTAAAAAAAAGCAATGTAACGTAAGCTCCGGCCTTCCATCTAAGTTTGAAAGACCCATTATTCTGGACCGAAATAAAAATAAAACATTAATAAAAGAAAATGCTTGGTTAATAATTAAAGATGTTTAAATATGCGAAAAACTACTTACAGTTTAGAATAGATCAACTTCACGACAAATAAATCTAATCTGAGTTTTATCTAATTGTTTACTAATCCTGAAGGGATACGTTCAATGGACTTAGACTCTAAATTCTCTGTAATAACTAGAATACCCACATAAAGAAAATTGCTGAAAATTAGCTTTTAATACGACAAAAATGAAGTGTCCGGTTTTTTTTTTTGCGGTTGAGTGTATTTATATTAGAGAACATGTATATAACAACGTTTATAGGCAATTAATTTTCAATAACATTGATTTTATAGATATTTTGATCCGAAGTGTAATAACGGAGATATTCGGATTTTCGAAATTCCCCTTCTAAACCGCGTGTGCATGAAACGCTTAAACATCGAGTTTGGTAACGATAATATAAAAATTGTGACCGCTAGAGCAGTAACAGGCAAATATATATATAATTTTGAACGGACCTAATTTTCGTCATCTCCTTGGTAGAATCGATGGACCTTTTAGGAAATTTTTCGCAAATCGCGTCATGAGTATAACCTCAATAGCTGATTTACTTTAAGAGAAATCTGCTAAAATGAGGCCCGTTCAAAATTTTATGAAACCTTAAAAGTTTAATAAAGTTGGCAAAATGACATTTTTCGATCGGACTCGGAAATAACGGAGATATTTCGAATTTTTTATTCCACCCTTCTCATGGTCTCAATTCAGGGATATATATATATATATATATATATATATATATAGGGTGTTTGGTAAGTAGATAGACAAACTTCTACAGGTGTTTCTACACTTCAAAAGTATGTTCCTATTTTTAATAGTATTAGAGAAAAATAGATTTTTGTGATTTTTCAATGTTTCTATGTTTTATTACATAAATTCAGCTGCAGCAGATAAATTGTTGCTATTGGGTATGTTCTGGCTATGTCATTTTGAATGGCATTAAATTCTCTTTAGTAATCTTTCATTTTTATTTGTAATTTTGCTTTTAGGAATAGCTTTAATAGAATCTGAAAATAAAATAAAAATATTTTTTTTTCTATTATTTCTAATTATTTTCAGTTCAAATTCATGTCTAATAAATTCCCTTTATTAATCATCCAATTTCAATTTCGATTTTACAAATAGCTTTAACAGAATCTGAAAATAAAATAGAATAATTTTTTCTGTTATTTCTAATTATTTTTGCATCATATTCATTCATAAAAAATGCATTTTTTTTTCTTTTTACAAAAAATAAATAAATAAAAGAACACTTATATATATAAAAAAGAAAAATTATATATAATTTTGCGAGGACTTTATTTTCGTCGTCTCCTACTTGAGGATTAATGTACATTTGACGAAATCTTTCTGGATTAATGAGTACCTTATGATACTCTCTATATTTTCATTTGGGAGACCGCGCGAACTCGGCTACTCTAGAGTTTATTTTGATTGCCTCTTATCCCATTCGTCTTATGTAGTATCAGAATGTCGGCACAGCTAGTCAATAGATCGATTATAGAATGAATCAGTATTGAACTTAAACAAGATGGACGATGTCAAGAACTCCTGTCTGCTTGCCCCACTTTCTTCCCGACTCGCTTCATCATAAACATTTCCCTCCTACTGCAGTTGTACAGGAGTTTTATTGCGTCTCGCCGAACGGTTGTCCTAGGTCTGGGAAGGAATTGTATACAGAATGGTCTCGGAAGAAAATCTCTGAAGAGAGGAGGAGAAGATAGAAAAGAAGGAACTATGAAAATGGCACGAGCCCCTGGAGAACCCCTTGCACGACTCCTCGGGGATAGAGACATCTCCTTCTCCCGTCAGGACAAATAGCACAGATGCTTTTTATTTCTATCTAACAATATTTAAACTTGAGCAAGATTCCCTCGGGAATTTTTACGTTCTCCTATTCAAACGCTAATGTCTTGGCGTAAAAAGATTTTAGAATCATTTTACTTATTTCATTGGAGCCAGTCACTTTCTTTCCCCGGGAATAAAAACTTTTCCCGCCATAAAGTCCCTTCATAAAAGAAGTTGTCTTCAACAATAAAGTATAATTTATTCAGAAGCCTTTAGGTGCTGTCATTAATTTAAATTGCTTAGGTATTTATTTTTTAAATGAAACTCCTTTTTCATATTTCTTGAAAAGGGAGTTCCTTGCAGCCTCGCTATGGCATCCTTCCATTTGCTCCATTACTGCTATCTCAACTTTATAACGTCGTTGTTTTTGCGTTAAAACGACCGTCAGGGGCTGCGTATACTAAGCATATTTCTCACGTGCTGGTATAGCATAATTGTGTGACCACAGTTCACCACATGTTCTCTATTTATATGTAAAAAACCCAAATGGGCCCCGAAAACCGTTGAGTTACTGAGGGCTGATAAGAAGGAGGTACGATTAACTCGATTAGTATTTGAGTTACGAAAAAATGCTTAGAACAACAATTGTAGAGCATCAATAGTTTAACAAGATTGGTTCTATGACATTTTACGATCCGATTCATTTAAACAGATATATTTTTAATTTACGAACCCCGTCCGTCTAAACTCGCAGTATTCCAAGTCCAATTTTAGCCGCTAACAAATATGATCCTTTTTGTTGATACAAAATATTAAATATCGAGTATAGTATAGATCAATTAAATATTTTCGACACAAGAATGCAAAACCTTAATTGATAACGTCATGAAACTATAAAGATCTCTTGAAAACAAATTATTTAAGCTTACAATAAAGAGCTTTATGTTATAATAGCTTATTGTTATAGTCCATTTTGCTGATAATTTTGAAAACAGCAAATGGTTAGAATGGTTTGTTTTATCCTTTTAAAATGAATTCAAAATAATCAATAAGAATATTATATGAGAGTTTACTTTCAACCTAAAATTAACCTGTATCTTTTTAATTTTTCAATGTTGCAATTATGGCTTCAAACTTTTTTTTGGTACAATACAGAGGAACAATCCTTTTATTAATTATAGTTTATTAAAATTTGTTTGTAATTCCTTGTTTTCTGGCTCGCTATTATTATTTTAACTTAGCACAAAGAAAAATTTTGATTTTCAGGTTTCAAATGACCGCTGTTTTGACCTTTTCTGAACCCTTTTTGACTAGTTTAGGGGTGACATTTGTACGAGTCTCGACATTACTCAATAACTGGTTGCCTCGGTACATTGAAATTCATATTTCGAAGTGTTGTTGCGTCTGGGGTGTACCTCTACCTTTGATTGGTGAAATCGGCTAAGGGTTTAAAAGCAGGCTAAAACATAAAAATGCAAATTTCTCTGTACGTACTAGATATTTGAAAGACTCATAGATCGAAAGATTTTTTAGCAGATTTTCCGTGAGGGAATTCATCTATTGAGGTTGTACTCATGTCGCGATTTTTGAAAAAATTTCTCAAATGTCCATTTATCCTAGGAGATGATGGTAAATGATATTAACAATATGCTGTTATATTATAAACTACTTTATTCTAAGCTTGAATACCAAATTTTCAAGAAACCTTTATTATGCAAGAAACATGCAAATTCGTTGCTAGATGACGTCATCAATTACGATTTTACTTTTCGTTTCGAATATGTTAACTTGATGTCTATCATACTAAGTATGCAACTTTATTATTTGGCCATAAGGGACATAGTAGTTAGGGTTGTAATCGGGCCAGGAATTCCGGGATTTAGAGGGTGGTGGGAATTGGAAAATTCAATATATTTACGTTATTTTACGTAGAAACAGAGAGTATGTGGTGAGATATGACTAGTATGTCATACCAGCACTCGGGAAAACTACTTATTTTACGCAACCCCTGCGTGGCGGACTTTATTATAATTTACTTCATACTGCGTGTGAATGTGGTACTTTCTCATGTGGTTACTAGGCTCAAAAGAGATCCATTACTGTACTAGTCAATGTAAAGAATCTTTTCAGTGTCTAGACACCCTAAAGAAAAACATATGGTAATGAAACTATGTTAATAAAAATATTTGAGGTTAGAATTTGTTTGTTAATTTGGTATTTTATGACCGAAATGAGTGATGGTTTGGTGTATTTCCCAAGATATTATTGATGAAGCAAATGAAGCTGTAGACCAACTTCTTCCTCCAAAATCTCGCGGGACTCTCCAGTGTATCAGGATAGTGTAAAAAGATACATTGCTGCAAACGTTGCCTTAAATTACAACCAAAAGCATTTAATATTAGTAATAATAGCAATTGTACGATAAAATATAAATATGTAAGACTTTTTATGAATTGAACTTAGTTCTAAAACCATATGTTTTCCATCGTGTATACCTAATTTTTTTTAATAAATGATTATTTCAAATAATATTAATAGAAATATGTATTTTATTTAAGTTTGTTTCAGTATAAAGTAAAATTATGTATTGCACACGTCACAGAAAGTGACTCTACTGTACTCGGTCTAATTATCAAACTCGAACTCGTACAGTAAAGAGCCACTTTGTAGATATTGAATTAAATAACTATAGTTCATTGCTGAAATTATTCCTATTGCTTAGGTGAGAATCACAAATCTAGTTTCATCATGTGAGATTAAGATGAAATATAAATTATGTTCTATGACATTTATTGATCCGATGTATTGAAATAGATATGTTGTAATAACTCTCAAATACATAATATTAAATGAAGTACAGTTATTCATTTCGTATATTTTATTACTAGGAGTACAAGGAAGTCATTTCGTATCCCTATCTGATTTTCTGATGCATAGCAATGTCCAACATGTTGAATGTTTCTGTTGACTAATATAATTTTTTTTTTATTTATTTATTTAAATGAGGTCCGCAACGCCGGCGATTTACTCAGAAAAAGAGTGAACTATGGCATATGGTGATTTTTGAAACGGGTTATTGGCATGCCAGTCTGATATGAAGCAAACGATATTGTATATCGAAACATCAGGGTGATGAAAATATAACTATAGAATGGGGGTAAGAAAAATTAAATAAATTAAAAAAAATATAAGGAAAAGGGATAAACAAAAAAAAATAAAAATAAAGTGTATAGAGCCTGCTAATGTAGGAATTAAGTGAAATGTAGTGTGTAGAAATTGTAGATTATAGTATGTTGTATATATTCATGTCTTTTAGATGTTTAATGATTGAGTCCATGTAATTAGTTATTGGTCAAAAGTTCCTGTAAGTCATGTGGAATGTCCAAATTGTCTCTTGGTCGACAGTTAGTCAATATGTGTTGTACAGTCAAAGTTTCGTTACACGTAGGACGAGTTGAATAAGAAGGGAGGGTTGGCACCTCCAGGTGGATATGGCTGGCCAGCGAGCAATCAACGGACAGGATGAAATTGGCGGTAGAAAGAGTCCGCCCCTGACAATTATGGATACGAGATGAAGAGATGGAATTAAAAACTTGGGCGAACGACAGGGAATACATATTGTGGGGCAGGTGTGTGTGTATGGTAGGTGTGTGTATGGTTTAATCTGGAAAGGGGGCGGCATATTGTGTTTTTGTTGACAGTGTGTGCGGCGAGGTATACCCAATCGCATCGAGCCCTGTCCAAACATGTTTGTTGCTCCTCCCATCCTATTAATGTTAACCTCGCCTTCACCAGCTGTTCCCTCTGCCTCTTTTATCGCGACTTCATTCCATCATGGAAGCCCCTCTTCTATCCATACAAATATTCCAATGCCCACCTCCCATATTCAGATTATTCATTTACTTCCTCAATCCCTCTTATTCGTCATGGAATATATATCTCGTTCGATTCAAAATGGAAAGTAAAGAAGCAAAATACGAAAGTGTACTTGTAATAATGCAGGTTGATTAAAAAAGTCCGTCACGCAGGGGCTGCGTAAACTAAGCAGATTTCCCCCGTGAAGTTTAGTAATAAATAGATAGATAAATATGCATACTCCTAACACAACAACATCGTGAATAAATACAAACGGAAATAAATGTTTCATCCAATTTCAATTACCTGCCGACAGGAAGCCGTTAGGTTAGAAATGTAAACAAACGGGTCGGCCTGCCTCAGACCGGAAAGAAAAAAAATTATTGAAATATATCTAAATATAACACATTCATTTTATTGAGAACTATTTACTATATCTACTGGTGTAATTTATAATGAGTCAGAATAATTGTTATCTCAATCAATAAAATTTTAGTAGTCCAAAACTTTAAGATAGGGGGGGTCATCTGGGCATATTTGCATGTATCTCGTATAATAAAGGTCTCTTGAATACAATTTTTGGTATTTAAACTTCCAATAATGTGATTTATTATGTAGCAGAGTATTGTTTACGTAACATGAGTAGAAGTGGCGGTTTGCTGAAAACTGAAAAATGCAAATATCTCGGTTAATATTCAAGATAGAGAATAAACGTATATAACAATATTTATATTAAATTTAATTTGCAATAAGATTGGTTATATACAATTTTTCGATCCGATGCATAATAACGGAGATATCTCGAATTTTTGAAAATCCCCCCTCTAAACCCCCCCTCTCTCTGGTCCGATTTCAGCCATTAACGAACTTGATCTGTCTTTTTACATAAAACGGTTAAATATCGAGTTTCGTAACGATCAAACAAAAATTGCGACCGCTAGAGCGTTAACAGACATATATATATATATATATATATATATATATATATATATATATATATATATATATAATTTTGAACGGACCACATTTTCGTCATCTCCTGGGTAGGATCGATGGACATTTGAAGACAAATTTCGAAAATCACATCATGATTACGACCCCAATAGCTGATTTCCCTTAAGGAAAATTTATAAAACTGCCACACTTGCCCCGGGAAGAAGAAAAGTTTATTAAAGCGATGGTGTGCTTTCGATGAAGTGCATCTTCGTCAGAGATTTTACGTTGGAGGTGATCAACTCAACGTACAAACCCCGTTATCCAAGGAGGACCTGGAGTTGAGTACCCTGAGAGTACGCGACCGTTCATAATTGTTAGTCAGCTACCAGACGTCTTTAGATTCCCGCTGACACATAAACACTTTGACATTACCACACTCTCTTAGCAAACTCTTAGCGAACTAATGTTCTCGCTGGATGATTGAACTACATCTATTTATTTAATTTTTTTTGTCGTGTCAACCCTTATGGTATCCATGCTTATAAGCTAAAATGCGTAAGTTGATTTGAAACGCTATTTCAACAACTCTACTTCTATCGTCTTCAGCTCTCCTATCATTGTGTTCAGTGACGATGCTCCCCCCAGGTAACGAAACTCCTTTACTTTTTAGTGCAAGTATAGTGTTTTCAATTCTAATATCTATATTTCCTTGGCATTTTCCTGCCCTAGAACGTTTGCTTTACGTGCATTTATCTACAATTTAAACTGATATAGTGCGTCCTTTAGGATTTTTAGTATTCTATTCATTATATCTATTCGGACTTCGCCGGCAGTGCAATGCCATCTGAAAAACTGGTACCTGTATATAATTAGCTATGGTAGAATAAAAGGACGTTAATAAACAAATAACTAATATTTACCGAGTAATAATTCCATTCAGTAAAATTTGCTTTAAATTTGTGTAATTTAATTTCTTTATGCATTTCATTAATCTAAAATAAATACAAATACAATAAACCAACCTTTATGTTAAATAAACATTGTTGGATACTAAAATAATGAAATTACTCAATTAAGTCCGGGGGTGTTGGTTGGGTGGGGGGTAAATCTCGTTATATTCGCAAATTGTGATTCAGAGTGAAAATATATAAATACATTATTATTGGAATATGTAAGGGCTTAACTGTACTCGATACATTTCCATGTAGTACTTCTAACCGGAAAGAATCGTTCATACAGGCTCACACCATCACTCCATTGATTATGAATGTTACGCTACTACAATTATGACGATGATTATGAGCGGAATATGTAAGGGCTTAACTGTACTCGATACATTTCCATGTAGTACTTCTAACCGGAAAGAATCGTTCATACAGGCTCACACCATCACTCCATTGATTATGAATGTTACGCTACTACAATTATGACGATGATTATTATTGGAATATGTAAGGGGCTTAACTGGAACTCGTATACATTTCCATGTAGTACGTCTAAATCCGGAAAGAATCGTTCATAAGAGGGCATCACACTATCACTCCAATTGAATATGAATGTTACGCTACCTACAATTATTGACGATGTATTATAATTGGAATATGAAAGGGCTTGAACTATACTCGATAACATTTCCATGTAGTAACTTCTAACCGGAAGAAATCGCTTCATGACAGGCTAACCCCACACCCCGTCACTCCATTGATTGATGAAATGTTACGCTACTACAATTATGACGATGCATTCATTATTCGGCCAAATATGTAAACGGGCTTAACTGTACTCGATACATTTCCATGTGCTAGTACTTCTAACCTGGGACAAGAATCGGTTCCATACAGGGCACACACTATCACTCCATTGATTCATGAATGTTACGCTACATACAATTATGACGCATGATTATATAAACGCTATATGTAAGGCTTAACTGTACTCGATACATTTGCCATGTAGTACTTTTCTAACCGGAAAAGAATCGTTTTCATACGCAGGCTCACATCCATCACTCCATATGATTATGACATGTTACGCTATACTACAATTATGGACGATGAATTATTATATGGAATATGTATAAGGGGCTTAAACTGTTTCACTCGTATACATTTCCATGTAGTACTTCTAACTCGGAAAGTAATCGTTCCATACGTTAGGCTCACAACCAATCACTCCATTTGGATTATGAATGATTACGCTACTACAATTATGACGATGATTATTATTGGAATATGTAAGGGCTTAACTGTTTCCTGCTCGATACATTTCCATGTAGTACTTCTAACCGGAAAGAATCGTTCATACAGGCTCACTCCATCACTCCATTGATTATGAATGTTACGCTACTACAATTATGACGATGATTATGAACGGAATATGTAAGGGCTTAACTGTACTCGATACATTTCCATGTAGTACTTCTAACCGGAAAGAATCGTTCATACAGGCTCATTCCATCACTCCATTGATTATGAATGTTACGCTACTACAATTATGACTAATTGATTATAATTGGAAAATGTATGAGGGCTTAAACTGTACTCGAAACCTTTTCCATGTAGTACTTCTAACTGGAAAGAATCGTTCATACAGGCTCACACCATCACTCCATTGATTATGAATGTTACGCTACTACAATTATGACGATGATTATTATTGGAATATGTAAGGGCTTAACTGTTTCCTGCTCGAGACATTTACTTGTTGTGTGGGATTCTAAAGCGTAAGAATAGTTTAAGAAAGGATCATAACACCATCACTCCATTGGTTATGAATGTTAAGCTAGACTATTATGACGAAGATTTATTAATTGACTATGTTTAAGGGCTTAACTGTACTCGATACATTTCCATGTAGTACTTCTAACCGGAAAGAATCGTTCATACAGGCTCACACCATCACTCCATTGATTATGAATGTTACGCTACTACAATTATGACGATGATTATTATTGGAATATGTAAGGGCTTAACTGTACTCGATACATTTCCATGTAGTACTTCTAACCGGAAAGAATCGTTCATACAGGCTCACACCATCACTCCATTGATTATGAATGTTACGCTACTACAATTATGACGATGATTATTATTGGAATATGTAAGGGCTTAACTGTACTCGATACATTTCCATGTAGTACTTCTAACCGGAAAGAATCGTTCATACAGGCTCACACCATCACTCCAAAAAAAAAATGTTACGCATACTACAATTATGACGATGACTAATTATTGGAATATGTAAGGGCTTAACTATACTCCGAAACATTTCCATGTAGTACTTCAAAACGGAAAGAAGTAGCCGTTCCGACAAGTGCTCACACCATCACTCCATTGATTATGAATGTTACGCTACTACAATTATGACGATGATTATGAGCGGAATATTATAGAGGTGCCTATATCTAGAGGCATATCTGCCTCATTAACATCCACTTAAATCTGTTCTAATCAAACATTGATTAAACTATATAACGGAATATTGAAGTAATACATTGGTAACCTGGCATCTCGACGCTAATAGTGTATTCATAATTGTTTGATTGTACTTTACTTGTCTGATTACACAAATGGTTGTAATTACCTTTCTATTTAAAGTTGTGTTTAAACACGTTTGTTGTTTATCAGCTATTTATTCATTTTACGAATAATATTACTTGTTTATTTCATCATTACTTTTCATTCATTATTCGTGTTTTTGTTTTTTTTTTAGTTTTAATTATTCATTATTATTTTTTTGTTTTTAATTTTTTTTTCTTCTTTTATTACGTTATTTCCCTTAAGGAAAATCAGCTCTTGAAGTTGTATTCATGATGGGATTTTCGAAACATTTCCTCAAATGTCCATCAATCCTACCTAGATGACGAAAGTGAGCTCCGTTTCAAGAAAACCGTATATCAAACTATATATATATATATATATATATATATATATATATATATATATATATATATATATATCTGTTAATGCTCTAGCGGTCGTAATTTTTTTTTTATCGTTACCAAACTATATATTAAATCGTTATATGAAAAAACAAATATCAAATGGCTGAAATCGGACCAGTAAGAGGGGGATTTTCGAAATATCTCCGTTACTATACGTCGGATCGAAAAATTGTATAGAATCAATCTTATTGAAAATTAAATGTACTATAAATATTGTTCTATACATTTATTCTGTATCTTGAATATTAACCGAGATATGTGCATTTTCATTAAGTGGAACGGACGAGCTATGATTCCTGCCGAAAGCTAGTTCGGCCGTTTCTGTAACTCAACAGCACTCCCCTGCGTGACGGACTTTTTAGTTTTTGGCCTTCAGTAAACCTCCACTCCTCCTCTTACCATATTAACAATAAGATGTTATATTTTTAAGCACTTTATTTGAAGCCTAAATACAAGATTTCCTTCTCATTGAACTTTCTGAAGACGTAAGTGATATTTTGTACTGTTAAGCTTCAAATGTGAAAAGTGCTTATTTAAAGCAGCCCCTGCATGATGGACTTTATATATGTATTTGTCTGTTAACGTCTAGAGGTCGTAATTTTTGTCTGATCATTACCATTTAACTCGATATGTACATCTTATATGTTAATAATGAAGACCAGCATGAGGAGGAGTGGGTTTAAAGGGGGATTGCGAAAATTCGAAATATTTTTGTAGTGAAAGAAAAATGTGCTCTACATTGAAACAACCAAAAACAGCAAAAAATAGCTTAGCCTTATAAAAGATAAATAAAAATCAACCCTGCAGTAGCCAGGAATATTATACATCGATATATCAAAATACTGGAAAAATCACTTGGAAATATCCAAACAGAGTAAAAAATAGCTTTAGCCATATAAAAGATAAATTAAAATCAACAGATACCAAATATAATGTATACAAAATAAACTGTATGGATTGCAATAAAAGTTATATAGGGGAATCATCACAATTACTCAAAAGAAGAATCAGACAACACGTGATAAACGTTGATCATAAGGACAATAAAACGTCCCTAGCCGACCGCAATTAAATACAGACATAAATTTGATTTTGAAAACATAATTAAAAAAGAAACACATGGAAATAAAAGCAAGAGTAGGATAAAAGAGAATATATACATCATAAAAAATAGAAATAAGGTGATCAATAAGAAAACTGAGATAAAACATGTGAATTATATATATTTATTATTTTTTTTAGAAACTTTAAAGTCGTAGTTAATCAATCATAAATTTCACATTTCCTATTTAGACTACATTTCAGTAGGGATAATCGATATTTCTTTTTCGTGACTTTTCGATATAAATCCGCCATACTGTGTAAGTCATTCTCCGATTGGAACAGCTAGTGGAAGGCCAAAAACTAAAAAGTCCGTCACGCAGGGGCTGCGTAAACTAAGAAGATTTCCCAAGTCAAGTTTTACAATAGAGAAATTTCATGAGAGCCGCACAGTTAAGAAAACGGCCGACCTAGCTTTTGGGGGGAAACTCACTCATCCGTTATCCGCCTCGATTTCATAAAAATGCAAATATTTCGGTTAATATTCAAGATAGAGAAAAAATGTATATAACAATATTTCAAGTAAATTTAATTTGCAATAATATTGGTTCAATATGATTGATTTTCGATCCGACGCATAATAACGGAGTTATTTCGAATTTTCAAAACTCAACCCCTCTAAACCCCCCCCCTCCTACTGGTCCGATTTCAGCCATTAACGAACTTGATCTTTATTTTTACATAAAACTATTAAATTTCGAGTTTGGTAACGATCAAACAAAAATTATGACCAATAGATATATAGATATAATTTTGAACTGACCTCATTTTCGTCATCTGGGTAGGATCGATGGACATTTGAAGAAATTTTTCGAAACTCGCGTCATGAGTACGACCTCAATAGCTGATTTCCCTTAAGGGAAATCTGCTAAAAATAGAGAGTATGTGGTGATATGAGATCGTAAGTGTTGTACTGGGGAATTTGCTTTGTTTACGCAGCCCCTGCGTGACATACTTTGGTTCAGTGTGGAAATATGTGAGAGTGAGTTGGTGTAACCTGTAGGTAGGGTTGAACGTGCAGGTCAAAAGGCTAGGTATATAGATAGCAATGTCAAATCAGGATTATCTCGGCCAGCTTAGCTACCAATCAATACGACTAATTCCACTTCTTCATGTCTCTATACAACTATAGCCAGCTTTAGGTCAAATCGTTATTTATAGTGCATTAAAAATCGTGGAAATACAGCTTTTGAGGTTGGCCTTCCCTGAATGAAGGGGGGCTTTCCTTCTAAAACATTTATAACACCCATTCTTTGATTATTCTGATTATAGAGGAAATTTCAAAATTAAAGACAAATGTGACAATGATGTGGGTTCCAGGACATGTAACATCGGACGTACAAACGACGTGGACAAACTCGCCAAACATGCAACCCACAGACAATCTTCTGACTTTAACTTACTCACCCCACCAGACTTACATTTACAAATACTACAGACAATATTAAATGAATGGCAAAAATTTTGGCATAGAACATCAAGAAATCATCTGCTAGAAATAACCTTATAATAAATAGCCTTGTATAAGCAAGTGACAATAGACGAGACGATGTTGTACTAACGAGACTTAGGATAGGACACTCACATTTAACCCACTCATAGCTGATGACTAGAACAGAAAGAGCACTCTGCAGAACATGCCCTGAACCATTAACCATTAAACACATACTATCTAACTGCAGGAGCATACATAGGCAGGAAACCTGCAGGAATTCTTAGAGACTCAACATTACATGTACGAACTTCTTACAGGCAGCAGCCCACTTATTGACGTACACCAAATCACCTTAAAAAATTGAATTTGTTTTACAATATTTAACTCCTCTTCTTTTTACCATATTTCCCTTAAGGGATATATATATATATATATATATATATATATATATATATATATATATATATATACATATATATCTGTTACCGCTCTAGAGGTCGCAATTATTGTTTAATCATTACGAAACTCGATATTTAGTCGTTTTATGTAAAAAGAAAGATGAAGTTCGTTAACGGCTGAAATCGGGCCAGGGGGAGGGGGGGGGGGTTTAGAGGGGAGGATTTTCGAAATGTCTCCGTTATTCTTATTGCAAATTAAATGTACTATAACCATTGTTCTATACATTTATTCTCTATCTTGAATATTAAACCGAGATATTTGCTTTTTATTGAGCGTAACGTAAATGATGAGATCGGTTCTAGTCGCGTGAGTTTTCCGACTAGCTAGTTTGGCCCTTTCAGTAACTGTTCGGCACTCGTGAAATTTCTCTATTCTAAAACTTCACGTGGGAAATCTGCTTAGTTTACGCAGCCTCTGCATGACGGACTTTTTAACAGATTTTCCTTATGGGAAATCAGCCATTGAGATTATATTCATGACGCGATTTTCAAAACATTTTTCTTCAATCGTCCATCGATGCTACCTAGTAGATGACGAAGATGAGGTCCGTTCAAATATATATATCTATGTTTATATATATATATATATATATATATATATATATATATATATATATATATATATATATCTCTGTTACAGCTCTAGCGGTCGCAATTATTGTTTAACAATTACGAAACTCTATATTTAGTCGTTTTATGTAAAAAGAAAGATCACGTTCGTTAACGGCTGAAATCGGGCCGGGGGGAGGGGGCGTTTAGAGGGGAGGATTTTCGAAATGTCTCCTTTACTATACGTCGGATCGACAAATTGTATAGAACCAATCTTATTGCAAATTAAATGTACTATAACCATTGTTCTATACATTTATTCTCTATCTTGAATATTAACCGAGATATTTGCTTTTCATTGAGCGCAACGGAAATGATGAGATCGGTTCTAGTCGTGAGTTTCCGACTAGCTAGTTTGGCCGTTTCAGTAACTGTTCGGAACTCGTGAAATTTCTCTATTCTAAAACTTATCGTGGGAAATCTGTATAGTTTACGCAGCCTCTGCATTACGGACTTTTTATTGCTTTTGACTTAGTGAGAAATTTAACATAACTTGGAACAGTTTTAGATAATATAAATATAGTAGTATATCGGAATAAAATATTTTCATAATCAAAAACAAAGTACGTCCCACATAAGATTTCTAAATCGGTAAATTTTACTTTTTAATTCATCCATAAAAAAGAAAAAAATAATAATGTTTTTTTAATTCTTGTCCTCAATACATTTTTAATATAGTTTCCACCCAACATTTTTATTAGGGCTTGAATACAACCTTCTCCTTCCTATTTAAGAAATACTTTGATTCAATGAAATCTGTTCGACAAATGAACCAAAGAGTAATGGTTAAGTAAATATCTATGTATATGTACGTCCCTTTACATGCTTCGAAATAAATGGGCCATTTATGTGAAAGTAAACTCTGGGCCAATGTTAATTACAAACATGCTAACAAGTTAATTAATTAAAAAATGTTTACATTGCGGTAGAGCGTGGCTTTTCCATTTCGATGCAGATTCTCAACAGCCTAATTTGAAAACTATTTAGGCCCCGGCTTGCCTTCATTAAACGAGTAACTTCTACTGGTATTTATTAGCAGACTTCCACTTAGGCAACTCTCCCATGGAAGTTGTACTCATGATGCAATTTATGAAAAATGTCTGTGTGTGTGCGTGCGTGCGTGTATATATATTGAACCATATTATCCTTTGAAAAATGACAAACTGATCTTTGACTTAACTCTAACACGGAACTCTAAAACTAACCCGACTTCTGAAAAGCGTTACCAAAAACATTTTACTTCTCTACTAACAGACAAGAAACAAGATCTATTTATTTGCACTCACGGATCCAAGACGAACCAAGGAGTAGGGGCAGTTGCAAATGTTGGATCAGCTAACTTTCAAATAAAGCTGCCAGATGAGACTAGCATATATACAGCTGAGCTTGAAGCCCTGAAACTTGCGATAGACAATATAGCTGAAACTACAGACACGGACATCATAATTTGCTCTTAGCTCTTTGCATTCATTAGAAGACATATATAGGTCACATCCACACACGTCGTATGTATTACACAAAATTCAGACATTACACAAAAGAATAACTGTGTACTGGTAACCCGGACATGCAAACATTAGACAAAGCACACAAGTAGACGAACTTACTAAATTAGCGACTCGAAAAAGAACTTATGTCAGAACATATTTTGTACACCAAGATATTCAAGCCCAAGCAAAACATATGATACTCAATTCATGGCGGAAATCTTCTCTTGCCACAACTGACTACAGACCTCGAGAACTTAAACATATACTCGTGAATAGCTTTCCTTAAAAAGGCTATTTAGGAGTAAAGAAGAAGTCTTAGCGAGGTTAAAAATGGGCCATTCACGACTGACTCACACTTACTGTAGAAGGCGAACCCTACTGCCAACACTGTAACTGTTGACTTACTATAAAACATATACTATCTGACTGCTATCTAAATTGCTAAATTTGTTAAACTTTAAATGTTTTAATATTTTGAACGGGCATCATTATCGTCATCTCATAGGTCGAATCGATAGCATTAGGATAATGATTCTTTTTTAAGTTCGCTTAATGAGTACTACGTCAATTGCTCTTAAGGCTAAATTGGTAAGAGGATAAAATGTATAAAAAATCATGTTTTAAATAAGATTGAAGAGTGCATAATTAACTTTTTCTGTAATCGTTGAATAATGGTAACATTACTAAACTGAAATGAGTGAAGAAAGGGAAACATTTTGCAATAGAGTGAAGAAAGTGAATTGCCTTCTTAATTAGTAAGAAGTATAAATTAAAAAATAATTTGAAGTTGGAAATTAAATGCTTTTAAATGTTTCTTAACATTGTAAGAATTTATTTTAACAAAATAAATTGAAATGTGAATGAATTATTGGTGTAAATAACCAATATATTTTAAAATTTAAATATAATAATAATTACCTTCCTTGTTTATAACTGCACTACTTCACAATCATCACTAGTTGTTTTATAACTATTGTTATAACCTTTCACAACCATGCTTATAACCTACCAACAACATAATCTTCACAACATCCTAATTTTGTTCATATTCTGGTTAGATCTGATCATGTATTACACGATTACAGAAAAAATTTAATATTACACTCGTGACGAAAGTAGAATTTACAACTCTCGTGAAATTACCAGACTCGCTTCGCTCGTGTGGGTAAACGTTTCACTTGAGTTGTAAAATGATCTACTTTCGTCACTTGTATAATAAATAACTATTATTATTATTAACCATTTTATACCATCATGGTTATTTGTTAACGTCAAATTGGTGCTACTAAGGGTAATTGGATTGTTGAGAGTCGACCTCACTCACAGGGCTATCCTAAGCCACAGATCAACGTTGGGAGCGATATGAAGAATTAATATTAAAATGTAATAATTGTTGTGGAAGAATTATTGTTATAGATAATCATATGCATTCTTTCAGTGCATAAAGCAGTAACTCCGAAATATCCGAGATTTGTGAATCAACTAGTGAGCTTCCATTAGCTACTTTATTGGCAGATGGCATTGTCCTATTTGGGTATCAATGAAGCGCATTATCGCCCTCTCGTATAATGCAGTAATGGAGTCGGAATGTTTAATGCACAAATGCAGTTATAACCGCTCTCGCTCCCCAATCAAGCAGCCTTTATTGTTTCAACAGGCTCGCCTAACGCCCCGGCTATAATTCCGACGGCTCTCTTTCTTTCTCGCCCGCCCGTAAAAAGCCCCCAATTAAACAGGGGGCCTAGGAATCGGAGAGCGGGTATTTGGCCGATAGCAGGTAGTTTTATCGGCCCGCCAGCAGGTATATTGGCTTGCTTTCATTCGGAGCTCGATACTTGTGTAATAACAGGTCCTTGTCGCTCATTTGTATTCTGCGGCCTTCCTCTCCCTCGCCCAACTGCAGGCTTAATTAAATAAGCTCCGACTCCGAAGGACCTGCTTCCTAAGGAACCATTTCGGCCTCCCGACTTTCCCAGATTAAGTCCTTATCAGATATGAGAAGAGAAATGTACTTTAATAAAGCAACTCTTCTTGTTGGTAAACTTTTCTTAAGATGGAATATGCAGTCAGAATAACTTTCTAATTCTAATCTGTAAAAGCTAGCTGCTCAAGGGAAATTTATGTGAACTATGGGCAAGAATATGGAGTAGTCAAATTGTCTGAAATAAAGACGACGAAAATAAATGTATTTAACAGCTGGGGGTTCCCTATTTTGGATGAGCTTCTTAAAAACATACCGACATTAAGTCCAAGTCTTCGGTGTTATTATTGAGCTCGGGAGAACAAAGGAATTGTTTAATAGTTTGGAATCAATGGAAATGTGGATCTGGCATAGAATCACTTCAACAAGTTGGACGTTCTATGTCGTCGATGTTGGATAATATAATATAGAAGAAAGAAAGCCAAGGACATTGTACTCGAAACAGTGAAGGAGTTTTGTTAGTTAGGGACCATCTTCACTGAACACAATGATAGTAGAGCTGAAGTCAATAGAAGAATAGCACTTGCTGAACAGGACTTCCAAAGTAAAAGAAGCAGTTTAACTATTAAGCATGTAGCCAACAAAAATTTTGCAAAGTTGTCGTATGTCTTTAGTGTACTGTTTTACGGGAACGAAAGTTGGGCTCTCCACAAAAGGGAATATAATAGTTTGGAATCAATGGAAATGTGGATCTGGCATAGAATCACTAGAACTAGTTGGGCTGAAGAAAAAAATCCAACAAGGAAGTTCTAAATGAGGTAAGAGCAAAAGTATTATCAAGGCATTGGAAAAAACTGTAGATAGATAAAAATTCTGTATTTAAGTATAAACTTTTTACAGGGGATCCGAATTTTTACAAAAAAAAAATTAAAACACATAGGTAGATACAATACTTCTCTAAAGTAATACAATAATATTGGTGATTGATAAAATAAATAATTTGGCTATAATTAGTATATCAATAAACAATGAATTACATTATAGTTAAAATAGCTTACTCAACATTGGGTCATCTTCAAATTTGATACATAAGTAATCTTAAATTAATAGAAACAAGAATAAAAATAAAGAAATAGAAAGAAAGAAAATAAAATAAAAATAAACAAGAACATAAAATTTCATTAATCTGCTTATATTAAAAAAAAATAATGATATAATAATAAGTAAATGAAATAAACATTATATGTATAACAATAGGTAAAATAAAGAGACAATACTTCTAAATCATCAATCATTTCCGAAGGCACAATATTAATTATGAAAAATAGATAGATAAATAAAATATATAAATAATAATAATAATAATAAATGAAATATATACAACTTGTGTAGGAAGTGATAAATCAATCAAACATTATGAAAGCTCGTGCTTTAAGGGCATTAATAACAAATTTATAGGTATCAAAGGCCTTGGATTTATCTTCTATTGTGAACAGTTGCTTGAGCTGTATATATGGTGAATCGGTAGAGTTAATGTTTGGAGATGAATGCATTTCTGATGTGGCCACGGAAAAAAACGTCTTGGACATATCCTTATGCCTTATATAACGAATTATAACAAATATATTTGAAGGTAGGTCCTTGGGCATAGGGGAAGAAGAGGGATGCCTAGAAAATCCTATTATCAAACACCTTATGGATTTGGATGAGTAATGTATTATAAAAAGTACAGCTTATGAAAGATCATAGTGTTCGCAACTAAAAGGTCTCGTCTTTAGGCCATGATGATGTTCTATGCAGTTTTTCATAACTCGCATATTAAGGGAGTAATCTATACTTTCTGGTTTTCAGTCAGAATATGTAGTGACATGAAATCATTAGTATGTAATGCTACCAGTTGGGAAATCTGCTTAGATTACTGTGCCCCTGCGTGTCTGACTTTTCCCATATTAAAGAGAGTTCATGTGAGATATATCGGCTATCATCATGTATCGGTGTTTATCAGCTAACACAACCGAAATCCAAGCAAGTTGTTACTATCGACCCATTTTCTTCTCCCCATATATATAAATCAATTTGCCTGCTTGTAGGACTCGTCTATAGCTTGTCTGGAGCTTTAGCTGCAGTTGATGTGTACTTGTAAAGTTACCCCTGTCAGAAACTACTTGATTGATTGATAAGAGAGATTTGAACTTGGTGAAGTAGGTTTTGGGCTATGTAAGACCTCGCCCTGTGAGGTAATACCTAACACTGCTTGCTTTGGAAACCCCATGTACTATATTTCTTATTGTTAAATGGCACATTTCATGAAATCTATGAATTCGAAGGATTCCAGGTTGTTGGTAATTGATCCCATATTTGAGCATTGGTAACTAACTGCTCCATATGTGAAACTTCTTCTGTAAATGTTTTATTGGGCTGTTACGCTAAGTAACGAAACAAAGTGTTAATATATATACACCTGAGTTATTTAGCAGATTTCTCTCATGAGGAATCTTCTATTGTAGTTGTATACAAAGCGAATTCGTGATGCGATTTTCTAAAAATATCTTCAAATGTCCATTGATCCTACTTAAAATGGAGCTGCTGGGTGAGATGGCCGAGTATATATTAGCCCGCCGTTCAGTCTAGCAAGTTGGAGGCGCCAACTCGCCATCTGGTTGGTTGGAGCCAGGCCCAGAAGGTTCTAGATTTCCGCGTTGCACAATCAACGCCGCTCTAAGACTAATGAATGCACATATTTCGCAACAATCATGATACTTCTTATTTATATATTACATCTTATATACGGAGTATTATTTTCAAGATAAGAAAGTCGAGTAGACCTTGTGAGCAGGTATAACGAACGCCCTGACATGATTCGTGTACCATTTTAGCAGCTTTCCCTTGAGGGAAATCAGCTATTGAGGTTGTACTCATGACGCGATTTTCGAAATTTTTCTTCAAATGTCCATCGATCCTACCTAGGAGGTGACGAAAATGATTTGTCTGTTACCGCTCTAGCGGTCGCAATTATTGTTTAATCGTTGCCAAACTGGATATTCAGTCCTTTTATCTAAAAAGAAAGATCAAGTTCGTTAACGGCTGAAATCCAACCAGGGGGTGGATGGGGGGTTTAGAGATGAGAATTTTGAAAATTCGAAATATCTCCGTTACTATACGTCGGATCGAAAAAGTGTATGGGATCAATGTTATTGGAAATTAAATTTACTATAAACATTGGTCTATACATATTTTCCGTATAATGAGTTCACCGAGATTTTCGGATTTTATAGACCTACGCAGTCATATCATGAACCACTTCATTACAAGGTTAAATACCAAATATTGTTTTCAAGAAAGCTTTATTATACGAGATATAAACAAATACATTCTTTTGTATTTCCCTCCTTCTTTTGTTCTTGGATTACTAAAATCTTAGTGATTGAGATAGAAATTATTTTGATTCATTTCAGATTATTTCACTAGCTATAGACAGTAGTTTTCATTAAAATTAAAATGTTATATTCAGATATATTTCATTAATTGTTCATATTTCCGGTCTAGAATAATTCTATCTATTCAGCGCTACGAAATTCGGTGCTCTTTTTGTTTCCAATTCAGACGCTTTCCGTTGTAGATATTATTATCTTTTAAATTGGTTGAAAGATTTCTTATTACTGTTTGTATTTATTGCCTTAACATTTATGGTGGTGTTAGCAGTATGCTGATTTATCTGTTGTAAACCTTCCCATGGGAAATCTGCTTAGTTTAAGCTGCTCCCAAAGCAAATTTGTACCATTTTGCGCCAATTAAAATAACTATTTCCCTATGTCTAAAGCGAATGGCTGATGAGTAGTTGCTAATGGCTGCTACAGTGGCTGTGCCTTGCTAAGTCTCTGCCCCCCCCCCCCCAGAACTATAACTCGACCGCTGTTTTAAAATATTCAACTCAGAAATGGGTTTGCTCGCCAGCCTCTGCCCGTTTTTATATCTCTTCCGCAATCCCGAGGCTTTTAGCAACTTTTCATTCCTTTTTTCTCCGAGTATTTCCTTCTTTATGTCTTCTCTTCTTCCTTCTACCTCTGGCATACTTCACATGAATTAATTGTGAAAGAAAACCCCGGCGTTTTACACTTCTTGAAATATTTAAGCCAGTCCCCCCTCCTAAACCAACCGCTCCCCCTCCCCGTTCTCCGCCTTTTCGCTTGATATAACCCGAAGTATAAATGCACTAATGTTAAAAAGTCCATCAAGCAGTGTCGATTCCCTCGAAAGACATATGTAGGCACACAAATAACATTATTTCTCATTCGTTTTTCTTTAATAAAAAATTGCTTAAATAATCGGCTTAAGTTTGCAGCTGCGTTAACTAAGATTTTCCACGCGTGCTTAGTATTTGCATTTATCTCAAAATGTACAAATTCGATGAGAACAATATTTCGTATTTCGGCTTCAAATAAAGTGCTTCAGAATATGACAGCTTATTGCTAATTTCAAATTAGTAGATCTATACTATAATCGATATTTAATCTTTTCTGTCAACAATAAGAATCATATTATAGCGCCTAAAATTGGACCTGAAATGCTGTCAGTTTAGAAGGGCGAGGGTCGAAAATTAAAAAAAGTCCGTCCCGCAGGGGCTGCGTTAAGTAAGCAGATTTCCACAATCGTCACTTATTTCATTTATCTCATGACGTAAAAGTTCAGTGAGAACAATATTTGGTATTTAGGCATCAAATAAATTGCTTCATAATATGACAGCTTATTGTTGATATGACATGAGTAAGAGTGGGGGTTTATTGAAGACTGAAAACTAAATAATGCAAATATCTTTGTAATAATCAATATATTGAAAAAAAGGTATATAAGAACATTAGATTTGCTATAAGATTGCTTCTATATAATTTTTCTATCTGACGCATAACAACGGAGAAATTTCGAAATTCTCTCTCTCCAAAACCCTCCCAATGATCCGATTATAGCAGCTAACGACCTTGATCTTTCCTTTTCCTAAATATTGTTGAATACGTTTATTCACTATCTTGATTATTAACCAAGATATTTGATTTTTTTTTAGTTTTAAGCTTTCAGTAAACTCCCTCTCCTATTCATGCCGTATTAACAATAAGCTGTTATACTGTGTTAAGCTTCATTTGAAACTTAAATGCCACATACTGTTCTCGCCGAGCTTTTACTTTCTGAGATAAATGCACATTTATTGTGTGATGACGCCATCTATTGAGAATTTAGTTCATTACTCGAAAACATTTATTTGATATATATATATATATATATATATATATATATATATTCATAAACAGATTTTTATTGAGTGATCAGCTCGACTTAAAATCTCCGTTATCCAAGGAGGACTTGTAATGAGTTGTATCAACAGGACTGATGGAACTCTATTTATCCGGAGGGTTTGAGGTCAGCAGTTCACCTGAAGTATATTTAATCATGTGAACCAAAACTTCAGTAATTGATTTGAAGACGCAGTCAATACACCATGCAGGAGCTGCATTAACTAACCAGATTTCCGATGTGCGTCACGTATTGGCATTTATTTCAAAACGCAAAAATTCAATGAGAACATTATTTGGTATTTGGGCTTTAAATAAAGTGCTTCATAATGTAACAGCTTATTGTTAATATTACATGAGATGGAGTGGGGGTTTACTGAAGGCCGAAAACTAAAAAATACAAATATCTCCGTTAAAAGTAAAGATAGAGACTAAATGTGCATAACAATATGTGTACTACATTTTATATAAAATTGGTTAGGTACCATTTTTCGATCCGACTTGTAGTATCAGAGATATTTCGAATTTTCAAAATTCTCCCCCTCTAAACTCCTTAAGGTTTGCATGAAACGCCTGTATGACGAGTTTGGTAACGTTAAAACAACAATTTCGACCGCTAGAGCGGCAACAAACAAACATATGGATAGTTAATAGATATAATTTTGAACGGGCCTTGTTTTCGTCATCTCCTAGGTTATCGGATCGATGGACATTTGATGAAGTGTTTCGAAAATATGACAGGATTTACAAGTACAATCTCAATAAGGAAAATTTGCTAAAACGATAAATTCCGCAGAAGCCTTTCATTAAGTATGTGTAGGCAAAGCTGTATAAAAAATACCCAAACCTATATTACCAATCCAATAGCAATTGAAAGTGGCTGAGTGAGTGTCATTGTGAGCTAAGTGCTCCACCATTGTGAGCCGGACTAAAGACGCCTCCTAAAAAAGGTAGAAGGAAGTGGTGGGAGGAGTGTACAAAGGCTACAAATGGAAGAAGTGAATGGAAGGAGGTTCGGGACAGGAAAGTAAAATAGCTGGAGAAGGGATGAAGTAGAGGCTAAGCCAATAACAGCCTGTCTACTAGAATTAGTCCAAGAACAACACTAACAACAATGGCCTTCTCACCATTACTAGCCCCTCTCTATCCACTACCGTCACGCAGGGGCTGCGTTATCTAAGCAGATTTCCCACACGGTCGTTTACAATAGATAAATCTACATACAGTAGACTGCCGATTAACCGAAACCTTCGGGACCGAGGGGTTTCGGATAAGCGAAAATTT
>CM032232.1:14982500-15000000 GCA_019009955.1 Riptortus pedestris
TTGATTAATAGGAATCAAGCGTTATTTCAGCAAGACAACGCCCCTGCTCATCGCTCACGATTAGTTAAAGAAAAATTTTCAGAAATGAACGGGATTAGCGTCTTGCCCCACCCTCCTTACAGCCCAGAAGTCGCACCGTCTGACTATGGACTTTTCAGGTCAATGGCGCATTTTTTGAAAGGTCGGCGCTTCGAAAACTTCGATGATGTCAAATCTGGATGCGATGAGTTCTTTGCCTCGAAAACTGCAGAGTGGTTTCAACATCAAATACAACTTTTGGCTGAAAGATGGGTTAAAGTAGTTGAAAATGATGGCCTGTATTTTGAAGAATAAATTTGATTTGTAAATTTTGTACTCACATTTGAATAAAATTAATTTTGTGAACAAGGACCTTTGTAACAACCTAGTATATATATATATTTTTTTGTACTTTTTACCGATCTAGCGGTCGCAATGTTTGTTTAATCGTTATCAAACTTGATATTTAGTCATTTTATGCAAAAAGAAAGATCAATTTCGTTAACGGCTGAAATCGGAAGAAGGGGAGTGTGGGGTTAGATGGGAGTAATTTAATTAAATTCTATACACTTATAATTTGTTGTAAATTAAATTTACTATAAATATTGTTATATACCTTTATTCTCTAAGAAAGTTTCGGCCTTCATCAAACCCCACTTCTACATGGGGTATATAAACAGTACTCTGTTATACAATAAACCACATTATTCAATGCTTTAATACCAGTGATATTGTTTTCCTTTATGAGTCCTTTATCATACGAGATGCATGCAAATATATTCTGGTGACCCCCCCCCCCCGCCCCGCTTTAAGTTGTTGGACTGCTAAAATTTGATTAATGGAGATAAAAATAATTCGGATTCAAATTACTGTACTATATAATTAAAAATTATTAAAAAAAATTATTATGTTATATTCTGATATATTTCAGTAATTGTTTTTCTCTCAGGTGTGCAATTGAGAGACCTGCTTGTTTACATTTGAGACGCTTCCCGCCGGGAGGGGAAAGATTTCTTATTACCGTTTGTATTTATTCACTTAATATTCACAGTGGTGTTGTGCTAGCAGTATGTAGGTTTATCTATTATTAATCTTCACAAGGAGAATATGCTTAGTTTACACAGCTCTTGCGCGACGGACTTTTTTTTTTATTTATATATATATATATATATATATATATATATATATATATATATATTATTATAGAGCCGGACCCGGCCATGAATATTTCAAGCTGTTAGGATATATAATTTAATAATATTATGTTCCCAAAAAAACAGGGAGTAGAGAGAGGGAGGGATGGGAGGAGAAGAGGAGGAGAGAGAGAGAGAGAGGGGGAGGGGAGGAGGGGAAGGAGAGGGGGAGGGGAGAGGGGAGGAGAGGGAAGAGGGGAGGGGAGAGGGCAGAGGAGTGAGGAGTGGAGAGGGAGAGGGAGGGAGGGAGGGAGTGGAGGGAGGGAGACGTGAGAGGAGAGAGAGATGAGAGAGATGAGAGAGAGATGAGATGAGAGGAGAGGGCGATTGAGATGAGAGCGGAGAGAGAGGAGAGAGAGAGAGGGAGGGGGGAGGGAGGGAAGAGAGAGAGAGAGAGAGAGAGGAGAGAGAGAGAGAGAGGGAGGGAGGGAGAGAGAGAGAGAGAGAGAGAGAGAGAGAGAGAGAGAGAGAGAGATTGAGAGAGAGAAGAGAGAGAGAGAGAGAGGAGAGAGTGAGAGAGAGAGAGAGAGAGTGAGAGAGAGTGTGAGAGAGTGAGAGAGGAGGAGAGTGAGAGAGAGAGGAGGAGGAGGAGGAGGAGAGAGAGAGAGAGAGAGAGAGAGAGAGAGAGAGAGAGAGAGAGAGAGAAGAGGAGAGAGAGAGAGAGAGGAGAGGGGAGAGAGGGAGGGAGGGAGAGAGGGAGAGAGGGAGGAGAGAGGGAGAGAGGAGGGGGAGAGAGAGAGAGAGAGAGAGAGAGAGAGAGAGAGAGAGTGAGAGAGAGAGAGAGAGAGAGAGAGAGAGAGAGAGTGAGAGAGAGAGAGATAGTGATAGTGTAATCACCGCTTGGGTGTGTTTTATCTTATTGAAGGGCCATGGCTCTTCATTAGAGCTGTTTTTGGAGTAGGGAGAGGGGGTTGACAAAGAGAGCCCTGGAGGGGTATAAACCAGCCGACCCCCTCCCTCGGGACATGGGGTGGGGGAGCTAGGCGACAATGCACATCCCTATCGGCCTACCGCAAAAAATAGCTGCCCCATACACACAGATAGCACATGTAATGCCCGCTGCCAATTAGTAACAACCGCAAAGATAACCGCCTGAAAATATACACTTGCATTCATCCAATACCACTGAAAATATATACCGAAAATGTCTCTGGAATTCGAACATGATAATATATCTATCAAGAAAACTTGTACCATATACGTCCAAGGGCGGGGCATTATAGCTTATTCAACCAAAGTTCGTCACGCAAGGGTTTTACAGTAGTTAAATATACTTACTTGACACTAGCGTGAATATTAAGCAAACAAATACAAACGAGAATTCTTTCAGTAAATTTACATTTTAATAACCTCCAAAACGATAAGAATTGTTAACAAACAGGCATGCCGACCTCTCAGAGCTGAACTGATAGATAGAAATATTCATAACCGAATGAAAAAAGAAAAAGAAAAAAAAAATACTGAAATATATCTGAATATAAAACATTAATCAGCTGCAACTAGGCAATTTGACTCAAAATTTAACAATCTCAAAAATCTCAAAATAAAAAGAAAATTATAGAAAAATAAAAGGCTGTACCCAACAAATAAAAATTAAACACAATAAATAATCATTAAATACAAGTACTAAAGACAGCATAAATAAACATTAGACTAACAGTAAATTAAAATTTAAAACAAAAATTTGGTTATTTCTATAAACTAGAACATTTATACTATTTAAAGTTGTTCAAAATTATATTAAATTTCTAAGTTAAAATCAAAAAAGGTGACATAGTTTATTATCGATATGAGGGCTCCTGCCTCTGAGTATTCAATGTCCCTGCAGTTAGCCAGAATGTGTATAATGGTTGATGGCATGTTCTGCAGAGAGGTGTTCTCGTCATGAGCTATGAGTGCGTTAAATGTGAGTGTCCTATCCTAAGTCTGGTTAGTACAACTTGGACTCGTCTATTGTCACGTCTGCTGGATTGCCACTCCCTTATACAAGCTCTACATATTTATTTCTCTATTTCTATCGGCTAGCCACAACTTCCGGCAATTCCACCCATACACACTGTAGCATTTACAGAAATTGAAGATATCCACCATATCTCACAGACTGACTATTCCCCTCATACTCCTCCTTCTACTAGGTATTGTAATAATAATGTTTGTATGGTAGTTTTCGAAAATGCAGGCCATAATACACATGCTGATAGAGAAGGCATTCATTCGTATAATATAATAGATTTGAGAAATGACAGACTGAATTTGGAAAGGTAGTATGGTGGCGGGTCTACCCAGTACACCAGACCCCAGGAAGCGGAACAGGAAAAGAGATACCGCCCTGAGGTCATCAGGTCATGATTTAAATGGAACATGTTTCCATCTGACCTATGTCCAGCCATCGATGAACATTGCCATTTCACAAGTTAACTTTTCTATTTTCCTACATAATCATTATACTTAAATGAGAATAAATATATAATAAGTATGCTATTTAAAACAAATAAATAAGATATCGTTGTTATATACTATTTTCAATCTTGTTACTCAAGTTACCCTACAATACTTACACCCGTCACCCAGTATTTAATTTTTTCGTTAATTTTATTAAAAAAAAAAATCCGTCGCGTAGAGGCCGCGTAAACTAAGCAGATTTCCCCCGTCCTGGTATGGCAAATAATTGTTCCCGTCTCACGACTGAAATCCATAAATTACGGATTACTCGCTGAATATTTGAGTTACGAAGAATTCAATAGAGGAGCAATTGTAGAGCATCAACATTTTAACTAGATTTGTTCTATAACATTTGACTCATAATAACGAAAATATTTTGATTTTTTTCACAATTCTCAACCTTTCTAAACCCCCTCCATTCCAGTTCTGATTTCATCCAATAACATACACGATCTTTACTGTGTCTTGTTGACTGTATCGATTAAATATGGAAAGGTATAAAGTTAAGTTCTCTTGAAAATAAAATTTTGGTAAATAATAATACAGTGGTTTCATACATAACAAGCTTATTTTAATATGACATATGTAAGTGGGGTTTCTTAACGAGTGGGGTTTCCTTAAGAATGAAATCTCCAAATATATCTGTTAAAATACAAGATAAGAAAAGATGTATATAACGAAATGTATATGTAAATTATTGTTAGGGTGTGCGGTTAACCTTTGTGTTAATAATAAGAAAGCATTAGACTGAAATAAAATTAATAAAAGAGATAATTTCCTCACCTTGATTATACCGAAGTGTTTACTATTTTTGGCCAAAGATGAGGTGAAATAATACATGCCACATTTTGAGTTCGCCAGATCTAAATTACTTTTGACAAATTATAGTTTATACACAAATTTTATATTAATGAACATTCTGATAGGTTAGAACAAAATGATAGTAATTTGAAACAATTGAAACCTGAAAAGAATACTAATCTAGGAACTAGCCTTAAAACTAATGAAATAAACATTAACACTTATATTAAATCTAATGAATGAAATTAATCATTTAAATGTACTAGTAATAGCTGGAAACCTTTGATTGTCAAAACGAAGAAAATAAAGTCACTTTTCTAAATGTTGCGCACTACCCCTCGTATGAGAAATTTCCTTTATCATGAGTAGTCATTTGATTGTCCAAGTCGATAATGCTAGCATTATAGTAAAAGAAAGAGGTACCTTTGATGAAAATATACTTTTCATGAGGCGGACTTTCCTTCCAGTGTTATCTGGGTTCCACATCAGATTCCTTCCTTTAACTGGTGCAGAATGATGGCGGAGGCCTATATCTTCGATGCGGATAGGTCCTTTCTGTGTAAAATCGCTGTGAGAGCCGAAAAACGTTCACGTTGGCGGAGATCAAACAACTATGTGCGTGACACAGAACCAATATGGCTGCCCAGCCTAAAACGAGCGCTCAAGCCATTGCACCAGCGCTGCAGTTCCCAATCTTGGCCACCGCCTACGGCGACCTCCTGATGTACGGCCGGTTAGTGAATTACAAACATTTAAAGAGAGGGCGACCGTTGTAGAATGAATTTAAATGAGGATAGTGGAAGCGACTGATTATCGAATCCTTATAACAAGTTGGTATACCTAACACAACTTGTACAGTGTCTTGAGTGTTTCAAATAAGAACTTGAGTTAATTAATAAGGGCCGATGTTAAGGCCTCTTCGCACGCTGGAAAACATATCTCGACCCCCTAGGAGTCGATAACGACCACTATCAGAATCTCTGATCTGCCTTGTGAACATTGAACAAAATCATGATTGTACAAGTTGTGCGATTTGCTTTGATGCTAGGGGTAGCTCTAGCACTTCATAATTTATCGTGGCCATCAAGTTTTACCCATTACGACTGAATAGAAGACACAACAAACAAGCAAGGAATATAATAGACAGCACAAGGTTATGAGAGAGAAGAAAAGACTTCATCTACAATGCATGAAGTAACAAAGAAACACTTCAAATTGTAAGTCTTGTACCATACTTTCATGGATCTTCCTCCTCTCAACTTTTCATCACTTCATTATTTAAAATCCACATTTGTTTTTACTATCCATTTAGAAAATAAAGTTCACTCCAATCCCCTGCATTTAGAACAAGCCTGATCTCCATCAGATCAATAGTAAAATTCATTTTCTACCGGAATACTTTGACCATATGAGAAGGAATGATATACTGGAAATTATGGTATGGGTGTTCTGTTATAAGGTAGTGGAGATCCCTCAGGTGAAATCAGCTATTGAGGTTGAACTCATGATGGGATTTTGGAAAAAGTTCTTCAAATGCCCAAGATAACGAAAATGAAGTCCTTTCGTTTTCAAATTTTTTTTTATATATATATATATATATATATATATATATATATATATATAATTATAGTAATATATAGAGAGAGAGAGAGGAGACGAGAGAGAGATGTGAGGGGATAGGAGAGAGAGAGAGAGAGAGAAAGAGATACGCTCTAGTCGTCGCAATGTGTTGTCTGATCGTTGCCAAACTCGAAATTCACACGTTAAAAACGTTCACACGTAAAAAGTAAGATCGAAATCGTTAACGGCTAAAATCCTACTAGTGGGAGGGTTTCGAAAATTCAAAATATCTCCGTTGTTATGCGTCGGATCGAAAAATTGTATAGAACCAATCTTATAGCAAATATAATGCTCTATAAATGTTGTTATATGCATGTTGTCTCCATACCAAATATTAATAGAGATATTTCCGGCAGATTAACGATTTATAAATTGATTTCTCTTTTTTACATAAAACGATTAAATTTCGAGTTTCGTAACGATCAAATAAAAATTGCGACCGCTAGAGCGTTAACAGACATAAATACATTTATATTATTTTGAACGGACCTCATTTTCGTCATCTCCTGGGTAGGATCGATGGACATTTGAAGACATTTTTCGAAAATCACGTCATGAATACGACCTCAAAAAATTTCTTATATCAAATATATTTATACATACACATACTCTCTCCTTCACACACACACACATGCATGACCATGGACCTAGCTATAATAATAATATATATCCTGTAAATTTAGAATTTGACCTGTATATTTCCTGATATAAAAAGCCAGAGCTGTTATTTTTGCTTCATCATTAGAGAAGGTAGGTCAGCGATGGTTGAAACGTGAGATGTAAATTATGCTATTATCATTATTCATAAAAAGGCCGCGGCTAGCTCCTGATAATGAGCCAATATCTCTGGTGTCGTGTTATCCGCTTTTTTTTTTATTTATTTTTTTCCCTTTTTACCTCGTTCCCTCGTTTCCAACTTTTTGCACCGCTATAATGGAGGATATTTCCAACCGTATCAGATCGAAATGCAATTATACAAATGATGATGCATTTTCGAATTGTTACGGGCTAATTAAAAAATAACAAATGTTCTTCTTCATTTCAAACTGTTCATATTGAAGTAAACGATGCTCTAATAATACCTTAACAGTATATTCTATTATTCATATGTAGATGACCTGTTTATTTATATTTGCACAAGCGCTATACAACTTTTTCAGGATACTATTTACAGTTCGGAAAAATGGAATTGTAGGAATCTGCTCAAATTCTCATCCCATAAAACACCAGAAATTATTTCTCTAAGATAAGAATACTCCCTTCAGTAAATCTTACTCCTAACAATAATACAATCCACGTAACTAATAACTTGAGCTAACTTAATCTTGGCCGATTTTGAGTAATACAAAGAAGAGCTGACAGAAGTGTAGTGCTTACATTTTACCAGTCTACACCTGGTTTATTCCGGATTACGGTTGTGTAGCTTACTCATCTGTAGGGAAAATCACGTTAAGATTGTTAGAGTCCATACAATACACAGGTCTCAGGCTAACAACGGGTGCATTTCGAACGAGCCCAATAAGCAGCCTTTGCTGAAGCAAATGAATTACCATTGGAGTACAGACGGCAGGGTAATAGACAAAGTCGATCAATATAATCACATTTATAATTTCTTTATTACAGACTTGGTTGTTCAAATATCTTCTGAAAGTCCTGATTTGCCCAGCGACGAATAATAGAACGAAAAGAGTCTCAGACATTCAGTCCTATTTCTTATTGGCATCTACACGAGAAAAAGTCTGTCTTGAACTAGCTGACTCCTTTAGTGTGTCCATTAAGAAAGGATTAAAGTGAGTAGAGTAGAAGGAGCTATGCTAGTGATGTGGTCTGTGCTGGGCGCACCTTGGCTTCTCATCGGAAGAAAGGATTAAAGTGAGTAGAGTAGAAGGAGCTATGCTAGTGATGTGGTCTGTGCTGGGCGCACCTTGGCTTCTCATCGGAAGAAAGGATTAAAGTGAGTAGAGTAGAAGGAGCTATGCTAGTGATGTGGTCTGTGCTGGGCGCACCTTGGCTTCTCATCGGAAGAAAGGATTAAAGTGAGTAGAGTAGAAGGAGCTATGCTAGTGATGTGGTCTGTGCTGGGCGCACCTTGGCTTCTCATCGGAAGAAAGGATTAAAGTGAGTAGAGTAGAAGGAGCTATCCTGAGAGCTATGCTAGTGATGTGGTCTGTGCTGGGCGCACCTTGGCTTCTCATCGGAAGAAAGGATTAAAGTGAGTAGAGTAGAAGGAGCTATGCTAGTGATGTGGTCTGTGCTGGGCGCACCTTGGCTTCTCATCGGAAGAAAGGATTAAAGTGAGTAGAGTAGAAGGAGCTATGCTAGTGATGTGGTCTGTGCTGGGCGCACCTTGGCTTCTCATCGGAAGAAAGGATTAAAGTGAGTAGAGTAGAAGGAGCTATGCTAGTGATGTGGTCTGTGCTGGGCGCACCTTGGCGTCTCATCGGAAGAAAGGATTAAAGTGAGTAGAGTAGAAGGAGCTATGCTAGTGATGTGGTCTGTGCTGGGCGCACCTTGGCGTCTCATCGGAAGAAAGGATTAAAGTGAGTAGAGTAGAAGGAGCTATGCTAGTGATGTGGTCTGTGCTGGGCGCACCTTGGCGTCTCATCGGAAGAAAGGATTAAAGTGAGTAGAGTAGAAGGAGCTATCCTGAGAGCGGAACGTTTAATTAAGTCTAATTGTTAATAAACTCGTAGCTAGAATGGTGCTAATATAGTTAGCGTCTCTTCCCTAGCTACCGGCTCGTTTCTCTATTCATGGAATAATTACGGCCCTCTCTCCACCGCCAAATTCAATGTGGTCTCTGGGATAGCCTTTATTTCCCGCCTCTCTCACTCCTCCTAAGAACTAGAATTTAGAAATTGATTTTAAAAGTTTTTCGGTCAAATTCCCTTTCATTATTTATTCAATTCGTTGTCGCTCTACATTAGTTTTACTATTATAGTTTACTCCATTCTCGTGGTATTGTTCCAGTAGCATTTCTTTAAGGTTATTCTCTCATCTGTTGCTATACATAATTTCTGTTCCATTCTTCTGGTTGGATCATTTGTAACTATACGTTTACTTTTCCTTTGGCCGGCCACAGACTATCAAGTACTCTTGAGCAGGTATACCTGCCAAGTTATATCTGTTGCCCACATTCTAGTATACCCGTTAACTTTGTCAGTTCTCCATAGATATTCATCTTCAGCACGTCTCCTCAGACAACCAGCACCCGGACTCCTATCTACAAAACCGCCTTAAAATGATAATAAATAAATTACAGGAAAAGGCAATCCTCACCCAAAATCCTTATCCTATCCTACATCACAGCCCGGTATGTATGTGTATATGCGTGTGTACATGAGGTACTTGTTTTTATTTTGCATGCTTTCACGTTTTTCTTTCGTTTAGTTTTCTTTGCATGCCTTCTACGCATGATTTTTCTTTTGGTCTTTCTTCTTTAGTCAGGTATCGAAAAAAAAAAAAATCTCCATTGATTCTCCTGGAGACGAGAGAGCATTATCATGAAATGTACATGTCTATTTTTATGTTTATTGATCGTGGGTTTTGCTTCGATAATATGATTTCTTATGATAGTGAACGGAAGATCCTTTAAATAAAATTCTTAGTTCGACTCTAGCTCCATAAAGATGGCTAGAATTTTGTAGGTATTATTTTGTAATAATTCACATTACAGTAATGACTGTAAATCATATAGGCTTTCACGCTCAAATGTACTCCCCATTTATTTATTTTTTCTCATAGCTGCACAACAATATTATCTTTCTTTCGTTGGTGAACATCTTAGTTTTAAATATTTCCTTGGAGGATCACGAACTTTTTAATTTGTTGGATTGGACTCTTATTAAAACCAATCGACCGTGAGGCGATTGGAGGATTGAATTTTAAATATTTTTTTTTTTTTTTTCTTTTCTGTTCATCAGTGTTTCTTCGTTTTCCTTTTCATATTCTCTTTCAGATCTTTTTGCAACTTCTAATCTGATTCCATTTCCCAGTGACATATTCCCTTGGGGGAAATCAGCTATTGAGGTCGTACTCATGACGCTCAAAATTATGTATATAGGTATATATAAACACACATAGGCATACTCCAGCGTTCGCCATTATTGTTTGATCATTACCAAACTGTATAGTATGTGTTTCATGCAAAACTAGAGGTCAAGTTCGTTAATCGCTGAAATAGGACAAGTGGAAGGGGGGAATTTCGAAAATTCAAAATATCTCCGTTATTATGAGTCGGAGCGAAGATTTCTGAAGAAGCTATCTTATTGTACGTTTAATAGTCTATAAATGCTGTTATATACATGTATTCTGTATCTTGAATATTACCCGAGATATTTGCATTTTAGCAGATTCCCCTTAAGGGAAATCAGCTATTGAGGTTGTACTCATGACGGAATTTTCGAAGTTTTTCTACAAATGTCCATCGATCCTACCTAGTAGATGACGAAAATGAGGTCCGTTCAAAACTGTATATATATATATATATATATATATATATATATATATATTTGTCTGTTACCGCTCTAGCGGTCGCAATTTTCGTTTAATCGTTACGAAACTCGATATTTAACCGTTTTATGTAAAAAGACAGATCAAGTTCGTTAATGGCTGAAATCGGACCAGAGGGAGGGGGGTTTAGAGGGGGGAATTTTCGAAAATTCCAAATATCTCCGTTATTATGCATCGGATCGAAAGATTGTATGTAACCAATCTTATTGCAAATTACATTTACTATAAACATTGTTCTATACGTTTATTCTCTATCTTGAATATTAACCGAGATATTTGCATTTTTCAGTTTTCAGCAAACCGCCACTTCTACTCATGTTACGTAAACAATACTCTGCTACATAATAAATCACATTATTGGAAGTTTAAATACCAAAAATTGTATTCAAGAGACCTTTATTATACGAGATACATGCAAATATGCCCTGGTGACCCCCCCCCCCATCTTAAAGTTTTGGACTACTAAAATTTTATTGATTGAGATAACAATTATTCTGACTCATTATTAATTACAGTACTAAATATAGTAAATAGTTCTCAATAAAATAATGTGTTATATTTCCGTAATTGTTTTTCTTTCCGGAGTGAGCCGGACCGACCCGTTTGTTTACATTTCTAACCTAACGCTTCCTGTCGGCAGGTTATTGAAATTGGATGAAACATTTCTTTTTTCCGTTTGTATTTATTCACGGTGTTGTTGTGTTAGCAGTATTTATATTTATCTATTACTAAACTACCCGAGGGAAATCTGCTTAGTTTACGCAGCCCCTGCGTGACGGACTGTTTTATTATTCTGCCTTCAGAAAATCCTCACTCCTACTCATGTCATATTGACAATAAGTCGTTATACCATGAGTTGTGAATTATTCGTTCCAAGGTTAAATACCAAATATCGCCTCTATTGAACTTTTACTGTGTGATACTTGCGAATATATAGTGCGATGACGTCATTTATTAAGATTTTACGTTCTAACTCGAAAACGTTTATTTGATCTAAACCATACTCGATATTTAACCGTTTCAGTCAACACTAAAGAACATATTGGCTATTAACTGAAGTCGGACATGAAATAGAGGGGGATTCCAAAATTCAAAATATTTCTGATATTCTGGGTCGGATCGCAAACTGTTATTGGACCAATCTTGTTCATAATACTGAATAATATGTGTGTTCCAATTCGCGCAGAATTTATTATGCTATGTTATTTGTGCTATGAGGTTAGTTTATTTTTTACTGCTCCGCCATTAACTGAATTAACATGTTTACTACTTACTCTCCGTGTACCTTGGTCATTCACAGTAATATGCATATCTTTATGTTTACAGTGTTTATTTCTAACTGTTATAGGTACGTCTTGTAGTTAGGTCAGACTAATTTCCATAGTTGTCTGAGATATTTAACAGGGATTGGTGTTAGAGAAGTGAAGAGGTAGTGTGTTTGCACAACTCAATTTTGTGTGGGGTAGATATTTTGAAGTTTGGCCATTATCCGAAGGTTCGTGGCTACACCTTATGGCAGATTGGTACCGCCTTAACGCCATTACCTTACTTCGTGTACACGGCCTCATTTTGCATGATGCTCCTTCTTGCATGCACAGCTCCACCTGTTCTTCATACCCGAATATATCCCCTTCCTTGCAGAGTATATGGAAATTTAGGTCTTGCTCTCGAAAGAGGATAACCCTCGAAAAATGAAGATCCGTCACGGAGGGCTCCTTAAATTACAAAGATTTTCTGGTTTAAACCGTAAAAAACAGTCAAAGAATCATTTAAAAGCTTTAATGACTAGCAATATAATGGCGTTTACTTGGATTTAATATATAGTAATATAGAGTAAACGGGTATAAAATGTATTCAGTTATTTATTTAGAATTAGGAAAAAATAAGTTAACAAAAAAATGGAATACACAAAATAATATAAATAAGAAAACTAAGGGAACGGAACATAAAACACTAAATTAAACTAGAATCCCGGAGACAACTTAGAACAAACAATTCCTTCATGCAGGGGCTGAGTAAACTAAACAAATTCCCCATTTGGTGGTATAGCATACAAAAAATCGCAGTTGATGGCGTTATTACACAACTTATTTACATGTATCTCGTGTAATGCGTAATCTCAAGGTATGTTGAAAACGATTTGGTATATAAGATTAGAATAAAGTGGTTCGCGATGTAACGGCTTATTGTGGATATTACATGATTAAGGGTGGGGATTTAAGAGGATGAAAACTAAAATTTCCATATATCTCCGTTATTATTCATGATTGAGTAAGTATGTATATAACTTAATTTATAGATAATTTAATAAGCAATAAGATTGGTTATGTACAATGTTTTGATACAACGTATAGTAACGGAGATATTTCAAATTTTCGAAATTTCTCCTCTACACTCCCTCTCCCTCTCGACCGATTTCTTCCATTAACGAATTCGATCTTTCTTTTTACATAAAAAGATTAAATATCAAGGTTGGTAACTATACAAAAATTGCTGCCGCCAGCGAGTTAAAAGACACACACATATATATATATATATATATATATATATATATATATATATATATATGAATAAATAATTTTGAAAGGACCTCATTTTCGTCATCTCCTGGGTAGGATCAATGGACATTTGAAGAAATTTTTCGATTCGGCTTACAATAACTGAGATACCTCAAGTTTTCTAATCCCCCTCTATGTATCCCCATACTATTTCAGCGATTAACGAACTTCATCTTTACTTTTTCATGAAATACTATATGTTGAGTTTGGTAGAGATACGGCAAACATTGCGACCGCTAGAGAGAAAACAAGCAAGTATATTTATATTTATTATTTTGACCGGGCTTTATTTCCGTCATCGATGGACACTTGAAGGCGTCATGAGTACATCCTCAATAACTGATTTCTCTTGAGGGAAATCTGTTAAAAACGTTTATTCTGTATGGGCATGCATATTTTCCAAATATATTCCATTAAATTGTTTCATGAGTGTTAAAAGTGCTAAAAACGTCGAGCTGGTAGCGATGGCCCGTATATATCAAATATATTTAAAGATAAAAAAAAGTAACATTAATTACATACACTTTTTTTTATCCTTCCGTTATGCCGGCAATATATTATATAACCCCCTCCCCCCAATATATGTGGCTCAACCGATTTATTATAATTTGAAATTTGCACCAATGAGGAAAACTTGGTCCGTTGGTCGTGTTATTGACGACGATTGCTTCTGAATCTGGCTTTTTCATTTAATAATTAAATGTCGATAAAGTTAAACTTATGGAAAATGTATTTAGTTCTTCGACATTTGAAAACGGATAAATAATGAATATCCATGTTGTAATTTATGAAAATAATTATTATCCACCTATCGTGTTTCACTCGATTCATTCAATCAAATATAAATAATCGTTTTAATGTTTGACTACTGGCTAAAACGTCGTGTGTGTACTTATCGTCTGTCGGTCTAATTAGTTTTGAATTACATTACGTATGCACCTTGGAATATTCAGTTTTCAAATTTTATAAATAGTGTTACATTTATTACACACAAGCTTCAAAGTTTTTTATCACTGCACAATTTATTTAACAATGTTCTACACACTAAGTTAATTATTCTTAACTACTATTCACAGTATGAACTGATACCTTCATTGTTCTTCAGATTCATTCACGATCACTGAAGTTCACAAAAACACGGTACTGCACTATCCTTTACTTCGCGAGGTTAACGGCACTACTCTACTGTCTTGCACTGCTGTTGCGTTACTATACGTCGGATCGAAAACTGTTATAGATCAATCTTATTGGAAATTAAATGTACTGTAAATATTGTTATATACATTTATTTTCTATCTTGAATATTAACCGAGATATTTGCATTTTTCATGCTAGACTATTGTCGTTTTTGTTCGTGCGATTCCGTTGAATGTTAGTTCGACCGTTTCCGCAACTGTTCGGTTCTTGTGAAGTTGGTGTAGAGAGACTGAAGTAAGCTTCTACTTTGTGAGATGTATGCAAATACATTCTGTTGATCCCCCACCTTCTTTAGTTCGTGTACTAAAATTTGAATGATTGAGACACAAATTATTCTGTTTCATTATAAATATAATAAATAGTTTTCCATAAAGTAAAGTTAATATGTTAGATTTATATATATTTCAGTAATTGTTTTTCCGAAGAAGAATATGCCTATCTATCTGTTCAGCTCTGAGTGGTTGGCTAACCTGTTTGTTTACAATTCAGACGCTTTCCGTTGGGAGCTTATTAAAATTAACTGAGAGAGTTCTCATTACCGTTAGTATTTATTCACGGTGGTAAGTGTTACTAGTAAGCAGATATCTCTATTGTAAAACTTCACATGGGAAATCTGCTTAGTTTAAGCAGCCCCTGCGTGACGGACTTTTAAATTTTGAAACCAGTGAACCACGTATCTAAACATTTTTGTGTTTGTTCATGATGAAATTGTATAACTTCACAATGTAACCATTTCGGGCATTGTCCTTCCTTGTGGAGCATGTCTTTTTTTTCTCTCGAAGAATTTTAATTGTTTTGTCCATAGCTTTAAAATCATCGTATAACTTACATAAAACCTTAATTCAAAATGTAAATACCAATTATAGCCTACGTTTTAGTTTTAGTGAACTAAATATCGTGTAATCAAGTACATATATCTATAATGTTATTTTTAAAAAGATGAGAAAACCCTAATTTTCTTTACAATATGGCTCTGTAAATTTGTATTTTTTCATCTCTTTTCCTGATGTTTGGATGTATCAAATTTGAAAGAAATCCAAGATGGTCTGGTTGAGTCAGCGTTAATTTGACATGGAATCAACCAGAAACTATTAATATTAATGCTGTATATGAAGTATGAATAAATTTGAAATTAATTGAATAATAAATAACTAGTCTGAATTTTGAATAATTATTTTGTAAAAGCATATTTCAATCTAATCCGTCATAATATCAATTTTCTCTGACTTAATAATTCGACTAACTTGAATCTCGGTCTAAGAACATAAAGCTGGCATTTTGGGATCAACCGCCAATTTATTCGCTCCCGGCATTCTTCAGAGTTGCGGGGCGAAGTCGTCAGAGATATTTTATGAAATATTTGACGTGTATTAAGGTCTGTTTTTCTTTAATTACGGTAGAACGGATTAGAAGTTAAATATACGGTGGGCCCCCCTGTGATGTTGGAGCAAAAGTTGTTTAACAAGATTAGCGCGCACATAATGTAACAAGGAAAATCCATGGAGGGAGCATGTTTCAAAAACTTCCCTCTAATGTGGAACGCATAGACTACTCGCCCTTCTAACTACTGATTTAAATTATAACTTTTATACTTGGGCAGCTTAATTTGGTGTATAATGCTCAACTAAAACTTTGTTCCTATTCCACTTTTCCGATAAGTATATTTGTTTTCTTGGCATTGGCCAAAAGTGTAGCAGAGCTTGTTGAATTTGACCAAAAAGAATGGGGGCGGTGTAGAAACAAGCATTGTTTGGAGTTATTGCTGATGCTAGGGGCAATAATGGGTGTAGAATCTCGGGAAACAATGCTTTGATTCGGAAAAACATGTGTGTACAATTATCAGCTATTGAGGTCGTATTGACGCGATTTTCGAAATTTCTCTTCAAATGTCCTTTGATCCTACCTAGGAGATGCCGAAAATGAGGTGCGTTCAAAACTGTGTGTGTGTGTATATATATATATATATATATGTATATATATATATATATATATATATATATATATATTTGTCTGTTACCCCTCGCGCGGTCCCAATTATTGTTTAATCGTTTTATGTAAAAAGAAAAACAAGTTCGTTGGCCGAAATCGGACAAGGGGAGGATCAAAAAATTGTATAGACACAATCTTATTGTAAATTATATTTACTATAAATATCGTTCTATACATATTTTCCTTGGAATCAGTATTAACCGATACATTTGGATTTTATAGTTTTACCCTTTGAGTAAACCCCCACACCTACTCATATCATATTAAAATAAGTTGTTGTATTATGAACTACTTCATTAAAATGTCAAATACCAAATATTGTTTTCAACCAACCTTTATTATACGAGACAACAAACAAACAAAAACGTTCTGTTGACTCCCCCCCCCCTTGTTTTGTTCTAGGGTTACTTAAATCTGAGTGATTGAGATAGAAATTATTCTGATTCATTTCAAATTCCGATAGCTTTAGTAAATAGTTTTCAATAAAATTAATGTTACATTCAGATATATTTCTATAATTGTTCATCTTCGGTCTAGAATAATTCTATCTATTCTGCGCTGCGAAGTTGGCTGCTATGTTTGTTTACAGTTCAGACGCCATCCGTTGTAGATATTATTAACTTGTAAATTGATTTAATGATTTCTTATTACCGTTAACATTCACGTTGGTGTTACCTGTATGTGCATTTATCTGTTGTAAACATTCCCGCGGGAAATCTGCTTAGTTTACTCAGTCCCTGTGTGACGGACGTTTTTTTTTTTTTCCTATGATTCGATGATCTTTAATGTCGTTACAACATGGAGCCGTTGAAGATAAACTTTAATTTTAAATTTATTTTTAGTTTTAAGGGCTAGTGTCCATTATAGGGAGGCTTATAGGAGAGGAAAGATTTAGCCGAGGGTATAAGATAATGGGGTTATCCTGGAGTAGGGTAATGTTTTCTCCGATAAGGCATTAGCCTCCCATCAACTGCCGCCAAGGAAATTCCATCCCTCCATATTCTATATCATGGCTAATCATGGCTACACACAATACCTTTAATATATGTTAATAAGCTAAATATCCTACATTATTACCATACTTGTCATACATTATGGCCTTGGCTAGTTTTAGCATTGAGGTTTTATTCATGATGGAATTTTAGAAAAATGTCTTCAATCGTTCATCGA